>JADFUC010002431.1:600000-1198858 GCA_019722365.1 Lithospermum erythrorhizon
CTAACAAAACCTAAGGAAGGTTTGACGTCAATCGTTGGTGTGGGTATGCTTAGAGACAATCTCGTTGGTTGTTGAACCACCTACGATTTATTATAGCTTGACTTCAAGGTGTAAGAGTACATAATCTCGATTAAATTAATATTTTATAATCTCGTAAAGTTCACGATAATAGAGTTTATATAAATTTGTTATTTTGTCAAGTAAAACCCAACATAACCCGGCTTGAGTCGCTCGCGTACCAGCCCGAACCTAGAAATTTGACTAACATCGAGCCGGTATCATTGCCTCGTATTCTGCCTCGTTATTGGTAGTTTCAAAGGAGAACCTTAGGCGTATTCCATTGTGATGCAGTGGGTCCTCTAATGCTCAATTCCGGCCCAAATCCTTTGCTATTTGCTGCCCACATCCAACCTCACTTGCCCGTTTTGGCGTTCTTTGCAGTTCGGGGGGCTCTTTTAGGGCCGTCAATTTTTAGCGGATGGCGGGTTGTACACTCGATGACAAAACAAATGGCATAGCGCTTTAATGTTTGTGCAGGCGGATAAGTGATGTCAAGCTACGCTGATTCCACATACGTGTAGTCGTTACGCCCAGACAAAGCGGGGATTGTTAAAGATCACTTTTCAATGGTTGATGCAGCCGATTGTTATGGGATGGGACTCGAAATATGGTTTTCAATTTGTGTGTCCTTAAAAGCAGATACAAATTTATCAGTATGGGATAATTTTCTTGAACCATGTGATGCATGGCTAACATAGTAAGTGGTTTTGGACCCGCTGACCTTGCGCGTAGCACTCATGCCCGCATTTCCTGACTACATACGGTTGCGATTCTCTCGCCTTACAGGCGAAAGTAAGCTGTGATGATTCGAGTACCGTTTTAGGTCTTCAAAAGCCTTATTGCGTTCATCATCCCAATGAAATTTGTTTGTTGATGCCTTCCTTAGATTTTTGAAGAAAGAGAGATTTCGCTCACCGGACTTGAAGATAAAGCGGTTTAGAGCTGCTAAACATCCCGTCAACTTTTGGACATCCTTGTAACTATTTGGCGGCTTCATCTCTAGCAGCGCCTTTATTTTGTCCGGGTTGGGCTCAATTCCTCCTTCACTGATCATATAGCCCAAGAATTTCCCTAATGTCACCCCAAATGAGCATTTTTCCAGGTTGAGTTTGAGTTTACTGCTCTACCGGCCGTGTGAATCTTATTTAAGATTCTCGATGTGTTGACAGCATAGCGACGGCGTATCATCCACGTAAATCTCCGTTTTCCACCCAATTTGTGGTTCAAAGATGGTGTTGACCATCCGTTGATATGTGGCTTCTGCATTTTTCAACCCAAACGGCATAACCCTCCAACAGTACATGCCATACTCGGTTATGAATACCTTTTTCTCTTAAATGCCCGAATGCATCCGTATGCGATGATATCTCGTAGAAGCGTCCATAAATTCAAAGACTTCATGCCCCGCACTACCATCGACTGTAATTCTCGGATGGCCCCGGCTTTCACCAAACTGGCGACTTCTTCTCTTATCTCCAGGTTTTTCTCCTCGCTGAATGTTCTTTTCTAATGTTTGATTGGAATAAGCGGTAGAATTAAACATCTGATGATGGAGGGCGAGATCCGAATCCACTTTCATGGCATGTCTTAGTTCCACTATCTGAAATACATGCGAATTCTCTTATCGGTCGACCAATTGGAATGTATATTTGTTTATCGATTTGTGCCCGCGCTCGAAAAGTCTTGCTTAGGTCTTTAATACATGAAAATTCGCATTCTGCCTCCTTATGTGGAGTTTCCCTTTTAAAACTCTCTTTCTCCTTAGGGGAATTATCCTCCTCCCGTTTTGTCATTGTATTCACTTCACTTTACGCTTTCCTTTCGCGCCGACTCTTGATTAGTTCTTGCGTGGGTTGGATGAGAATGCGGATGTTTGATAGCGTCACGTGAAAACCGTTTACGATCGCCCTCGTCTACTTTATCGCCGCTTCGTTAAAGCTTGATTCAATTGAAGCGGGGCCATAAGCTTGTATCAACTGTTAAGATGGGTCTCCCGTCAGCCCGTTGTATGACCGAATCAGTATATCCACCAGCATGAAGCGGACCTAAATGTTGTACTAAGCCATCCGCCGTGTTACCCTTGGCGATGCCAGCTCCCGGGGATGCGGAGTATCTAGTGAATTCGGACAATGGGGTGTCGTAGACTCGATTATGCCTAAATGAGGCAAGTGAATTTTTATCGAGTGTTGAGATGATAAAGGATATCCGGTAGGCTACTGTATCCTGGCGTCCTGCGGTGAAGTGGGATATTTTAGTAGCGATAATGAGGGGATGGAATCATGGCGTCTCCAGAACCTTAACTGACCCGCGTAAAGTGAATGATGTAGCCTTTGTTTTTAAGCGGGTGCTAAATGTGCCCATATACTTCTTATCTACCATACTTCTTTAAGGTTCTGGAGTCACCTCCTCCATTAGGATTCCCCGTGATATGTTACTGACTTGTCATGCAGGCGGCGAATTATCGCCTTTCTCCGTTGCTTTCTTATTAAATCATGGACCATAGAACGGTCACATATAAAGGGTGTGGCTTGGAGGAATGTTTTAGTCTGAGGTTGGACAACGGGGTGGACTCTTTACTTGGCGCCACTTAAGGCTTCTCCGTGTCCTTATCCTGAACTCCTTTAAGTACCCGCGCTATATCAATTTCTGATCTTCGTTCTCGAGTGCGCCTTTCGTTGGTGTTGTGTCCCTGCTCTTTATGGTACTCACAGTAACAATTTTGATCTCGCTTTTTTAGTTCCATATCCGTCCAGTGCTGGGAGTAGTTGTCTATCGCGCATCTGTGCGAATACTTCTGCCACAAAGACTCTTAAAGGCATGCTGCCTGATGGTTCATATGTAGATGCTTGTTGGTTGCATCTAACCATTCCCTTTGAGGAAAGTACCTTTATAAGGTTTCCCATTGTTGTCACATCGTTGTATCTACTCCCCAATTTGGGAGGTTTAACTTTGGTGATACATTCCTTTCTTTTCTCAACACCGTTTCTCTTAAATCGACGGGTTGTTCAGCGCCCACCTACAGCTCCTCCAACTCAATATGTGTAGTTAGCGCTGCTGTGAGCTCATCCTTAGTTAAAGGTGTTCGTATCAATAAGGTTTTGTTTAGTTTGCCATAGCGTAAGCCTTTAAAGAATGCCATATATGTCAACTTTATCGTCCTGCATGGGATGTTCCAGCGAGAGATTGTTATAAGCGGCTATGGCCAAGCTCTGCTGCCCTATTGATATCATAAGGATCACATTCATCCACGCGCTTTTGAGCAGCGGTTCCAAATTACCCCCCCCTTACGAAGGTGTCTGCTGTTTGTTGGTATGTATCTATCATTTTTAGTGGCAAATCTATGTACCAATCTCTTGCCCTCCCAGTGAGGCTGTTAGGAAAGGCTTTAGCATAGACATCTGGGTTATTTGATGGTATGGTCATGTGGGCGATGTAAACATGTAGATGCTTTGTGGAGTACCGTGCGTCATATAACTCCCAGCTGCGGCAACTTGAACCCTGGCGGGAGCTGAAAAGCATCCAACCGATCTGAAAATGGCATCTTGGTTGTTAGAGGCGACTAATTAACGTCTGGCAAAACCACAGACGTCATGAATTTTTTGAAAGTATCAAGTTGTTGTAGCATAATTTTAGCGATTGGGTCATTTGTCGCGTTTGGGCCAGGTACTTTGATGTGGGGTTGGTGTCACAAACGTTGGGTTTTAACAACACGTGTCATTTGCTTGAGTCCCGGGTGTCGGTATAGTGTAGATACGATCACGGCAGGTTCTGCCCGCGACGGAGCATGCATGATCTTATGCGGCCCGTTCCGCCTCCCTCGCCATCCGCTCTGGCGTATCCGCTCTTAGTTATGGCTTGATATCCGCGGAGTAGCGGATGCTCTTGACCCCATAGGAATTAGGTAGCGGTCTCGAAGTGCATGTTGATTACCGCGGATATGTTTGGTTATCCGTGTGTCTTCTTCAGATGATCCTTGCCAGGAGGCAGGCGCTCTTGATTTATTCATATTTTACGGATCTGATATCTGAATACTCCTTGAACTGGAACTACTTGAAATATGTGTTTGGCGAGTGGATATCCTACGTCTTGGGAATTGGTTCAACCTGGTCAAGTACCGCAGATTGAATGTCGGATTAGTTGTTGTGCGGGATCTCTCTTTAATAGATGGTTCTGTATCGATGGTATCCGTCGTGCACGAAGCGTGGTCGACCCAGCGACCCTGAGACACCACGATCTTAAGTTAGTAACGGATAGTGTTATATTTGGAGTGCGGTAAGTCTGTTGGCATTCGCAGTATGTAGTTGGTGGATATATTTATATATCTTACAAGAGAAGTATTATGCTTAGAGAAGGAAAAGGAAATTACCGCGTACGTTGGTGGAGTGAAAGCGAGAGGTAGGTGAGAAAGACCTCTAGTTTTCTTGGGCTCTGGGTCCTAAGCAATGTGATTATGGTATTTCTTATGTCATGTAGGTCATCATGCATGAAAATTGTTTAGTTTTTGAATTTTGAGGATAAATTCTTTAAATTTTGGTGTAATTATTTTTTTATATAATATATAATATTCGATTAAAAATTACTCGTATGGTAACAATCTTATCGACATTAATAAAGTTTTGATTTAAACTAATTAAAGTTATGTGTTAAGGTAATAAAGTTTGTAAATTTTGACAATTCAAAATAAAATTGGATAATCTTCATGAGATGGAGGGATATATTTTTAATGAACGCGTTTTTATCACAAACAAAGAATTACTGTAGTAATTAGTGATCGATTACAATAAGCTTATTGTAGAGAAATATAATAAGACAACAATCTTATCTTTTTACTTTGTTGGTGTACTATACTCTTATATATTACTTTATCCTTTTTGTTTTCAACGTTTCGTCAGCATAAATAATATCGTCTTCCGTAAGCTGAATCTGATAAGCATCTTTGTTCTATCCATGAATGCAAGAACCAAATAGAATGAACATAAACAAAAACAAATTATTGAGAAAATTAAAGTCTCATTCAAATAAAAACAAAGGAAGATCGTGCATTGTTTCGTACATAATATTTGGTGACGACTCAAAATATGTCAATTTCATTGAAACAAATACAAGAAAATGTCGTATGAAAAACTAATAATGCAACTTCAATTCCCCTTTGCTTGCACGGACACTCCAGATCTGTAGATTATGTACTACAATGCGTATCAATGTATATATTTTTTTCATTATCAAATTATTGTGTAATAAAACCATTCATAAAGAATTGGATAATGTTATGAACATGTTATTGATGTCGTCTAATTTGGTTAATACCGCAGATCATATAATCGATGAGCTTTTCTTGCATATGGCATACAATACATATGGTCACATTATTTTGTTTTTCCTTTTACTCTTCGGAGGTTTGTGATGGTACGTTAGACTTCGTGTCAGTCTGACACATTATGTTATACTTGTCGATTTTGTCCAAGCGTATGCAAGAGTAATTCAGGATGATTTTTGGTGTTCCTGATAATTATTCATCGAGGTTTAACATATCCTTCTTATAAAAGTGCGAGTTGTGTTTATTTCAGCATTCTTAATTGATATATTAAGCATTATAGTATTTCTATCTATTATTGGAAAAATATGTTTAAATTTTAAAATGACTCACAATCTCTTATAACAATTCCAATAATTAATAAATCCTAATTTTTTTTTGCTAAATTCTGTAACAATTCAAACATATTTGGAGATTCTTGGCTAAAAAGGGCGATGCGTTAGCGTGTCTCTTTATTCGCGCAATTTACTTTTATAATTATAAAAGGTAACAAAAAGTTGTAATAGAAAAAACAAATAATCTACTATAATAAATAATCTTTTATAAATGTTAAAAGTATAAATAATCTTTTATAAATGTTAAAAGTATCATTGTCTTAAAATTATGAAATGGCAACCGAAAATATCCTCTATCTACCCTAAACTTCATTATCCAGAAATTAAATTATCATAATCAAATAATCAAAACTTCACATTCTTTACTTTTTATTTTTTATGAAAGTTGATATGTTCACTATATCATATATAGTCATCCTCATTAAGATCAATTGTACCTATCTTTTTTCCATCTAATAGTTTTTTCTTTGTTTCAAATGTAAGATATCTGCTCACATTTCTACTAATAGAGAAAGTAAATTATTTAATAATTAAAATCTATGAATTGTAAAGAGTATCAGTCTCCGAAACTATGAAATCGTAAAAATTAAAAATATCATCTACCTATTTTAAACTTCATTGTCTAAACATTCAATCGTCATACACAAATATTGATAACTTCTTCATTTTTATCCTTTTGTATTTTAAAAACGTTAATATCTTCACTCTTTATCCTCATCAAGATTAATTAGCCCTATTTTCGGTTCTTGTTGTTTCTCGTTTTGATTCTTTGTTAATCAACCTCTCTTTTTTCTTGATTTACCCCATCCTGCTTCCCCTTTTATATTAGTTTGAGTTTAACATTGATCTAGCTTATAATGTAATCATGTACAAATATTATTCTACAATCTACTCAATTGATATTTTAACTTACAATATTATATCTTGGTTCTTCTATTATATCTTCAATTCTACATTTTTTGCAAATTTTCTAGTGAATGACTTGATAATTAATTTGTTATGAAATTTCTTCCACTGTTTTGTGAAGCGGTTGGATTTCCTTCTAATTAAATTTTTTCTTGTTTTTGTAAGATATACATCATTAATTTGTTTTAAATTTCTTCCATTATTGCTCTAAAATAAGTTTCTCCTTGTATTACTTTTTTCTTTCAAAAGTTAGATGCGTACTCACAATTATTCTTCTCTATTGCCCGTAGTTATCCATTCATATTGGTTTCAAATTCATAATTTCTTTCAACTATAAAAATCTTAAGCAAACCAATATTTTTTTTGTTTAATACCATCTGTAGCATTTTTATTATTTGAATTAAGAACTCATATGAAGAGTTAAAACAAAATAATATTGAATAATATTATTATCCTATTTCATCAAGAATCAATAATAAACTCTCTCAAAGCTAAATGTAGACTCTTTATAATTGTTTCACATAGATGAAAGTTTCAATCTTCTCAATGATATAATCAAATTGGGATTGAGATTGTTTCATCGGTAGTGTAAATGTGTGCGATGAGTTTATAAAGAAGACAATTACACGATTTGAAAACAATAGCAGTAATTAATTATTAAAGTGATGTAAAAAATTAATTATTGAGGTGATGTAAAAATCATATAGATATGTTTAGGTTATACTCCCTTCATTTTTATTTATTTATCGTTCTAGTTTAAATTTTTTGTTTCAAAATGTTATCAATTTAACATAGAAAATGGGTACTTACGTTTCAGTATCTTTTTTGACTCTTTTTTCTCATAAAGTGCTCAATGACCAATAATATAGTTTTTAAATGATTCTCATTTCTACATTTTTAATATACTTTTTATTTCTTTTAATTTTCTTAATTTATGTGCAAATGGAGTAGCGACAAATAAAAAAATCGGATGAAGAGTATTTGTAAATGCTAGATAGATTTGTATTTATAAATATGTGCACCAATCTGATAAAAGCATAACTTTGAAATCCTTTTTAGGCACAAAATAATTTATCAAATCGATTGAGTTATTGTCAATCTATTGTTCTACAGTTCTTTGGCGTGTGAGATCTTTGAGACTTGAACTTGATGTAATTCTTGGACTTGAGGTCTTGATTTGGCGCTTATTTGTAAATTTGAATTTGATTTGTGTGCTGGACCGTTCAGCCTTGATCCCCAAAACTGGGAGCTTTGAATTTGTGCTTAGACCATTGCTGATCCTAAATTTGTATTTGGACTTGTGCCCTGATTTGGAGGTGAAGTTGGATGAGATGCAGATCGATATGATCTATGGGCGGAATAGAAGACTTGAGTCTTTGGATGATGGTCTTGACGTGGATATGGTCAGTGGAAGCACCTTGGTATATCCGTATGGTTATGCAGACGTCTTGGTCTTTAGACTTGATTTGGCTATCACATCCTAGCAAGAGAAGTCTTGGCGAACGTCTCGTATAGGTAGGCGGGTTCGAATTGTATCGGAGAACTTTATCAGGAGCTTAGGGTGATGTCTTGTCAGAAGATATGCTTGTCTTGTCAAAATGATGCTTAGCGAACTGCTTTCAGTGTTTAGGCAGTAGACAAGGGGCTATCACAAACTTATATCGTACCTATAATTTACTACTAAGGAGGCTTACGAAGCTTAATCATGTAGTTTATTTGATTTATAAAATTTGGTGCTCAATTCTCGTAGGTTTTAGTGCTTGATCACTGAAGAGTCACTAGCGTTTATGCAGTTTTGGGTGCTTGATCGCGAAATTGCTATTTGAGTTGTTAACTATGCTAAATTCTCTCCAAGAGCTTTTTGTTGTATTTTTTTTATTGTATTCGAGGATAAGATTTTCGAGATGAATAGGGGGGGTATTTATAGAACTTCTTACGATTAGTTGATCACTGAGTGGATTGATCTTGTGATTGATTTGAGAGCAAGATACGGAACAATCGCATATTTGGCCAAAATAATAATATATTATAAAAAAGTCGGCCGACTTTCTTGGAGAATATTCATGCGCCACCTTTGATTTTTGGATAAACATTACCCTATTTTTTATTCTTTTTATCGGGCCTCCATTTTGAAGGCAAGATTTAACCATGAAATCTGTTTTATTTGGTTTTCATCGATTTATTATTAAATCTTGTAAAATTTGAATAACTCTAATTTAATGTCACATCATCATATGTGGTGTATAATTAGATTTTAATTAATGATAAAACATATTTTCTGCTAATAATTAAACTTTGATTAATTAAAATATCGGAAAGCATACGTTCTGGCGTGTATGATTTTAATTGGAGTTTGATCGAAGCCCTAGTCTCCACGGGTCACACTGAGATTGGACTTCAATTAATTTATTAATTGATCCTCTTAAATTAGAGTTTCATAATTTAATTAATTACATTTTGACTGTCTACAGTATTTTTTAAGAATTATAGCTTTATTAGTATTGTAAATGGTTTTCAGTGTAGCATGTGAACATTATACCTATATTTCTATCGCAAGTTTTCTAAGAATTATAGTTTCAGTAGTATTATATATGTTTTTAGCTTAGTAATTTTAAATGGATTTTTATTTATAAACTTTTTAATATGTCTATTCAGCGTTTAGCAAAGATTGTCAAATACTCCGTAGTTTTGAATTTTCTTAATATTTTGAACTGTTATTTTTGAATATAATGTATAACTAATTGTGAAAATAAATTGTTTTCAACCTACTTCAACACAACGATAATTTTGAATTAAATCAAAATTGTGTGTATGTTAACTAAGATAACGAAGTTTGTTTATTTTTACTATTGGAAAAGTAAATTTGACTATCTTTTATTAGGGACAGAGGTAGTATAATATATGGTGAAAAATATATAAAATTAATAAGATAATATGTGACATGATTGATTAGTAGAAAGTTATAGTTTTTGTGTATTCATTAATGATTAAAAATACATATTATACTATTATGTAATCTATTTTCTTCTTCTTTTGGTACATTCTAGTTAATACGTATCATTTTCTCAAAAACAAATTCATTAATATCAATTATATAAGTTTGTTTTTAACTTTTACATAATCTGTACCAATTTGTTCAACGAATTTTGGTATACATTATAATTAAGTGTATAGAATAATTTTGGAACACTTTTTTTTTGAATTTTTTCAATTGTACCTCTTAGAATAAAATTAGTTTTAGTGATATATCTTATTTTACATTGAAATTGAGTACCTAGAGATTAGTGAGCGTTAATGAGCGTATCGTTAATGACATGTAGATTACCGATTGATTATTACTATATGGAAATTTTATATTTATTATATTTTAGATTAAAGAATAAAAAGTAATTTGTCATCAAAGTTTCACACAAAATACTTTGTACATATACTAATAACCTTCAAATCATCGAACCAATCAGAGATGCTTTAGATATATCGACAAAAAGAATCTAATTCAACAAACTAATATAGAATCAAAAGTCAAAATCTAGTCAATAATATATACTCATATAATTGTTCATTGAAAGACAACGTCAGATGACAAAAATCCATAAATGGGTAGGATGTAAAATGACTAAGTCTACCTTATTTAAACATAATTATTGTATAGTTCAAGTCAAATAATTTATAATTTTGATTAAACTTAGTAATTTTTTGTGAATGGAAGAATATTTATTAAAGGAAAACAGGAAAAATTATAGAAAAGAAATAAATGTATGTATACCTTGCTTAGAAGATAATAAACTTGATGATGCTACATTGGTCTGGTTCTTCATGTTGGCAAGATATTCTATAAATATGCAAGAATTCAATGCTACATTGATACAAAGCTACAGGATTATTATTATATTGTATGCAAGAATTCAAGATAATTACGGCCTACTTGATAATTTTTTATAATGCAATGCCAAGTTGTTCTTGCAAGAATTCAAGATGCTTTTTAATGTTACATGCTTTTATATGCTTTTTTATATAATAATATGGATATGTAATATGTTAGTAGAATTTTATAATGAGACAATTTTTCATATGAAATCCTAGATTTGTCTAGTATTTTTTAAGTCTTTTAATTAAATTAAAATTTAACTAAGGGTATTTTATCAAAATATAATTATATTTTTCATTAAGGGTATTTTAGTCCGTTCAATTACAAAAAATGGAACAAACTCTTAAGGCAACTCGTGCTTTTATATAAATATAAATAAATATAGATATAGATCTACTCTTGATGAAACATATGACTTTTTAAAATTTAAAAGAACTCATATAACTTTCAAATTTAATAATTAATAAGTCAAAAAATTTAACAAAAATTACATAACAATTGAGCGTAGTTAGAGTTATCTCTTATTTTATAATATGTTAAAGAGTTTTGCAGAGCAAATGCGTATGTTAATTATCGTATGTTCGTTATCAATGTCTTGGTCGATTATATAAAATCTTCAATATCTTTGCCAACGAGATAAAGGTGTTTGATATAATATTATCTTTGATTTTTTTAATTTTATCATAACAATAAGTAAATTTATTTTAATGCAATAAGTTAGTATGATAATTATTCAATTATAAATTGAAAAATAATTTTTCTAAGTCAAGTACTATTAAGAATATGTATATTTAAATTATTATGTGATATTTTTGTATTACATGTCGACAATTGAAATAAAAAAGTGTAAAGTTACATTATCTGCGCTCCTCCATCCCAGTAATTGTCGAGTTTAAATTTAGATTTTTCCGCCGTTAAATATTAAATTCAAATATTATTATTTTGTTGTATAACATTTGATAGAATTATCAAATAATAATATTTTACATATTATAACATTTAGTGAAAATTATCCAAAATAATATTTTGATATCTTTTAATATTGACATTAAATTTTATTCAAATCAAAATTCTACTTATATTAAGAAGGCATAAAGTTTATCAATTTGAAGCAACTTAAATCAAGCGTGACAATCATTTAGTATGGAAAGTAATGAATTTGAATATTTTATTTGAAATTTAATTTTTAATTATAATATATATATAACATGTTAGTTTTTATGCTTAAATAAAAATATCTTTATCTATAAACTATAGATGCAATAATTAATTAGAGTTGAATTCAATATATGAAAGGAAATTAAAAAAAAATCAATCTTCAATATTTAATATTGATTAGTAATTAGTAAATTAAATAAGAGTATATTGTCATAATAATACTTATATTAGTTTCACTCTATATGAAATATAATTCATCAATATTATGGTCTAAAAAATACATGCATGAATATGTATATTATAGGTATATAATCCCTTTTATTGATGAGCATTCGATGTCTGAATCAAATCACCTTATTTGAATGAACTTGCTTTGTGACATTTTATATTAAAATTTATTTATGTCAAAACTTTAAAAGTTGTCATATCAAATACATTAATCAATATATCTTCTTGAGAGTTTGACTTTTTGTTTAAAATTATTGCACAGAATATAGTTTTAAAGAGAGATATGTCATCTTTATTGAATTGATTTTTAATATAATTAATTTGGGTATTCAAAACGAGGGCATCTAATAATGTCAGCACTCTTTTGCAATTTATTTTGCGTAAAGTGAGATAATTTAAATAAAATATTATTAGTAATTTTATGTAAATATATTGAATCAATAATTAATTATTAAATATGTTTAAATGAATATATAAAATAAAATTGAATAATAGAATTATGAATTATTTATACTACTAATCAATTAAGAAGTGATATTTTTTAACAATAAATAAAATAACATAAGGTGTATTTTTTTATTAAAAGAGAAAATTGATATTATCTAACAATACATAAAATTCACATAATATCGTTCTTTTATTAAGCGAAAATGAAGAGTCGTATGAGTAATAAAGAAACTTTTAAATATTATTAAAATTATATTATTTAAAAGTTATAATGGATCATATAATTATGAACAAAATAAATTATAATATAAATCAAAAGTATAATTTATAAATTTACATAAATAATTAATTACTTTATTTATTATCACAGTTTAAATGTTTGAAGCATAAATAGTTAGTACAATTACAGAAGACTTTGGAATGCAAACAGCTCTCTGACTATAGTTTGGATCCTCTCAAGTTACAATCATATAAAAGCGCATAGACGAGTTACAATTCACATATACAAGTGTGGCAAACATCTTATCGAAGCGCAGAGCCTACGAGGTATATATGTACATCAAAACTGTGAAATGCTAGCACAACATAAATTTCTCAAACCCAATTATTTGCAAGTGAAAAATCATGGAACCGGAATGAAAACTCCCCTGCGGTGTCTCTCTGGAGTCTGCTTTCGTCCAGACCTTCTTGTGGCATAGGCATCACCTGATTCTCATTTGGACGGTGAGATAGACGAACTTCGGCTGGCAATGGTAGCACGGGAGGGGATATCGATCTGGATCTAATACTGCCCACATTAGCAGCACCAACTGATCGATCCCATAAGAACAGATGAACTAGTATAGGGACCTTTGCGTGGCGATGCAATGAGAGCTTTTGGCTGAGTGAAACAGTGTCGAAGCATCTGATTGCTCCACTTGGAGAAACAATCCAGGGTAAAACTTTCTGATTAGAAATCCTTGAGATTACGAGCAGTCTGTTTTCATTGCTTGATTGCTTGAACAAATCGTGGAGTCCAGAGCGTGATGATGGTGTATCATCATCATCCTCGAGCACAGAAGAAATGTAGATGAATCCCTACAAAACGATCAAACAAGAAGCAATCAGGATAAATAAAGAAGATCATGCCATGTAAAGGTATAAGTGCAATAATAATTGTACATGTATACCTCTTCTGTTCTACTAATCGCAAACCCTAGCTTCGTATCATCCTCCTTAATTTTTATTTCGATTGGGATCTCTCCCCCGAGAGGAGAAAACCAGAGACGAACTGCTCTGACTACGCCAATATCCACCCCGTGGTAATCCTCGAAACCATATAGACTCGAATTAGCAAGATTGGATAAATCTGAGAGCGATCCAGCACTTACAGTAGAGGAAGCTGTGTCACCAGATATCTGTATAGAAATAAGGAAGCATCCTTCAGTAAATTGAATGACTAACAGTACATTTTCGACGAAGCATCTCAAAATTTCTACTCATCTGATGGGAACTCTTTATTTACCTTGGTAAGAAGGGACTCAGTTTGAATATTCATGAAAACAATAGGGACTCCAGTCTCCTGGGAAGAGTTGAGCCAAGCATTTGCTCTGGCAAGAGTGTCCTCCAAGTCATTGTACTTGTAGGAAGCTCTCTCCGAGGCCTTCGGAAGGAGTAGAATCGAATAGAAACAGCTAGAGTTAGGTACTGGTAATGACTCCTGCATCTTCTGCTGCCAAGGATATGAAACATAACCATCTTGAAAGGGCGACCTGGCTAATGCGTGCACTAACCTTGAGGTCCTTGTTGCTGTATCAGATTGTTTCATCTCATGAGTAAATGTCATTCATCCTAAAAACAACTTATTTTGATCTAGAGATTTATCTATTAGACATAAGATTCATAACAAGTTGAAAACATTTTATTACCTACTCATTTTACTCGATTACTACAAAGAACAAATTACTCTAGTAATTGAATTAAAAGCGTCAATGCTCAGCGTATCGTCGGCTTTTAAAGAGATTTTCGCCTAAGCAGGAGGGGTCGGATGATATGGAGACAATTACTCTATTAATTGATCAATAGGATAAAAACGTTTCATATGCAAAAAATGATTTCCATTTCAATAGCAGCAGCACTCAGCAGTCAATAGTGGGCAACCACCCAACTACCAACTAATACTACAAGCAATAAGACTAGTCAACAGATAAAATTCTTAAATCACCATGTGCTTGATTGTCCTTTTTGGACAAGTGGGTACAAAGAAATGCATATGACATTGTATATCATTAATAATGAAAATGTGAACTGAAACTAAGACCGACAGTCACTTGAATGATGAAATACCAACTTGATGAACGCTCATTAAAGTCATCATTCAACTTGATATGTTCCTGTTGATTCTAACGTGGGTCCTATATCCACAGCTCTTAGCCTCTTTGATTACACAAAACCGATGAAGCTGTCATCGTAGCGATCTCCGAAACTCCTGTCTAGGATGGTGTGTTTCAACTGATCAGAGCACTTGAACTTTCTTTAAACCACTTTAATACGATATTTTAGATTCTACCATTTGCGTGACTCGAACCCATATTGAAGAGGTATTGGTACTTAAAATTCAAATTTTTTACTAAGCCCAGACACAAAATGGATACTAAACCTGGTGATGGTGTAACTGAATATATGCTACACTAGAAAGGCTAGTGATAGTATTTGATGTTTGTGGATCAAATTATTTTGATCTACTTGATTCTTGGGTACACTAGATTAGTCTCAGGCTCTCGCCATGACCGAATTGATGTATCAAGCCCACTAATTATTAATATATGATCGTTAATTAGATTTAGAGAGAAAAAGAAAACATATCATCAACAAGAAGATGACAAGATTATAGCTAGAGAACTCATTAGAAGAAGTACCGAGAGTACAAATATAATTGATTGATTGGGATAAATTATAAAAATTGTGACGGATTGACTATTCAAAGTCCAGTATGGCGTTAGAGCACTCACACCACCCACTCTAAAAATTATTTTAGGGATTGAAATTGTAAAAAATAACAAAAATTGGGTGCGTTATCTTATAAAATAGGGTGAGTTTCGTAAAATTATTCACTCATGCTATTATTTTTAAATTTATCGCTTCCTATTTTACGGTTATTTTTTTTTATACCCTCATTTTGACTCTTTTTCAATTATATAAAAAATATATATATAAATAAATAAATATTTTCATCATATACAAATATAAATTAAAAAGACATTTCATTCAACATCCATATTTAATATATTATTTTATTCTTTTAAAATTTAATTTTATCCTAAATTTCTATTGACATAATTGAAATATTTAATTTTTAATTTTGGATGAATAATTGAATACATTGATAAGAAGCATCACATAAAAGTGAATCTAAAAAATAAAAAGATAACGATTGAAAGTAAATTTTAAAGAAATTACAAAGAAACTGATGCGAATGTTATTAGTAATATAATAAGGGTTCTTATATTGGCAAATGGTATAGTTAAGATAACATAAGTTTTAAACAAATTTCCATGAAATTTCCTTACATGATAGAATTAGAAGGAATCTAGTGGAGAAACGTCATTACCACTAAAGTTGATTATTTAAAAGATACCAATTGCATCACTATAACTTAGTATATGCAAATTGTATAGATTCAACGCCCTAGAATTGTCACATAGTGTGGTGAATGGATATTATTCACATCATTAGTTTATTGACATCCAGCGTATTAAAAGTCAACAAAGTGTGACAAGTGACAACAAACAATATTCCTACCATTCAAATTAATTACTTTACAATGATTTTTTCATTTCTTAACAATATGATTTTTCAACATCCGTCGTTTAAATTCTTAAAGTTGTTTTATCTTCTTTAAGTTGTATTTTTTGATAACTTTTTTTTTAATAAACAACACTTTACTAAAAGTGGTGAATATTACAAAATCCCCAAATTGATTATACTCTAATTACGAGCCCTACTCAATTTGCCTAGGATTGTAAACTTTTCTAAAGTATGTTGAAAGCTTAAAACAGATAACAATCTCTGATCGACCAAACTCGCCAATCAAGATCTCATAATCTGATATAAGTCTTATTAACTTCTATTACGATGGATATATATAAATGATATGATCGTTTGATAATGAATTAAAAACTAAAGTGAACCAACAAATTTCATACATATGGTGCCCGTTTTGTTTTCATTATAATTAGTCTAGTTTAACAAAGATGCATATGAACAAAAACAATTACAGTATCTATGGTAAAAACAATTAGTTGGTATTTTTTTGATTCCAGAAGATAGGATAGGTAACACCATACCTTGCAATTCCAAGCAATCAGCTTGAGTGCGATCAACAAAGCCAACTGCATAATTAGGATCATCAATAGCTCTCAACATATACTGCCTCTTCCCCCCTACCTCACTAGGAACAACACACCCTTGCATCTCCGCAACCTCATACTCCCCTCTCCTCACTTTAACATTGACAAAAGTGTCCTTAGCCTTAAATGAAGTATGCAACACCTTTTGTACACCACTTTTCCCATTCTTAAATGGTGATTTTATACTCATGTTACCTATTTTCACCTCCTCTACTATATCCCCCGTTTGCAACATGTCCCCGGTCCATTCGTCCGCCTTCGACCCCCCTCTTAAGCACTCGATTGATAACACCATAGTCGATGAGGAGTTGGAGCCTGTTGAGTTTGAACGATCCATTGGCATTCTTTTCTTTTTTGTTACTTAAGCATGTATCATTTTATGTAATTTCATAAGGAAGGGGAAGAAGATGGGACAAGGAATGAACGAAGAAGTTGAGATTAGAATAGTACAAGCAAATAATTATACGTGGAATTTGATGATGTTTGGTATATTAACATTTCTTCTTCTAGATGGAGAAAGTATAAAAGATAATGGCATCTAGGACACCGACTTCTCTCAATTATGACTTTTGCCAACTACAATTAATTTAGGCGTATATATTTAAATCTTTAGATCATCCTTAAACCTACTCATTTATTTGGCCCATTTAGTTAATATTGAAAACTTATACCAACTTATCCCAATAAAAACACAAACTTAGAATTGGTTTAAGGGAAATTGTCGGGCAACCAATCAGATTGGTTGGTTCTCAACAACCCAATATGTGGACTCACAGACCATTCAATATTTGAATCTCATGTTCAATGCCTTTTCCTCATTTAAACAAACTTTTCGACTCATTTTCACACTTCCATTTCTTAATCATTTTCTACTTCCTTAATTATTCTATATAAAAACCACATATCGGAGGAAAATAAACAATTGCTTACATAACTACAAAGAGAGTAATATTCTCCAAGGAAATAACATACATATCAGCGGAAAATAAACAAAAATCATGGAGACGGTTACATATACAACTCAATCTAGCAAACGAAAACATAACCGAGCCTCACTCGATCTAGCTGTTTTGCATCATCAGAGGAGGTTAAAAGATATCACAAATAAAGACAAGGAATTCTCATGGATCCAAAAAACAAAAAAAAGGGAACTTCAATGTTGCTATACTTCAGAGAAGTGTTTTGGCTAATGTCACTTAACTTCGTTGGCTAATTGTAATGACCCTTCGCTCATTAATTTCAAGCTAAGACTGTTGAAACGTTCCCTTGAGTATTGCCTGGATGCTTTTCGCCAATCTGTGCCAGCCTTCATCATTGCAGCAAATTCCTCATAACTTATGCGTCCATCCTGTGATGAGAAAAATATTATCGGTTTCACCAGCAAATCACCAAAGCATACATACACGTAGTCACCCAGCTGACACCTTGACTCTAACTTCGATAGGTAGCTTATAGCAGAAAGCATCAATTTCGTTAAGAAACTTATTTCATGTAGAGATATGTGGACCAAACGATTTTCATATAAAGGTAAAACTATTTAAGGGAAAAGTCATGAACTGTCTATAATTAAGACCTCTAAAAGCTTACTTTATCGGTGTCCACATCATGCATAATGGCGTTGATTACTTCTTCACTGTTGGCATCCCCTTCATCACTCAGTGCATCCCTCAGCTCATCAACCTCAATGTAACCACTCTGGTTTCTATCAAAAAATGCAAATGCTTTGTGGAGATGCTCATCATTGGTCATTTTCCTAAGATGGACTGAAACAGCAACAAACTCTCCATAATTTAGGGTTCCATCTCCATCAACATCAGCCTGCAAGAAATTAACATGATTGATTAAGTGAAATCATTCACAAAGATGTGGATCAAATAGTGAATGAAACTAGGATAAGGTAAAATGAAAAGAACATACAAATAATGATTACTACTAGGGCCTAATACCATGTTTATTATTATAAAGAAATCTAAAATTGGAGTATGCCACTGTTTAGCATTCAGCGACGCAAACACTGGTGGTGAACCATCAAATGCTTATAGACTACACCACAATTTTAGGGGATAACCGATCAATTCTCAATTTTATGGGTTTCTCTTTCTATACTATACTTAAAATTCTTTAAATTCGTTTTGCCACACTCTGGCAACTGTTCTCGTTAGATTTTGAGCATGAATATCACACTCACTGCACATTAGTGCTAGTCATAAAGTTTTATCATACATGATTGGTAGTTCAACTATATAACGCATTCAGAAAGATAATCTTGACAGGTTTCCAGCAAGCTCATGCAAATATATAAGGAGAGTGAACACGATTAAAGAAGTAGAGATTAAAATACACACAGCTTCCATCAAAATCTGAAGTTCTGCATCAGGAATCTGGTGGCCAAGCTTATGTAAACCATTTCGGAGTTCATCTTGATTTATTTTGCCTCTTTTTCCAGTATCCATCATGTCGAAAGCTTCCTTAATTCCAGCCACTTCCTCCACTGACAAATGTTCGGCTATCACCTATGAACAAGATGTCAAAAGTCCAAGCATCATTCGTAATTCAGTGGTATACTGTATACATATAAAAAAAGAATAACAGGACTCTCAAGAATTTAGATGGTATCCAACATGCATATCCAATTACCCTTAGAGCTCTTTTCTTGAGTTTGTTCATAACAGAAAATTGTTTGAGCCTTGCTTTAACAGTCTCGCCTAAAGAGACATTTGGTGCCTTCTTTATATTTTGTAGCCATGGGTGTTCTGTAATTAGTACATATCATGAGATCCCACAGCATTCCTTTACTGAAAGCAGCATAGGTATCATGCATATAAGGAAATTGAATTGATTACCAAGCACTTGATGAGCTGTAAGCCTTCTAACTGGGTCAGGATCGAGCATTTTCCTAACAAGGTCCTTAGCATTATCAGAGACTTTTGGCCAAGGATCCCTCTTGAAGTCAACCACGGAACGAATAATTGCTTGTGCTACCCCTTGTTCAGTTTCTGCATTGACCAGAGTGAACATGAGATTGAAGAACGTCATTATTACCAGAGTACTAGTGTGTATGCCCTTTTTCCCAACTCCTCTTCATAGGCCCAAAAAGGGTTACACGTATGCATGCCTAGTTTAATTATAATCCTAATAAAACCTTAAAGCATAGTTTTCCCTACATTTCCAGCTCAAGGTTCTAGATGATCATCAAGTGTGTTTTTCAGAAGAGAGGCCAACCTGCCCAGAAAGGAGGCACACCACAAAGTAGAATGTATAAAATAACTCCAGCACTCCATACATCAACCTCTGGGCCATAATTCCGTTTAAGAACCTCCGGTGCCATGTAATAAGGACTTCCTACAATTTCATTAAAGCGCTCACCTGGCACAAAAAATAAAACAACAATATGATAGAAATAGCAGATATGTAAACATTTACATAAGTGGTAAATGTGATCATCGAAGCTGTTTTGAGTTCATTACCAGGTTTAAAGAAAACTGACAACCCAAAATCAATTGTCTTTAGAGCAGCTGTTTCCTTCTTGTTCGAGAACAGAAAATTCTCTGGTTTCAGATCACGATGCATCACCCCATGCTTGTGACACGCCTGCAATTTAGAATAGAGTAAGGTATCTCACCCATACTGCAATTTTTATATATGTAGAGCTTAAACTATATATACAAATAGATTTTCAAAGAACATATACTGTATATGGGAATATTTATTCTTATTCTACATGGTGGCGATAGACTAGGCGAACAGAAGAACCCCCACAACACAAACCACGACCTAAATCAGTTTTGACAGCAGTGAAAGATATAAAGGAATCACAACTAGTCAAATTTGAAGTGTTCTGGTGCAACATTATTATATCAATTCACCTATCAAACAAAATATATGGAAAAAACAGGTGGAACAATAGAATATATAAAGCTGAAATAAGCAGATTAAAAAGATATCGAGAAACAGTTTAACATATACCTGAACAACTTCCACTATAGTCTTCATAACCCCAGCAGCAGCCCTCTCTGTGTAATGCCCTCTAGCAACAATCCGGTCAAATAGTTCACCGCCTTCACACAATTCCATAACAATGTGAACCGCTTCATCATCCTCATAAGTATCTTTCAACGTCACAATATTCGGATGCTTAGGCAAATGCTTCATAATCTTAACTTCCCTTCTCACATCATCGATATCAACTGCAGTCCTCAACTTCTTCTTGGATATCGATTTGCACGCAAATTTGTCACTAGACTCTATATCAGTACACAAATATGTGATCCCAAACTCCCCTCGTCCCAACTCACGCCCAAGATCGTACCTTTCGTGTATATCGTGTCCAGTAGGATCTCTCAACACAGTTAGATTGTTTTTACCACTAGATCCATCACCACCAAAATCTACTGAAAATGGATTCGGTTTATTTTTCTTTTTCGCCTTGTTTTTCTCAAATGAATCAACTGGTGATGCACAACAATTTCCCATTTATATTCTCCCTATACTTCTTTATTTCAACTTTTCTATAGTTTTCTATATACCAATATCAATTCTTGACATAATCCTTATCTGTTATTTAGAACAGACAATAAACAAATAAATCAGCGTATTTAGGCAAAAAGAACCAATCTTTACTCAATAAAACAGTATATATTACTTAGATTTTGAAGATGCACAATACAATATAACTTTCATGAATAAAAATATAACAAAAAAACTATATATAAAAAAAAGAAAAACATAAAAATTAAAATGCAGCTGAAATTGACAAGAAAAAAGATGGAATAACTTACCTTTAATCCAAAAGGCGAGCAAATGGGGTTTTATATTTTCAGGTGAAAAATGTAAAAGTGGGATCTTTTTTCCAAAAGAATAACTCAAAAGAGTGAACTAGTAAATGAAAGTAGGGTAGTTGGGTAGGAGGGGTTGATCAATGATATCTACATAACCCACCATTGAGATTTGGAGAGGCGGGGGAGGGAGGCAGATAAACGATCAAAAATCTTAGAAAATTTCCCCCCAAAGCCCTTTTTGTCAATCAATAATATCAATCAACTGCTGAGTCCAATGTCATCTTTTATTTTTCATTTTAAGAAATTCTACTCTTCTGTTTTTTGGATAACAGATATTGTTTTTTTTTTTTCTAAACAGATCTTTTATTTTCATTTTAATATTCCCTTCATCTTAAATATTTTTAAATTTTAATGTTAGCGTTTAAGTTTTAAGCTTCGAATATTTTGTATGTTAGTAAAATTTATTTATCTTGGAGATATTTAAGCGAGATAATAAATAAAGTAATTAATTATTTAAATAAATTTATAAATTATTCTTTGATTTATATTATAATTAAATTTTATTAAATAGTTATATGATCGCTTATAATTTTTTGATAATATAATTTTAATAGTAGATTTAAAAGTTTTGTTAATAAATACTTCTTTCTTTATTTTTTGAGTTTTAATCGAAGAATGCGCGTTAATAGCAATTATATTTATTGTTATAAAATATCGCATTTAAAAAAGATATTTATTGTTAGAAAATATCACTTTTAGTAGTATAAATTCTTCATAAGTTCTCTTATTGATTTATTTTATGTATTCATTTTAACGTTTTTTAATTGATGATTATTTCTGATAATGTTTGAATATGAGATATTTTTACGAGAAATTTTCTCGATTTAGCGTAAGCAGTCGAAAGAGGTGGCATTAGATATACTTGTTTGAATGTAAATCTTTCGATAATTATATTGAAAATCGATGGAATAAAGATGGCGTCTTAAGCGATCGAAAGAGCCTTGCATTAGATATCTTGTTTTGAATGTAAGAAATCTTTAAAATAAATTATATTGAAAATGATGGAATAAAGATGACATCTTAACATAGAAAGCATATCTGTAAAATAATTTTTTTTTAAAAGGATAAGCGCCGATAGTATATATGTGATTAATATTCTTGATATGAAAACTTTTAAAATTTTGGCGTAAAATAACGATTTTAATATAAAGGTCACAAATTATATAGTGAGGATATCGATTTGTCACGTTGAATGTTACGTGATAAAGTGATGTTAAATGATAAAGTGAATTATATACATATAATATACGTATTAAATGCGTATATTTTTTTAGAGGCCAATAATATTGATGACTTATATTTCATATGGAGTGAAACTAATATAAGTATTATTATATTATTATACCGTATTTAGTTAATATAAGTATTATTATGACAATATCTTTATTTATTTATTAATATAGAATTATTATATGATATACTCTTTTTTGGTTTTCTTAATTACTAATCGTCACGAATTAAATAGTGATATTGAAGTTTTAATTTCCTTTTTATATGTTGAATTGACTCTAATTAATTATTGCATATATAGTTTAATAAAGATATTTTTTATTTAAAAGCATAAAAACTAACATATTTATATATATTATAATAAAACTAAATTTCTAAGATAAAATATAGAAATCTTTTCTTTCATAATCTTAAATTATTGTAAGTAGCGATTTAAGTGCTCACTTAAGTAAATTGATAAACATAATTTTTGATTTGAATAAAATTTAATGTCGATATTAAAAATGCATTGAAAATATTATTATTTGATGCGTTTTTACTTCAAATATTGCTCTGACAAAATTAAAAATATTTGAATTTAATATTTAGTTGTGAAAAATCGAATTTACTTGTGTGTCTATTGGGGATTGAGGGAGTATTAGATATATAACTTGACACGTTTTTTTATTTCAATTATTGAAATGTAATACAAAGTATCACATAATAATTTAGATATATATTATTTAATAGTAATTTTTTGGATTATAATTTTTTTCAATTTATAATTAAATAATTATCAAACAATTGTTTTTGCAAGGGTAGACTAATTTATTGCATTGAAATGGAATTTACTTATTGTTATGATAAAATTAAAAAAATCAAAGCTAATATTATATCAATCACTTTTATATGTTGGTAAAAGATGCAGGTATTTTTTTATATAATTTATTAATAAGTAATTAGCGTAATGTATGAAAGTGGTAAAATTATTGCTTGTAGCTATAAGAGGAGTTTGATAACTCAAGTATGTTTGATTTGTTATAAAAATTTAGACAAAAAATTAGGATTTATTAATTATTACATATTTTTCCCATAGGAAGTATATAGAAAATATTATAGTAAAGAGGTAATATAGTAATTAATAAAGTGATGAAAAGGGAAGAAAGCAGCTAACTTTTATAAGTGATGGGAGGATGTTACCTGATATATGATCAAATGTATATAAAATATATTGTAATATTTTTTTAGTTACTCTTTTTTGTAAAAATTAATGATGATAAGAGTATTACAACTTATGAGAATATTACAAATATTACAAATCTGAGATTCTTTGCTAACTATTACAGGTAATAGAAATATAGTAGAGACTCGAACACATGACCTCTCAGGAGCTGAGATATTCTTAGGCTCTGGTATGTGCATTTTTTTGAGTTACTTTAAATTAATATGATGATTTTGATTCATATTATAGTTAAGTGTCAATTAAGAATACTTAGTTTTATACACGTTCACCCACTCTACTAAATACGGATACACTAATAATATTGTTAATCAATTTCATAATTTTTAGTTATTGAAAATTGAACTTTTTAAGGCATATGAAAGATTTTAGTGTAGGCATGACTTAACTGAAATCCTTATGTTTTTTAGTCATCAATTCTATTGCATATTTGTAGCAGCATGTAATATTGCAAATAAAGATTACCACTAAAACTAGTATTACTTGAGTTCCATGTTGAATGATTTAATTAGTCTTTTTTTTTTTTTTTGTCAAACAATGAAAGTTTTTTGTTGTTCAGCTCATCATAGTTGAAAGTAAAGAGAGAACAAGATTCTAACACCCTAGTCATCATGTATTGAATCTCTTGAGAGTTTGGAATCAAATTTGAACAGTATACCTCATAGATTCTTGCCCACCAAGGCCCTCATATACAGGGAATATATCGTAGGTTATATTTCTTCCGACACTCTATGTTATATTGTGTTGAGATTGTGAAATATATCTTGATTATTTCTAAAAGTTAAATGTAAAAAAAAATCATGTGGTATGATATTAACGGAGACACAGAATGCAACAAAGATTGTCACATAAAATGTAACACACAATTCAGACTCGTACATACACAATTACACATGGCTGAATGATGGCCTAATCACAAGAAGGATCCAAATGTAGTAGATTAGTGAAGGAGCTTGATTCTTGACTCAGCCAAATTCATTTTTAGTTGGACAATTTTAGACCTCAAAAAATTATGCACTTTACGTAACCATTCAAAATAAGCTTATTTACCTCAACACATTCTCCTTCTCTTCAATTTATTTTCTTGTACTAGTTGCATATGATATTCAAAGCTGTACCTGCCTACCCTTTTCCTCCAAGTACATCTCATCAACTACCCCTGACATTTTAGACTATTAAAGCTCCAACTTTATTGGAAAAAGTAACTGATTCTTGAAAAAGTTAGTACTTTCTTTTCTTGAATTCCAAAGTTCTTGCTATTGGGTTTTTTAACTTTGTTTGAATCCAGGAAGGTTTGTTTGTACTGTTTGGTTTAAAGGGTATAAGAGAATGGTAGGGGTCTTGGGTGTGGTAGGATCTTCTGTGGTGGATTCACACACTGGTCCTTGCTTGTGTGTTGATGCTTTTCATTCTAGCAATTTCTTGAGTAATGGAGACTTGGTTTTGGCTAGGAATGCAGTAAATGGTAATTATAAAAGGCACATGTCGCGTCCGAGCTCATTGGAACTGAGCACTTCTTTTCTTGATCATTCTTGGACTTCAAGCACTGTTAATGGATATGTTCCTATGAAGAAACATCAGAAGAAGAAGAACAGAGGTTTTAAGGTTTCCAACAATTTAGGTGGCCAGTATGAAGACAATTTTGAGGATGTAAAGAAGGTAAAATATCACCATAATACTATATACAATCATTCATCAGATAGCATGACTGTCTATGTTGTGAAAATGTCAGTATTGGTACTAAGATTTATGGTCTTACTGTTTTCTTTACTAGTATTTTCTTGTCTTAACTGAATCTCTAAATCACAATTTGTCACTTCTTTAATATGGTCATGTTATACTGAGACATTCAAGCGATATTGAGTAGATTGGAATGAATTCTAGATGTATTACTGTAAAAAGTTGTATATCAGATTGTCCTTGCTGAACACTTGGTTTAAGTTATCTTTGTGGAACTTTATGTAGATTAGTTCATATAAATTGAACATAATACACCCTTAAGTCGATCATCTTAGCTCTTAATTTTGCATGATGATGTTGTTGTCATTCGTATGTTATAGTTACTCTACTTTTACTGTCTAATCAAAAGGTTTTTGTGTTGCAGCAAATGCTCAACTACTTCACTTACAAAGCTGTGAGGACTGTTTTGACTCAGCTTTATGAAATGAATCCTCCAGATTATAGATGGTTTTATGAGTAAGTGGATTCATTGTCTTTAACATTTCATTTGATTGATTGATCCTATTACTACATCATGTAAAAGTGGTTCCTGCCCTCGCCCCCACGCTTCCATTGAAGCAATAACATGTAGCTACTTGTAATGAACGCTTGCAAAGATAAGTGCGATCCACCACCTGTCTCCAAGGTCTATTTATTTGTTCACCTTTTCCTCGTGTAGGTTCATTGGGTCGAACAAACCAAATGATGGAAAGTATTTCATTCGCAAACTTGCAAAGGTACTTCTTCATATGCTCTTGATTTGAGCTTTTGTTGGCCTTCTTAATTCTTACCCTTTTTAGTTATCTATTGTACATAACCTTGAGCACAACCACAGGAGAAGCATGACCTTGCTGAAAGAGTGATGGTAACGCGACTTCATCTCTATGGGAGGTGGATAAAGGTAATGTACCAATGTCCTAATTTTCTATGTAGACAGTGGCTTAGCTTCAACTTTAGCAGATGGATTTATACAAGTAAAAAATCGAGGGGATGAAGTATCGCGTCAGCTCATTATATATACTTGTAAATGCTCATTGAAAGATGAGCTTAGTGCTAACATAGTTTTCTTGAATTGCTCCAGAAATGTGATCACACCGAGATCTACAATCAAATCTCTGATGAAAATTTGGCGTTGATGCGTGAACGACTTTTGGAGACTGTAGTTTGGCCTTCGGATGACTCGAACACAGAAAAGATCAACTAAAGATGTTGATGCATCATTCTTTCTTCTTGTTTTCTTGGAAGATATTTATATTGCCTAGCTTTGGATCCTATTTCTTAAGAAAGAATACTCATGAAAGATTCCATTAGTCAATATTGAATATGCATTACCATTTACCAGAATTATGACCGTCTACATTACTATATTTTCACCCTGTTCTACCTATTCCATGAACCAATAGACTTGTGAATGGCATTGTTCATTGTTAGATGAATGGGAAAGGATAAAAAAAAGATTGATCAGGTCGAGCTAATTATCACCCTTGACCTTGTTACTAGTGGTCAAGTGGTTCTAAGCAAGTGGTTCTAAGCATACTCCCAAGTGGTTTTGTAAAGCCGAAGTCATGAGTTCAAATCTCAACTGGTTTAGTACAGCCAAAGTCATGAGTTCAAATCTCGACTGGTTTAGCAAAGCCGAGGTCATGAGTTCAAATCTACGTTGACACGGGCGCGAGGGTGTTGCTCGATGCTCACTATCGCTTCGGAAAAAAATTGAACTGATTTAAGCAGATGCAATCAAAGTTGATCCAAGTAATTAAATGAATTTATTAAGCAAGTTAAAATCATCTTTCCTTGCAAATTTCGCAAACAAAGCAAAATTTTAAATACAGGATAATGTGTCAAAATTCATTTCTCAACAGCTAGCCTCAAAAGCAATACAAATCTTAACAACAACACTGAAATGACATGAAAAAAATAGGTATTAATAAAGAGGTAGGCTAATCTAATACAGACCAATTGCCTTCCACCATAGTCCACCAACTCCAAGCCAGATAATGAGATTGACAACAGAGATTAGGAAACCATAACCCCACCATTCCGCAAGAGGTACGTAATTTGCACCATAAAACACAGGTGCTGACCCAATTCCATAATGCGTGAGGCCACCCATGAGGTTGGAGAGGAAGGAGAGAACAATGGCTCCTAGATATGGTGGAGTGCCGAGAGCACTGGCGACAGATAAGAATGCCGTGAACATGGCTCCAATATGTGCAGCTCCACTTGCAAAGAAGTAATGCGAGTAGAAATATAGAAGAACAAGAATGCCAAAAGAAAGCTGCCACGAGAGGCCAAGCCCACCAACAAACTGCACAAAAACAAAACAAATACATCATTTCAGCTGCAGAACTTCCTCATATTTAAGTAGAATGGATCTGAAAGCAAATATTAGTCATTTCTAAGGATCATAAGCAAGCATCAACAGATGCATGGGAAAGTTCATTGGTTAACAAGTGGAAATGGATGTACAAGCATATCCCGCCATATGCAAGAACAATTTATTTATGTACTGCAGAAACCCCAACTTCTAAGGACAACCCACAACCACAAACAGAGTAGAATGCAAAATCATCAAATGAACAGCTAAAAGGTTATGCATGGCGCTAAAGGAGGAAAACACACCTTAACGACAGTTTGACTAAACCAGGAGATTAGGCCATATTTGTTCAGATACCCAGCCATTGCAATGAGAGCAGCAAACCACGTAAGTGTGTCCCATGCAACAGATTCAGCTAAACATTCCTTCCATGTAACAACACCAGTGATAAGGAGGACAGACAAGCCAAGAATTGCTGCAGTGACAGCATCCACGTTCAAGACACCTCCAAAAACCCAAAGCCCAACCTGTGCAGAAACAAGGGAAGGAAAGTTTCCAAGCACAATCAATGCAATTTCTTTGAACATGTTTTAGCAGACTAACGTAATCCTTCATATAAAATAAAAATCACAGGTCAGGTAAATTTGTAAATTTGGTCTAACACACAGAATGCATTTGACAACTAAATGACAATGCAACCCCCAATAATGTTAGAACGCTAATTTGAAAGATACACTTTTGGCATAACAGATAAAACATGATTTGTTGCATCAGATTAAGAGACAAACTTATACTCGCAGATGTTATATGCAGGCATAGAGGTCCACATAACCATGTTCCCTTGGATGCCTTGATGATGGGTTCTAATTAGAAACTATTAGCTCAAAGGCCACACAATATGCAGAGCTAATTAAAAAAATATATTGGCAACATGATATGACAACTAAACATAAAATGTGTAAAGACCGAGCACAATACCGTGAGAAACAAAGTCCCGGCCATGATAATTTCATTCTTGGACATCGGCCCCATCTTCTCCAACCTTTCCTGAGCAAGCTTAGGAGCATCAGGGCTACTCTTCACAGTAGGTGGATAGATGATATACAGTAGCATTGGTACCACAATCAACGAAACCAAACCAGGCACAATTGCAGCCTTAGCCCAATCCATCCATCCTATCGTCTGATTAATGGTATTCAAAGTCAAATTCGCGGCCAACGGATTGGCAGCCATCGCAGTCAAGAACATCGACGATGATATAACCGACGTTTGAAAACATGTCAACATCAACCAAGACCCCAACTTTCTCTCAGTCCCATCCCCTACATTACTCCCACAAGCAACACACAACGACTTAACCAACGGCAAGAAAATCCCACCAGCTCTAGCCGAAACCGAGGGAATTGCAGGAGCTAACAAAGCCTCACTAAACACTAAACTATACCCTAGTCCTAAACTCGAACTCCCAAACAATTTCACAAACTGATAAGCTATTCTATTCCCTAATCCAGTTTTAATAAATCCTCTAGCAAAAAAGAATGCAAGAGCAATGAGCCAAGGGATTGGATCACCAAATGCAGAAAAAGCAGCAGCAAAAGTCAATGTTTTAGTCAATACACAAGCACCTAAACCCATTAAAGCTACAGCACCAAGAGGCAAAGGCTGAGTAATAATACCAACAATTGTAGCCAAGAAAATTGACAATAATTGCCAAGCATTTCGTGAAACTCCAGCAGGAGCTGGAACTAACCACAAAACAACCCCAACCGCTATCGCCGCTAACAATGGCTTCATTGCAGCCCCTTGCCATGTGTCCTTAACAACTACTGGAGCCGGTGGTGGTGGTGGTGGTGGTGCTGCAGCAGCACCACCAAGTGATGATGAGGCTTTAACTATCAAATTAAGCCCCTTTTGTTGAAAATGACGAGTACCCTTTTCACCAATTGGGTTAAATCTTTCGGGATTTAATCCAAATCCAAATTTGAGGTGATTATTATGATTCTTGATTTGAAAATTGATGGAATTTGAAAGGGATTTTGGGAGGAGGTGGTGGTTTTGGGTAGAGGGTGGTCGGAGACGGAGGTTTAGGGAGGAGACGACGGCTAAAGACGCCATCTTGACGGCGGAGATGGTGGTGGAAGATCTTGGGAGGAGGGGGGAGTGCTCAGACAGTGGAGTATTCGAAGACAGAAAGGTCCGTTGCGTACTTGCCTTTAATAATAATGTAATAATACATCCTACTCCATTTAATTGATTTTTTTGTTTTTACATTTCATCGACCAAAAATTTATAACATTATTATGAAAATTTATTATAATAAAATAATATTATTAATGTATTTTTAAGGATAAATTCAATAATGTTAAATATATTGATTATTATTATTGAGTATTATTATTTTTAAATGAATCGTTGAGGTATGAATAATTTTTACCATAAACTTAAACTTACAAGTGAGTGTCTAATCATCCTCAATTGATTATTAATTAATGATATAAAACGAAAATATCGATTAAATTGAGTTTGAGATTAATAATTGTTTATATGGGAAATGGGAGAGTGGATTTGGAGGGTTGGATTGGTTGTATTGGAGGGTGGAGATGGGATATGGAATATACGGCTTTTGGGGCCAGCTAAAGAGGAGAGGGGGGGGTGTTTTTGTGGCCTTGAGAAGTCCGTCACGAATATGAGGATTGTGTCAAAATTGATGTCCATTTATGTGTATGATCATAGTTCATTGACATCTTTGAGGGATTTTATTTGGAATTTTGTTGGGGGTCACCACTCTCAAGAAAGGCATCCCCTCCAATAAGGTGACCCTTGGAAACAAAGATATTTTTAGTTTTTTGTATAAAATCAATTATTACAAGCAAAAAGTATTTTGAATTAAAGAATGTGTACATTACATTAATATTAATATTGTATAATAAGAATAAAGAAAATATACACTTTATTAACATTAACATGTATAATGATCCTAAAAAAACTTCCATCTAAGTTGAATAAGGAGGTCACATAGTAAATAAAATAAATAAAGTATACATTAATGATCAATATTTAAATCGAAATGAATTGATGTGAATAAGCTTAAAGGACCAAATAAGCTTCAAAGGACCAAATATACAACATTGGTCAAGAAAAGGAAATCACAAGTGTGTTTACGCAAAGGTTGTACAACATTGATACAATCATACAATATACAACTACACTGGGTATTATACAATGATACAACATGCTTCTTTACTCTCCCTTACTATTATAGTAAGAGAGAAAGCTCCAATCATAGCACCAAAGCTCATTGGCACCTTTTAATATCAGCTTTCTATTTAGTTAGACTTTGAAGGATGCAGTTGACAAAGCTAACACAATAACATACTCAGCAAATTGCAATCTCAGTAACTGGTCATTTACAATCTTCTGCAACATGGTTTGAAACCGCAACATTTATTCCCATGTACCGAGAGATGGACTACATTATCTGCAATGTGCTTCTCAGTTATACCAGCTCTAGAATTTGACCATGCCTCGTATAACATTTCTGCATCTGGTTGAGATATTCCATTGTTACTAAGATCGAGTAGCTGCAACTGCTTAGCCATGCTTATAGCTGCTGAAACCTGACAGAAGAGATTGTTTTCTGGGTTATCTGTCTTCAGAGATATGGAACTGGATTTGCCATTCAAAGAGGAATCAGCAACATCAACGAGAGCCTGTTCATCTTCACTGTCAGCAACTTCAAGCTGACTGACTTCCAAGTTAACTTCATTTGACTCTTGAGTGCAAGGCTTGACTTCTTGAGCAGAAACATTATCTGTAGATACTCGAAAGTCAACAAGTTCATGGGAGTTTGTCCCTTCACAAATAGAGATTGGATTGCATGATGAAGTGTTATTGACATCCAAACATGCATTTTCAGAAAGGTTTAGCTCTTCAAGAGAACAATTCTCTGCTAATGCCTCAAGTATCTGAACTATTCCAAATAGCCCAAGCTGGCATTTGGACAGAACAAGAACCCTTAGACAGCTCTTTGGATTTGCAAGTAACGACAACAATGCACCAATACCCTGTTATCAGATTTTATTTTTAAAATGAGATGTATCATCAACTGAAGGAACATAAATAAGGATGGATAAACTATAAAAAGTGCAGGAAGACAAATGGAAAGAAGCAAGGCAACTCACCTCTCGTTTAGCTAGGAGCCTAGGATGGATAAACTATAAATAAGGATGGATAAAGTATAAAAAGTGCAGGATGGATAAGGCTTGGTTTGGTTTAGTTTGGATGGATAAAACTAAATTCAACGCAACTGACCTCTCGTTTGATAGGATTTCCTTCTAGATTCAGCTCAAGAATAGAGCTTGTTAAAGCTGACTCGGCATTGAGCCCAGCAATATAAGCTGATGTCAATTTACAAGATGACAGATCAAGCTTCAGAGGTTGTTGAGATTCATTTGACAATGACTTGGTCAATTGTGATGCTCCCTCCTGCAGAAATGTCATGTCTCATGAAACACTCCAAGATTATATAAACTTAAAGAGCACTGCATACAAGCAAAACATATGTACTTACCATTCCAATACCAGTACCTCCTAGCATCAGTCCTGACACACAAGAAGTCTCAACAAGTTGGCAAAGGCTGTTAACCACGGACTTGCTTACTTTGATTCCATTCAAATTAAGCTCTTGAACTCTGCTATATGGGAATTCATCTAATTAGTTACATGGTACATCTTGATGTGAAGTGGGTATATAAAAAGAACACAAAACATCTATAATTATATAAACCTTTTAGTTTTGGCAAGATTGAGCAAAAGATTTGTTATTGCAATTGCAGAAATGGGATTATTGTGACCTGAAGGACAAAATATATGGTTTAGATGTCCACTAAAGAGAGAAAAGAAGGTGAAATAAAAACGATAGGAAAGTAGGCAGCACCTATCGAGAGATGAGTAAGTTCAGATTCAGGATCCACAGAGTCAGCAACCTTTTGAATAGTTCTAGATGTAATGCTGCAATTTTCTATGTTGAGACTATAGAGAGCTGCAAAACAAAAAACTTATATAAGAACAAGAATTAGATTAAAATAAGTGAATTATAGTGACCCCTCACTGGATTACAAGGAAATTTCAAATTGCATGCATAATTTTAATGAACGACTGTAGCTAAGAAATTTATGTAATCTGCAGTCAAGTACAGAAACACAAGCATTAATGATCTGAGCATTAGAGTCCATTGACAGTCGATTTCCTCATCTTATATTTTACCCATATAATATCTGTTGCCACATTTGAGGACAACTCTTAAAACTTTGATATGGAAAGAGCAACGATATCAAATTGCAGGATCTCCATTTTCCCACTAGTATCAAAACTAATGAAAGTTTGAAAAATTAAAAAATAATGCATTTACCTCTGCAGTTCTGGACGATCTTTGATAGGTAAGATGAGCAAGAATCAGTCAAGCGATTTCCAGATATATTAAGAACTTCCAGTCGAGTATACAGAACGGAGCATTCACAAATCTGCATGTTCATCAGAGCAATTCGCATCAGTTTCTACTCTAAATTGAATGGTGAGAACAGATTGAACCTTGGTTTACAATTTGGAGCACAAATTGTTGAAATGAGAATTTAGTTATCTATAAGTCTTCCTTGCTCTCATTTGCAGACAATGGGAAATGAGAACATAAGTAGCAAGTTCCCAAAATATGATGTGCAATTTACCTGGAACAAAGCAGATGGACCAAGGCGATTGGAATGCAGATCCAAAACCAAACCACCATAATTTTGTCCGGATGACAAAAATACTTGCCGAAGCCGCTCCATTGTCCCGTTTCCTGGAAGAAAGCCACAGATGTAGAGTCACATACCAAAAGAAGTTCCAAATCAGAGCTGTGAATTTCCAAGTTATTCTGGTGGATCAGAATACAAAAACTAGTTACCGAGAGCATTGTGAGAAAGGTTCAATACGGAAATCATTTTCGCCTGTAATGCAGCAAGTAATGGGGCCACGGATATATCATGTAAATCACAATCCGTAATAATAACTTCATCCTCTGATACCTGCCAAGGTGTTTTTACAAGAGAAAAATATGAAACGTTACTTGAACAGATAGAGATATCTTTAACATCTCCAAGTTTACATAAGATGATTATTGTTCTCTAAAACATTGTGCATATTACCTCTAGACTGTACAACTTTTTCAACACCTTCAGATTAGGTTGCTCAGGAAGCTCTTCACAATGGTCAACATAAAGTTTCATTAGGTGCTTTGGCACCCATGCTCCTACAGAAATAAGAAGGTATATGTTCTCAAGCACAGTAAATCACTTTAGAATACACATGCTAGGAAAAGAACTGATTCACTATTTTCCTAGTGAGTAAAAAATCTACAGCTGAAAGATATACTAGCTTAGGGGTTTCTTTATTAGTACACTGCATGAGCCATGCAGATAAAATATGGTCAGCTTTATTGTGTAGTCATTAGTTCCTCAAATCTGAGATTATTAGCAGGGATGTCCTCAGCCAACCTATTGTATACTAGTCTACTACGTCATAACCTGTCAGGAGTTAGCTACAAAAGGTCTTCAATTGAACATGACTGTGCTTCCACAATAATCATTTTGATAATAAAAAATTGAGGCATCAATAGACGAGGCTTCAATGCCGAATCCACTACATACCTCCTACACGGGTAGATAGTTATGGACATATGAAATTTCATACAGCACCACTTTCTCAGAATGCTTAAATGCCTATCGCCTATTTCCCACTTATACTAGCAAAAATAGAAAGTACTGAGTATTATTTATGAAAATGTAATTTTTCAATGTTTAGTGATTGACGCTTTTCTTTGGTTTCGTACAACAAATAAGCTATAGTCTAGTGATTTGCAAACATATACATAAAGAGTGGTCATTTAATGAAAACGGACAGCCCCATGAAACTAGGTGCCTAAGGTATACCTCCTACAGAAACTTCGACAGGGTCATTCCTCGACACATTATCTTTCAAAGACTTCACTGCTTCCAAGGATTCTAGATATTCTCCTCTATGCGTCATATGACGTAGGATCGGCGCAAGACCTGTGGATGAGGAAAGCTATTTTATTACAGTTCAATAGCACATTTTTCAGCAACTGCAAGCTAACGAAAGTGCTCAATAGTTCACTACGGAACTGGCAAGCATAACAAAGGTCATGTTCTCAGATTTCTATTGTATTATCTGCATCTTCATATCATGCCAATGAGTATCTTCAACTGAAATTTCTTATCTACGGGACTCATATCATGCCAATGAGTATCTTCAACTTAATTTCTTATCTACGGGAGAGAAACGTCTATTGTTTTAAGATGGTTACAATTTAATAATTAGGTGAGGACACTATATATCTTGGATTTACTAAATGAACTTAAAATGCCCGGGGTTTAGCATCGCCATCTCAATAATGCATAAACTAATTAATTGGAAAACTATGGTTTCAAAAAGGTTTCAAAGTAGATACTTCAAGATGTACCACAGAAGATGTACCGCATTGCTTAAAACCATTTCATCTCATGCTCCGCAGGTGCCAAACAAGAGTGGATGAACATCAAGAATCCATATTAACTCTAAGTATATACTAAAATTATCATGATTTTCAACCAGAAACAAACCAATCTCACAACAGAAGCTAGATTTACCTCTAGATCGCTTCTCAACTGGGAGTTGTATGAAAATCAAACAGGCTACTTCAACATATATTTGCTCCAAGTCAAGCTTATCATCCACCAAAAATGAGTCCTGTTTTATGTGCAGCACATCTCCTTCAATTTTAAAGAGAATAGTCTGCTGCAGTAAACAACATTCATAAGATTTTCTTAACAAAGGTAAGTGGTAAAAAAAAATAACAGTACCAAAGACTAGAAAGTACAATATATGGAAATGCTTATGTATAATAAGTTTATGGATCAACAGTGTCTGTAATACACGGTGACTATAATACATTGCAACCGACAGCCAATGGAGAAGAACTGATCATTTTCCCAAATATTAACTTCCGATCGAGCCAAAAAAAGGATTCAAATGCAGTCACTCCCAAAGAGATCCCAGCAAAACAAAATGAAAAGTGGTGCATTTCCAAGCCACTTACACAGTCATCAAAACTAGCATTCAGATTGAGACAAGAATATTTGCACTCAGGTGACAGATTTATAGAGGTAGCAGCATCCATTTTGCAGCCATTCGAACCAGAATTGAAATTACTCAGACCATCAGGATATGAGATGGGTGTATCTTGAGATTTTAATACATCAACGTTTCTTGAGCTCCCTTTATGCGAACATGTACCGTCATTGTGGAGAGGAGAAAATGGACTGATAAAACTTCCGTAATCAACTGGTGATGAGCCTTGCTGATTCAGACAAAAGGAAGCAGTTTATCCAGTGCCAGCCGAAAGGAAGCAATATAGATAAGGTTAACCACCACTCTTACCTGAAAATCTGTAAGTGGCTTACACTGTGTACTTCTATATCTAACTGCAATACACCCAATAGAAAAGGTCAGTCTCTTCACACCAGAAGTATATAGTTTTAGTGTTATACCATATACAGTGAGTCTTACATTCATCTGAAGTGGCAACGTCTTCCAAAGGACCTGCATGGACTCTAGGTCGCATAATCTCAACATCATCTTCATCATCAGAAAAGATAACACGAGTACGCTTACGAGATATCTGGCTATCAGTAGACCTGGACAAGCTCTTGGTAGCAGATTCAGTCCTATTGGTAATAGATGTCTCTGATGCATTGCCAGTATTAAACTCTGCTAATCCTTTACGAGGATGTTCAATTAGTACGTTCTCGCTCATTCTATCTGCCCCAACAAATTGCTTTCTTTTTGTTGACTTTGAATCACTTTTCCTTGAGGAACAGCTCACATCATATCTGTATTCAGGAGACTGATCATCATTGTCTGATTCTGTTTCATAACAGCAGTCAACTAGAGTTGCTTGTTCTTCTTGTTTGCTCTTCAGTTCATCGATTAGCTTTTGCAATTTTCTGGTCAAACATATGACAGTAGCATTTAAGTTCATGCCCTAACTTCAACGCAGTTAAAGACAGTACATTTTATACTAACATGAGACAAAGGTGAATAAAAAATATAAAATCTGCAACATGGCAACAGCCCTCCATCACCAAAAAAAGAAATGAAGATGAAAAGATGAATAAAGAAAAAAATATGAAAACTGCCAGCATAACATAAGTAAATAAAAACCGACTTCCCATTAGCCCTGAGAGTTCAAAAACCAATAATGAATGGTAGTTTAATATGAGTTGAAATAAATTTTATTCCCTGGATTAAGTATAGCATTGGAATTCCAAAGTATTGTTGCTTGTTATACCTGGCCTCTTCAAAATTGTCGAATCTAATCATGTGACTATAGTGCATATTCTCAAGAGCAGACAGCTGAGTAGAAGGACGGTTTGCCTGACGAGCTATTCTGCAGTTTATAGAACATACATTACAAGGACTCCTAGTAGAAAGAACTAATATCATTACGAGTGCATAATAGAACGTGTATAATAGAATAAACAAAAAAGGCTTACTCGTAACCCTCCTGGAAAGCTGATAAAGCTTCTTCCCACTCACCAACAGCATCCAAAGCATCCCCGATATTGATCTTTGCTAATGCTTGCCCCTGAATCCAAATAAAAAAATAATTACAATTATAAACTCTGGAAACTATCATCGGCAAAAGCTACCCAGACACCAGGTAGAAAATGAGACGCAAATGAATATAAATATAAATTTAGTGGTCTTTTGAATACGGAGACAAAAATTTACCTCCAAGTTGCCAATTGATTTGAAGGTTTCCCAGCTCTTTTTATACCATTCAAGGGCCGTACCGAATTTCTTAAGCTTTTCGTATGACTCCCCAACATCGAGAAGTGAATCTCCCACCTTTTCTTGATCACAAAGTTCTCTAGCTATCTTTTCCTTCTTTTTGGCAAACCTGCAAAGCTATGAACAAGAATTCAGATATTAAATAGTGACTGGCACTGGTTGGGAAAACAAAAAAAAGTTATATGGAATAAGAAAGAAGGAAAAAAAACAGAGAAAAGAGAGAGGCTGTATGTTCAATAATTCTAAATGGTAGTAGGCATAAAGAGCTTAAAACAGTTCACACTTTTAAATCGGTAAAAAAAATGGTAGTAGGCAGTAGAGCACAATTATATACCAACTGAGCAACAAAAATTTATAAGAATCATATGAAGGATCCATTCTGGCGTACTTCTTTCCATGCGAGTATAGTGCGTGACTTGTCAATAAGAAGACTTAGAGATGCATTTTGCAGAAGAAGGCATTTCCTTTCAGTCCCACTGCCTCTAGCCTCTTCAGTCTTTCGTTCCAGCATTTTGAGTTTCTGTTCTTCATTCTGCAACTCTTTATGTACTTCCACTGCAGATTTTACAGTCTCCATGTTTTGTTCAATTTGACTAACCAGAGCATCCTCATCCATCATAGATTTTGCCAGCCTAAGTGCCTTTTCATAGCAACGATTGGCATCAGAATACTTCTGGTTTCTATAATACAATTCACCGAGATTAATAAACCCTTTGGCCTCTCCTTGACAATGTTTAATGTCGTGGCAGATAATGATATCTTTCTCTATGTGCTTCATAGCTTCCTCCCAATTTCTCAACTCCATGTAAACATTTCCAAGGTTATGATGGAGCCTGCTACGCCCATCATCATTATCATCCACTTCTTCTTCATCACAAATATTTAACCCCTTTGTGAGTATCTCCTGGGCACTCTCCAAGTTGTCGATATCAATTTCAAGCATCCCAAGGTTATTGCAAGCATCAACATACTCCTTCACGAAAGTTCCCCCTTTCGATGGTAGATTCCTCTTGAGTTTTTCAGCCAATTCCATGGATAATTTGAAGTACTTCTTTGCATTTCGAACAGAGCAGTGGTCACTATTTGTGCTCAAAAACATTTCATGGTAAGTTCGTCCAAGTTGGGTGCTCGCACGTTGTTGCTCAACAAGATTATTCGCATCTCTAGCAAGTTCCAGATGTTTTTTCTGCCACAACCAAGTACACCATCACTCAATTGATTCCATATTGAAATATTCAAATAAACTAAAAATACCAATACCACCATACAAGATCATGAACTACACTGCCTCTTTCCTTGTTGAATTGAGCACACCTTTAATCAGTAATTATCAACATTACCTAATACACTTCAAATTTTCACCAAATTCTTCTATGATCAGTGTTCTATAACATTTAAGCAATTGGGTATTTCGGATTTCTTAAAAAAAATACCATAAAGATCATCCAAATTATCTTTTAATGGTCAAAATTAACAAACTTTGTGGTCTTAATTGACACGCATATATTGGATTCGAATCAAAATTATCATGTTCATAGTCAAGCCTGTTAAAAATACTATCTTCTAATATATTTTCAGCAAATATTACAACATATACAGAAATATGAAGTTCAAAATTGAAAAAGTCAACCATCAAAATTCAAACCTTTTCACAATCTTTTTTCAAATTGAGTTAGTACATAACTACAAATTCAAAGCAAATCAACCATCAACACAAATTCAAAGCAAATCAAATAAAAAAGAAAACCCATCTACAACATTCATAGCACAAAACAAATCAACCATCAACACAATATATTCCACTAATTTATTTACTCCAAATCTGATAAATTAACAACATATACAGAAATATACGAATTCAAAATTGAAAAAGTCAACCATCAAAATTCAAAACTCGACAATTTTAAATTGAAAAAGTCAACCATCAAAATTCAAAACTCGACAATTTTTTAAATTAATTACATAACACAAAACAAATCAACCATCAACACAATTTATTCCACTAAATCATTTACTCCAAATCTGATAAATTAACAACATATACAGGAATATACGAGTTCAAAATTGAAAAATTCAATCATCAAAATTCAAAACTCGACAATCTTTTTAAATTAATTACATAACACAAAGCAAATCAACCATCAACTAAATTATTTACTCCAAATCTGATCAATTAACAACATATACATAAATATACGAGTTCAAAATTGAAAAAGTCAACTATAAAAATTTAAAATTTGACAATCTTTTTCAATTAATTACACAACACAAAACAAAACAACAATCAACACAATTTATTCCATTAATTATTTACTGAAAATCCAAAAAATGACCTGAAAAACAAGAGCTTCAGAAAAATTCTGGAGGCGAAAATGGACTTCACCAAGAGACTGACACGTGGGTATTTGATGATGAACATCGAGGAATTTAATCGACAAATCATAATCAATTCTTAACCACTTAAGAGCCTCCACATATTGAGCACGATTCTTGAAAATGTTTCCGATGAAGTTGGCGTAACGCGCCTCCTCCACCCGATTCCCCACCTCCACTGCCGCCTTGTACCCCCTCTTCGCGTTTCGAAGCTCGTCGTCTTTCCCCATTTTTTATTTATGTATTTAAGGATTTGTACGATGAAAATGTTATGTGTGGTTGATTTTGTTTGTCTGAATGTTGGATGTTTTTGTTTGGCGGGAAATACAAATTTGGGGTGGAGATCAAAGGTTTGGAAAATTTCCCGCTATAATGTATTTGTGGTGCGGTCATCGGACATGGAAAACCCAACTCCATTGACTGTTCCATTCATTATCGACTCGGATAGAATGTATTGTTCGATATCTAGAACAACCGGATAATTAACGGACTCGATAATGTACATGCATTTGAGACCCGCTATAAAATGAGTCGTTTATTGCTTTTTACACACTTTATATATAAACGTATCGGGTAATCCGATACCTGTTTAATAATTATCAACAAAAAAACGTAACTGGATTCCCTCCCAGCTAACATCCGTGTTGGTCTCGAGTGAAAAATATTGATTGATACCCTAAGAAACCGGTTAATTACCTGACTCGATAAAGTATACATCCATTATAGTTATCCGATATCCAAAACCCGACTCTCCCGATACTCGAACCTAACTCAATAACATCATTAAGTGTAGTGTTTGAAGGAATATTCGATTAGAAGCAAAAATACTACTTTACCTATTTTGCACCCCCCCTCTTAATTTTATAGCGTTATAGTGTGATGGAAGCTGAACTCCCGGTAATTGCACAAATAAACTATCAAGATGTATAATTGTTAATTTGATCCCAGATTTAGTTCACGATTGCACAATTATGTTGCAATTTGTCTCGTGAATGACCTGGAATCGTTAACATGCATTAGGAACTATATATTCTCAAGGATTTTTAACAACATATCGTAGCCTTCTGTATACGTATTAATTTTTAAGTATCAACGTAGTAACCAAATAAATTGGGTTACACGTATGAGATAATATTGAAAAATCAAGACATGCATTGATAAATTAATACCTTCCGGTCAAATAAGATTATTGGTCACTACTCATGCAATAACCAAACACAAAATGGGTGAGGTAATAAGCCATAAGACTGTCTAATGATTAGGTTATTCATACAATTAAAATGCATCTTATTTGGGAGTCCAATTCATAATAACTTCAAGCTGTCATTGTTTGAACTCGGGAGCGATCTTATAGATGCCCAAATAATCTACAAAAGTTTCGTAGCTTAACGAGTGAACAAGAACAAGAACATGCTACAAATACACGTGATGATTTGTTATTACGGTCCATTAAATGTACCTTACCTCTTAATAGCTCCGTCGTAACTAGGAGTACTACTGAAAGCACACCCAAACAGTAAAAATTCTAAGTGAAGTGACTATTTTACGTCTAAATGAAAATTTCCTCAAACATTACATTTACAAATATTAGGGGCTAAAATAGTAATTTCACATCCCTTCTTATTATTGTTTGGAATGTGATTTTAGCAACCATGCATAACTCGATACTTGACATGGGGAGTACATTAGTAAGCTTTAACTTTTTGTTAATTTTTATCATGAAATCATTTGCGAATCCTGAACCAACAATGCATGCGATTAAATTCTTTTGTGACATATAATCTGTTGTGATTTAAGGTCTAATTTAATCACCAAATCTAAGCAATCAATAAATAATGACAGAAGTAAATGCGGAAAATAAACGACACAATTTGGTCTCTTTATACGCTCCCCCTCAACGCGAAGCCAGACGCCTTGCCGCCTCCCGCAGTAATCCACTAAAAACAAACCTAAGATCAAGCATAATACCCTTATCAAACTAACACCAATCGGGAAGAATACTTATAACCCAAGATTCTCAACTACAAAGTTCTCACAATATTATTAATGATGCATTCAATAATATTCTCTAAAAGCTATTATTTATGTTTATTTTGTGTAGAAAACTTCTATATATTGAAAACATCTAATCTAACTGTGCTATTCATGAAGCCCCGCCCAAAACAACAAAGATTTTCGAATTGCTGCCGAGGGCAAGCGTCGGGACCTAGGCAAGTCCCGAACTTCTCCCGCAAAATTACTGACTCAAAAGCCCTCAAAATCGGAACTTAGTCGGAAATTGAAAGGTCCGAACTAGTCCCAATCCTTCACTGCCAAAATGTTGAAATTGGCTTCAACATCCAACATAATCTACAATTATATGATATTCATCAGGGTAGTTGATTGGTTGTCAGTTTATTAAAGACGGTTGATGCTTCTTAGCCACTACTAGTGGAATAGCTTGTGTGCGGAAGTCCTACCTTGTTTGTGTTTGAGATTATGATATGTATGAAAGAGATTTATTTTATCAATAATTAGCAAGGATTGACAATTAAAAAATAAATATATTTCTTTCATTTTTTCAAACATTATTCAATTTACTTTTTTATAATAAAGAATTAATAACTTTTACTAAACTTGTAATCAAAACTTTTGTGATTTGAATCGGAATTATGAAGCTATAATGAAAAATACGGAATATTGATTTGTCACAAAAATGTATTTAACACCTTAAAAAATCATTTGAGTTCAAAATATATAAAATCAGTTAAATAAAATTTAAAATGTGACTATTTTTTAGTGATAAAGTGAATATATTTTTTATAGGATGACAGATTGACAGTAGAATGTATAATAATACACCGTATTTATTATTCTTGCTTCCAGTCTGCTATCATTAAAATGGAGAAATAAAGAAAAACAGAGACAGGTAGGTAGATGAATTGAATCATCCAATGGAGAAAAGATACCATTAATCTAAAATTTGCATTGGACCACAGTCCACATACATATACTACTTCTAGAAATAAATTAAATAATTGCAAAGTTCATGTGACCTGTGAGTTTCAGTTTTATTAGTATCTATCAATTATCAAAGCTAAGTACTCATGTGAAAACAACTTCCAACTGTTTAATTATTGCACCAGAAAATTATTAATTAGTTGTTTCTTCTTAAATATGATGTAGATGAATGGTCCTAATTAAAGCAATCTACACTTTGATTAACGTTACAACATTTTCACCAAATTACTCAACTTATTGTACTAGTTTTATTTCATTCATGTTACTCAATAGTCTTAACTCTTAAGCACATTTTAATGTGAAAACTTATCTTAAACTTTACCAGCTTGATTCTCAACTGAAAAATTCAAAACATGTATGCTCAGCTTGTGTCCAATACAAGTTTTAACTTATTGCTTGATAGTTGATATGCTAAACAATTAAGTAATTAATTGACTTCATAAGATGTCTACCCGGTCGAGTGTGATACCACTCGAACTCGACTCATTTACACAATACTATACCACATACAAGGTGGAACCAAGATATGTCTTAATTGTAAACAGAATCATATTTAAAATGACTTCAACGACGATGACTAATCATAAGATGTAGTACACTGCAAACTGGTGACAAAAACAACATACTCCGTAATAACTATATTGCATTACTACTAGCATTAATTCATATGAAATAAACAGTAAAAAATTCAATTCCAGTATCAATATCAATGATATGGTTGTTGAGAGATGGGGCGAGCATTTATTTATACTTGCATTCCTCCTTAGACACCTCTGAACAAAGGAAACAATCAATTATTTGAATTTTCTTGAAACTTCATGGAGTCTATGAATTCTTTGGAAGATGATCTGAAAGAGCTGAGAGATACATACAACTCAGGGGTAACTAAGACAGAATCATGGAGGAGGTCTCAGCTTAAAGCTTTGTTGAACTTACTTGTGGAGAAAGAAGATGATATTTTGAAGGCTCTGCAACAAGACTTGGGAAAACATCGAGCTGAAGCTTATAGAGATGAGGTATGATCACTATGTGATTACTCTTTTCATGGTTCTTGAAAATCACCAACTCTATTGGTTTTATTTAGTTAAAAATACCCAAGTCATATTTGAGTCGTGACATTACATACGCTTAACGCTTCTTATCTATTGTGAAAGTTGTAGATAGTTTTTGCAATACATGTTGAGTCGAAATAGACTCCTTCTTATCACATAGATAAGGCTGCGAATAATCAGACCACCTTACCCCGCTTAGGTGGCATGTTATGGTTACGCTTATACTAGATATTATAAATTTTGGGTCTTATAATCGGTTATGGAATGGAACCATGGATGCTTGAATTTTCTGATAATGCAAATTTGACTATGCAGGTTGGAACGATTATTAAATCTGTAAATTTTGCATTGAAGTTCTTGAAGCAGTGGATGAAGAGCACAAAGGTTATGATTCACTCTCCCTCTCTTTTACAGGTTCATATATGTATATAGGTGTGTTTTTTGGCACGATTTATAAAAAGCACTTGTTGTTTGCAGGCTAAATTGCCACTTGCTGTATTTCCTACGACGGCAGAGTTGGTTCCTGAGCCCCTAGGACTTGTGCTTGTGATATCATCTTGGAACTTTCCTTTTGGTTAGTCTTGTTTCCCTCTTATACTCCATGTCCATGAACAAACAACTAAATAACAGACATCAAGACTTGCAGGTTGCTATTGCTGATATGAATGACTCATTTAGTTTTTAGTGAAATAGTTGCCTAAACTATATCTTTATGTTGATACATTTGCGTAGGGTTATCTCTGGAACCGCTTATCGGAGCATTGGCTGCCGGTAATGTGGTAGTCCTGAAGCCTTCAGAACTAGCACCAGCATGCTCTTCAGTTTTAGCAAGTACGATCCATTCGTACCTCGATACAAAAGCTGTCAAGGTTATTCAAGGTGATGTTTTGGTAGGTCAGAAACTATTGCAACAAAAATGGGACAAAATTTTGTTTACAGGTTTCCCCTTAGCCTTCCTCTTGTTTGTTGAACATTTTGAATTGGTTCGCTTCTTTCTTATGCATTCAAGGATCTTACTATCAGGCAGCACAAGGGTGGCACAAGCTGTTATGTCTGCTGCCGCCAACCACCTAACTCCCGTTACTCTGGAGTTGGGGGGAAAGTGCCCGACTATTGTTGACTCCATTACAACCTCAAGGACAAGAGAGGTAGAATTCTTATATTTACCATTTTTGGATATACTGACGTGTACTGCCGCGAACGAAAAAGAAGCATTTTTACAATAATTTATTTTTAATAATACTTCAAATATTATTTAAAAAGATTAACTCAAATTATCGACGCCCATTAAATATAAAATACCTAATTTCAAATAATATAAATTTAGAGTTTTCATATTCTCTTTAATTTATTTTAAAAATTTTAACACTATCACGTTGGCTAATATTTATTCACTTTATTTTTTAGTATTACTTTTATTATTTGTAATATTTAAGTATTTTGTCATATATATCATTTTTAAATGCTTCCACCATATATATTGAGATTTGTTATTATTTATTTTTCTAATAAAATAGTCCATATGTTTTTAAATAAACCGAACTTTATCGATGTCAAAGAATAATTTACAAACTATTCCAAATATTGCACTACTACGAAGAGGTCTCGACAACTAATTGAACTTGTTTTTAATGATGGAAAATTTAATGTTTGAGTAATCTTGAACATAATTAGTTGATATTTCATTGTCAAAGAGTAAATATGATCTAATGTAAAAATGATCATTATCATAAATTATTTATGAAAATATGATATTATAAATTTTTAGTGTAATGATTGTTGACTTCAAACTACAAAGATTTATACATATAAATACTTATTTACTTTATAACCCGCGATATAAAATGATATTTCATAGTTAAAGGACATATCAATTGCTTCAAATAGCTTATAGATACTATATTTTGACTTTAAAAAAAATTGAGTTTAAAAGATACATGTTTCATTCATATATGTTATATCCTCATATTTAATAGGTTAAATTCATCAAATAAGTTCATGTAAGTGACATCAAATTAATCATCAAATTAATCAATACTACTATATTTCATCACTTCATACCATGTGATTGTATATACCCACTTGAGGATTTATAAAAATTAGGAGCATGCAGAATCTTAGGTTAAGTGTTAATCTTAATATTTATATATCGATTTTTCTTACTTGTGCCCTTATGACATATGTTAAAAAATAAAATAAAAAATAAAATACAACGGTTAAAATAATAAAAGGAAATATGTTTAACAAATATTTGTATATAAATTTCAAATACAAATCTTGTATCAAATATTCTCCTCGACATATATATATATATATATATATATGCAAAACGAAATTTATAACTATCTCTAAAGCTCTAATATAGTCTAAATTTTCACTTGATACATGCATACCATCTAGAATTTTGCAACTTCTCTATTTGTATAATACAACCATCACTATTTTTGATCTTTATTTTAGAACACGAACGGGCTGCTGTTGGGGAGGCCTTTGAAGCGACTTGAGGTCCCTGAATTCGATTCTCATTATGTTTTATGTGATGGATTTTAAAAAATAATAAGGTACCATTTATCATTAAGGCTGACATTAAAAAAATGAAAATAGTTGACAATTATTATATATTTTTATAGAACAATTCTTTCATTCAATAGTTATTAATAAATAATTATAAATATCGATACATTTACTACTATCATGTTTTAGGAAGAAGATAGAGTGTTGGTAACAAATAAGTAAAATATTTTTCATATTATATCTATATTTACTTCTATCATGTTATACAATACGTATATAAAGATATTAACAAAATCTAATGTAGAATTTCTCATAATAATTTTATTATCTATTTATGCTTGATATATGATATTTTTTAATTGATTTGAAAGATATATATTTATATTTGTATTTAACTTGTTGGTATTAATCATAATAGAACAATATCAATGTTAAATTTTAGTATAACAAAATCACTAAACAAATACATCATACTATTTATCAATATCTTGATTCTAAATTTTCTAATAAAACAATAACTAATTGATAATATAATTTGATCAAAACTAATAAAAAACTAATCCAAAGTTAATGTAAACAGATTTCGTAAATAACCTAAAAATGATTAAATATCAAGATATAAAGAAGAAGTTGATTAGAATAAATATCTTGAAGCTTTGGTGTTTTACTCAATATAACAATATTTTCGACCTTTGAAGAGTTTTCAAATTTAGTCATATTTTGTTTTTAATGTATATAATCAAAGATGTATTGTTCGCTTAAAAGTTACAACATGATTTTTGTTTTGCATGTTCAAATGTTTTATATTCATATAAAGCTTCAATATTAGTTTAGATAAAATTAGAAAATTATAAAAGCGTGACTTCGATAATAGTTTGTTAATTATACCTAATTGAATTTTTAATGATTATTTTTATTGGTAGTAACATATAATATTTTTATTATTCTTTAATTAGTTTTATTAAAATATTAAATTTTTTTCTAAAGTAAAATATTTGCATATATTCATACGCCTAATGAAAATTTATGTAACTCCCGTGATAATTTTTAATTATACTTAATCATTTACATAAAAATTCAATGTGAATTCTATGACATCTTCTTAATTCTATTTAATATTTTATATAAAAATTAAAACAAATGATGTAAATATAATATTTTTATTATTCTTTTAATTATTTTATATTAAAGTATTAAGTATCTTTTGTTCTAAAGTAATTTTTTTGCATATATGTATATGTGCTTCAATGATAAAATTCATGTAACTCTCTACGATAATTTATTAATTTATTTAATCATTACATAAAGTTCTATGTAACTCCCATGATATTCTAATTTCTATTTCATTCTCTACATAAAAATTCGAATAAATGATAAAATGTAATGTGAATTTCATAATACCTATTAATTATATTTAATTTTATCATAATTATAAACAGAATGAATGAAAGCAATGCACATGGAGCGTGAATGGCGCAATAACTAATTAATAATAAGATAAAAATAATTAAGTTTAGGGAAGGAAATATGGTCTTACTAAAAATTGAAGAACGCTAACATATTCACACTTTAGAAGTAAAACAAAATCAAGTTTTTTGGATATTTTTGTGATGTTTAACATCTATATTAAACATATTAAAGTATAAAAAATAAATTATGAATCATAAGAGATAAAAATTTAATTGATTGTTAGCTAATACATCATATACTCTAACCCAAATATAAAAGTAATACTCATTCGTATATTCATAATACAAGTAATAAGTAATGTTACATTATGTTATTGAAGAATTACTTAAAGGATAAGAGTTATTTGTAACTCCTAATATTTGAAATAATAACTCATAATGTCCAAGAGACCTTTTAACTTGCAATTTAAAAGAAAAATTAATGAGTTATTATTAGTACAATAAATTAAAATACATAAATTTCATTATCTATTTTTAACTATTCAATTTTCATTATTATTTATTTTCTTATAATTAACTTCATCTGAATTATATACATTCAACAAATAGTATATTTAATTTTGAACTCAATTAACTTTAAGGATGCTTTATATTCGTTTAGAAAAAAATATATCAATACGTAGTATTTTAAACATACTTAATATTAAATGATAATTTTGATTCAAAAGAACGTTAGATGTCAATCAAGATTGTAAAGCTATAATTTTTTTACCAGCTTTTAAAGACAAACTCAGAAATCTTTTGTGGATTGAGGAGTTAATATTTATGACTAACTATCAATCTTATATATTTTTTGTAATAACAGATTAAATATGTTAGAATACAGAAACTTATATCACTTTTTTATAATAATAAAAATAAGGATAATATACTTCTAAAGAAACTGTAGTTCAATATACCTTCAAAATGAAAAAAAAGAATTATAATTTATTTGTGCCAAAAATTGTAAAGAGTAGTAATGTCATCTAATTTATTTTAAATACTAATGTAACCTAAACTTTCAATTACACTAAAATTTAATGAATTTAATTTGAATTTTTCTTTACTTATGATTTATATAATTACTTACTTCAAAATAAGTAAACGTATTTTAATACTTATTCAATATCTATTAGTTTTAAAATTGTTAATCGAATAACTTTATATTATTTGAATATCATTATATTATACTTATGGTTATAATTTTTTCTTTTCTAAGACATAGTAAAACCATGCCTATTATCATAAATATATTTAAATTACTTCTAACTACGTAGTTTAACTTAAATATTTTGATATAAATATTCACAATATTATCATCTTTACTCACATATTACTGTGACATTATACAATGTTTAAAATATTATAATAAAAATATAATTCTATATGAATAACCATCAATCTTATAATTATTTTATAATAATATAATAAAAGTATACTGTGATATTGTTTCATATTATCAGATATTTATATAGTTTAAAATATTATAATAAAATATAATTTATATGAATAAATCAATCTTATAATTATTTTATAATAGATTAAAGATGTTAGCATACACAAAATCATGTAAAGACTTTTGATAATAATATAATTTACGTAGCTAAAAATACTAATGTAACCTAAACTTAAATATAAAGACTCCTAATTAATGTCTTTTTAATTTATCTTAAATACTAATGCACTAATCTTTCTATTTACACTAAAATTTAATAAATTAAATTTGCATTCTTCTTAATTATGATTTGTATAATTACTTAATTCAAGATCATTAAATCTATTAGTTTTTTATAATTATTAATTGCACAATATTTGTATTTATTTTGAATATTATATTATACTTATGGTTATAATTTTCTTGCCAAAATATATTAAGTATCTAAAAATATCAAAATTACTTAATTTATAGTTTAATTTCGTATATTTTGATATAAATATTCAATATCATTATCATATTTTATATGCATAGTATTATTACTTATATAGTGTTTAAAAACACTATAACATATATATATTTTTTTTGTAAATAAACTATAGATTTTTAAAAAATATATAAACTCATAGTTTTTAATTTAAATGGTGCATATTTTGATTTTATATTACAAACGTAGAATAAAAATTATATATTATAGTAATGATTTTAAATTAATATAATTTGAAAACTATTTGTGCATTAATATCATGTAATTGTAAGAATTAGTAGAGAGTATTAATACAAGGATGCATTAAGAGCCAATTAATAAGCAAATCAATACAAATAAAGAATTAATAATAACCAATTATATGAAAATAATTCATAAATAATAGATTGGAAGGTAAGAAACTAAGAACTACGACAAGACATTTCGACTTTTATAAAGATATATGATGATATGTATATGATTCTAATATGTTGTTGTGTTTATATTTGAGCTAGATTGCAATAAAGCGAATTCTTACTGGAAAATACGGGACTTGTGCTGGACAAGCATGCACAGCAGTTGATTATGTACTAGTAGAAAAGAAGTTTTCATCCACATTGGTAACATTTAGTAGTCTGAAATGCAAATTACAACAAATTTGCATAATGCCTATTGTAAATCCATCGCTAATTCCCATTTCAGGTTGAGCTGTTGAAGATCTCAATCAAGAACATGTTCGGAGACAATCCAGTGGAATCGGGTAGTATGGCCCGAATAGTGAACAAAAACCATTTCTCAAGGTTAAAGGACTTGTTGAGTGACCCTCTGGTTAAAGCGACTATTGTTTATGGTGGCTCACTTGATGAAGAGAACCTGTAAGCACCACCATCCTTGTTAATCGTCTGTTGAATACCACATTTTCTGATTCGTGAATTCCATCTATTGTTAATGTAGATACATTGAACCAACAATCTTGCTTGATCCCCCTCTTGATTCTTCAATTATGACAGAAGAAATCTTTGGACCACTATTGCCTATAATTACGTTAAAAAAAATGTTGTTGTCTATGTTTCATCCAGATAATATATTGAACTCATCTTCTTTGTATTATCAGTTAGAAAAAGTTGAAGACGGTATTGCCATTATCAAGGACAGGCCTAAACCGCTTGCAATATACGCCTTCACAAACGATGATAAGCTCAAGCGAAAGTTGATATCAGAAACCTCTTCAGGAGGCTTGATGTTTAATGACACGATTATTCATGTAAGTTGCACTCTTTTACTCACATCAGATCAGGTTAATTTCATGGTTACCACATTAAACATTATTGCAGATAACTTTGCAGCACTAAGTAGTGAGAAACTTATCCACTAGATAACTTTGCAGCACTAAGTATAGCCATGTTGTTGGTCATTACTTCGATTAATATAGATAATAAGTCATGTGTGATGTATATACTTATTCGATCATATTGACCAAGGGCGATCATTGTTTGTCACTGAATTGCAGTATGCAGCCGACACTCTTCCTTTCGGGGGTGTTGGTGAAAGTGGATTTGGACGATATCATGGGAAGTTCTCGTTTGATACGTTTAGCCACGAGAAGTCAGTGATGGATAGGAGCCTTCTTATCGATTTCTGGTTCAGATATCCACCATGGAACGATCAAAACTTGCAGCTCTTTCGACATGCTTACAGATTTGATTATCTAAGAGTCATTCTTAATATGTTGGGTTTAAGGAGAAACTAGTAAGCTCTTCATCACCTCCTGCCAGCATCATAATTCAGTGAATTTGCAGTTCCAGCAGTGAAGTTGTATACTTGTGTTTTGTGTGAACATGTAAAACCAAATTAATGAAGGTGTTCTTGTTATGTATGGCAATTTATTTGTGTTTTTGTTATAACTCAACTATTGTAATGCAACTTTTCTCAACGACAATAAGAAGAATCTTCAATGAAACAATTATTTTGAAGAATCATTATTTGGTTTTAAGTCCTTTTCAATAGCAATGCAAAACGCACCCGAATGTTATGTGGTCTCCAATTGATATTGACTGTAGTCTAAATATTGGTTGTTAAGACTATATTGCGCCTACTTGCAAGTGTTCTAGTTTTGCTACAATTATGATAAGCTAAGGGCAAAATAATCAAATTTCAACCTATATTTGAATTAGATTAACCAATAATAATACAGTGGAAACTAAGGCAGCAGTTGTAGAAAAGTGATGGAAGATTAAATCACGACGACATGCCACAATGCCTCCTAAGAGGCTCCCGCCTAAGCGGTGATATTTGAGAGCGTATAGTGGCAGAGTTCGTCAAATTGATAATTATGTAATCTAACCCTCGTGATAATTATCAATAAACCTAAACACCGTTGCCAGGCACGACGAAAAATGATTAAACTTTCCAATCAACGGCAAAGAAACTGGTACACATCATTCAAAATGAATAAGCTCAGACTTTCAGATATCACTTCTTTCAGAAGATATATTGGTATTAGTGTTACAATCAAGAACTATAAAAGCCTTGAATATTTTCTGATTTCGTACATTATTGAAGATATTGTAACAAGATCCTTGTTTAGTGCAGACCCACCTGGAATCTTCTTGATACAATCTGTAAGCCTTGTGTAATACAGCAGCAATTGAGTTAGCGTCGCTTTCAAGATCTCCAAGCCGCATAGAAAGTTGCTAAAAGAAGTAATAACATCATTGTGCATCAGCTCTATTGCAGCTTTCCATCGACTTGCGAAGTCTTTCACAAGGGGCTCAACTTCCGGAATGGTTATAGGCTTTTGCGAAACAGTACTTTGATCCTCGGCTGTGCCATAAATAGGAAATAAAATAAGTCCACCTTGAAATGCATTGAACCAAATCGAAATAGATTTGATGAAAATATAGTATGTTACTTACAGGCTCTGGTCTTCACAAATTTGATAAGATTACCAAAATGCTCCAAGAGTAATTCTTCCTGAGATATACATAGGGACAAATCAGCACCAATACTAGAAAACTACAACTTATGTTGGATTTGGAACTCTAAATAGAAAAGGATTGGACCAACAATACTAAGCCAAAAGATATATGATGCGAATGTGATGCAACAACTAAAGACTCACCACAAAGACAGCCGTGTTGTTCTTCAGTAGCTCCTCAAAGTGCATCTGAATTTTACCACCTTCTGGACTGGCTTCCTTAAATCCACAATAAGCAAATGTATGAACAATGAATAGAAAGTCAACTGAAGCAAATATACAATGAATCAAATATCATCCAGAAATCCTTTTTTCTATGCAGCCTAAGGAGACGGCTAAACTAATTAAAAATCTTATCAACTGATATTCATCCTGACTATACAAGTATATAGTAAGTAAACCATACCTTTAATACAGCAATGGTCATGTCATAGTTGTTTATGAGGAAAACAGTTCGCTGCTTGGTTTTTGTAAATGTATTTGCCAGCTTGACAAGAAGAACATCAACAGCCATTCGCAGTCTTTCCAAGTTCCAGTCAAGCTACAATTATTGAGACAGCTTATTTAACATACCTAGATGCAAATGGTAATTTAAAAATTAGTAAATCTCCTCTGTTTGTTACCTGGCCATCTCCATATTCTACATTTAGCTGAATAAGAGATGCTGTAAACTCTGCATAACGCCTCATGACATAATGTGGATGAACATCATCTTCCCACAATGTTTTGACATTGGCATTCTGCATACTGCTCAAATGCATGTCAAATACCATCTTAAAACGTGGCCACAAGGATATGTTCACCTGCTCAGATTCAAAAGGTCATTTACAGTTATTTCCAAGTCATGCTTACAACAGTCTACACATATTAAATCTAAAAAAGAAAATAATAAAATAGACCGAAAGAGAAATGATAGCTTCATAAGCAACTGCATACCTTATCTAAATATGAATCAAGACAAGGAATTCGACGCCGTGACATGATAAGCTGTGGAAATCATAGAAAACTCAAATTCTAAGCCCACTTAACGATGAACAAATTCAGTTTCACGGGTTGAAGAATACATAGCAAACACTTTGAGGTTACCTGGTGCTGGTGTATGATGCGAATCATGAGCATCAAACCAATCGCATCGTACGAATTTGGAAGTATTGAAGTAAAGTGTTCATCAATCACAGCAAAAGGACCTAACATTGTTGTTTTACCACATCAGATTACCATGCAGGTCCAAATATTGTGAACCATAAGACTATCTAGATCCTAAATTGCAAGAAAGAAGGCAAGTGGGGGGATATTTTAAGGGCACAAGCTGAATGTATGCAGAGATTTTGCCAGTTCAGGAATAATAAAAGTGTCAGATGGCATTCTCCAAAACAATCAATTTAAGATACGCATGCTACCTGAAAATATATCGTTGAACATTGATTCTTCTCCAAAAAAATCATCACAAAAGAGATATCTGGTTTAGAACAAGCATCATATCAGAAAAAGAAGTAACGAGCATGGGTAACAAATTAATAAAAACTGCAAATACAAGTTATTACTCTGAAGTAGCTGTGTCCATAAGTAGTTTGTGCAAGCTCCTGAAAAGAACTTCATATGGATACTTTTTTGAGCTGGCTTCAGCAATATGTGGGATTAAAGCTGGTTCTTCAATTTCCTAAAAGTTTAAAATAGAAATGTCAAATGAATCAGTAGTTTGGCATCTGATATTTACCTTCTTCCTGCATTTCCATGTTATATAATACTCCCTCTAATTCATTTTAACTGATTTTTTTGATTTTGAGACGAAGCTTTGTCCATGAATTACTTTTCATTCCTTATTTTAATAAATATAAAATCGATATTATTGGATTTGTTTTTAGACATATTTTCATAATATTAGTTTCTTGCAATTTTTATAATATAATTAGGAAGTTGATCATGGTCAACCTTTAGAATTTTGATCCTGTCGCCCAGAGCAAACACAGCAGATCGGTTTTTCAAGGGCTCTAAGCCTCTAGAGAAGAGGCTGCTACTTCGAGCTTCCACACCAATCAAATCACTAGATGTTGCTATGTCCAACTGCAATTTCTCCAAAGCTTGAATATAAGCACGGAAATGTGCACTGAGTACCTGAAAAAAGTGAAGTTGGAAAATGAAATCAATTCCTTTTTGGTGGCATATGTGATCATCAAATACCATTTTCATACTGTACGATGACTGCATCTACTTTAATTATTGGTTTTGGTCTTTGTCCTTGGATTCTTAAGAAAAATATTTTGTGATGAGCTCTTAGAACACTTCCCCGATGTTCTCTGACCTAGGATCGTGTCTATTAGGAGAACTTAAGGGAATTAGAATCTGAAGATAGAACAGTGCCTACAATGTGATGGAGGTGAACACAACATCTGACAAGACAAGGTGTTGGTTCACTTCATGAAACAAAGATTTTACTGCAGCCGATTCAAGAACTATAATCCATTCTAATACAAAGAAGTAATAATCTGACATGTGTTTGACTATAAAACAGAATTTGGACTTCAATACACCTCTCAAGAAGAACAGCAAGTAGCAAATGAAATAAATCATGTATTCAATTGTCAAATTTGGATTATTCGTCAACAACTATCACTTTGCAAAAATACCTGAAACCTATAATTAAATCTATTCCAGAGGGGATAAATATCATAGAAGCTGGACTTTGAAGACTTAAGATTGACAAGACACGACTCTCCACAGGTATAAAGGTGAGGCAACTAAGTCATTTAACAGGTTGAAACGGGTAATAGAGAAAAGGAAAATTCAGAAGTGATAGCTAAGCTTCCCATGTTCGATCACACTATAAGCTCAATGCAGATGTTATTCAGATGACTTGGATCTCGAGGAATACAAAAAGCGCTGTAAGGTTGATATCATAATTATTGCACATAGAAGGAAAAAAATCCTAATGACCAGCATTAATTTACCTTATTCATGGTATCAATATATGCTGCGCGAACCTCATTATATACCTCTTTCCCATGCTCCTTCAGAAAGGAAATAATGTACCTGTAGATTATATTAATATCGAATGCTGAAAAGTGAAAAGAAAAAAACCAAAGCCAATCACAGAAATGGTGCTGTTGCACATAAATTTTGAGCACTAATTATATATTTTAAGATTGTAAGTATATGTACTTGAATTATCAGCAACATGCCATTCTTTACCACAGATGAGAATAAAGAATGGCTATGCAAAATTTCAAAGTACTCCGTAATAATAATAAGGCGAACATCCAAGTTGCAACTACTGCAATAGTATTTCAGTTAGAACGAAAAATGAGAATAAAGAAGGAATATACAAAATTAATGGCCTTGGAGCACCAGCACCTACGACCGGGGTATTCTATCTCTAAAATTTACTGTAAGAACTTAGAACTGGGTGTTCTAACAGGGAACTCACTTGTATTTTAAAAGTACACTCTGTTGGAGAATCTGGATATTTGTTTTAGGTTTCCGCAGCGCATATAATTTCTGAACCATAAAATCGTACACCTGTAAGAAAGAAATCCCAAATGAGGCATTAATATTAGAACCCAAAAATGAGATTCAGTAAAATAAAAAGTTGAATTCACATGGGCCGAAAATTATTCACTGTCTTGGTGAAAAACAATACTTCATGTAAAATAGTTTTAGCCTAATCCTCCTCAACACATGATACCTTTGAAACAGCTTTCTGTCGCAGCTTTTCTAGTTCGGGCTGAACATCTTTCCATGCTTTTGAGATTTTGACTGTAGGGTCCATCTCAACATGTTTTATCTTTTTACTCAAGGTCTCAAGCATCCTCATAAACTCCTCGTTGACCTACAAATTTAATTGTTGCATACAATCCATAAAAGAGAAAAATGCATAGTTGCACGCACTGGAATTGAAAACTCAGGTGAAGAGAAAATTCTAGGGAAAATATAAACAAAAAGAGCAAGTTCCCGTCCCAAAGTAGATTAACTAAGTACATAAATTAAGCCAAATACAAGTAAAATACAACAGCAACACCCACAGTCCAGCTTATGCAACTTGGACTCGAGGAAGCAAGGAACTGTTATGATTAGCAATTAAGTGAAAAGATAACACATCCACATATGAATAATTAAACGTAAAATGTAGCATAGCTACCTCTCCATCGACAATTATGTCTATCATCCTTGGCGGTACAATAATATCTTCAACAAACTGGGCAAGTTTTGATTCTGCCACCTGGTGATGAGCATAAGTCACTTCTTAGATTGACACTTGGATCAAGAAAACAAAATGGTAGAATATGCAAAGACTTAACCAATTAATTTAGTATAAAGGATAAGGACCAATTAAGACTATCTAATATGAAATTATAAAACAGAGTTTAAAGGAATCGAACCTTGCGATTTTTCAGCTTCAGCCCCATGTCCATAGACTTCTCCTGAAGAATCTTAATGTCTGAACTTATAGAACCGATCTCGTCCTGTGACATGGGATGAACATACGCAGTGAGAAAGGGTAAACAACATCATTGCATAATCGACATGGAGGGAAGATTTGGTGTAAGAGGGAAGGAGAGGACATGAAGGGAAAAGAGAGATGGAAGATATACATGATAGGCACAGACAATAAGAAAAGGCGAGCAACATAAATAACTAAAGCATGAAGGATAGATGAGTCATTCCACATAATTTTTTATTAAATTTATATTCACATGAAATAAATAAATCCTTGCTCACTAATGTGAAGTTAGGGTGCCATGCACAACCCTTGATATAAAACAGTTTATTTTCCGCCTCTAAGCACAGTTGATTTCGTCTGCTAAGTTTTTATGACTTCAGAACCGTGTTATCCATTCAGGAACATAATCAAGCACGTGGAAAGATGAAGCAAAACCTATGAATAGATTAAGCATGCAACAAAGATCGATTGGCTCATCATATCATAGTCACCCCTTAAAGCATACAGCATGATGCATAAGGCAAAACCACTTAGGGAGGTCACTAAATATTAGAGTAGTAAAGAAGCATATATAGTCATGAACCTATTGATAAATTAGTAACATCATCCGAAGGATCCACCTGACAGAATCCATGATCGATTGCAGGTGTGAAATAGTATAAAAACTGGTTAACGAGTGATAATGGTGGCTTGCTATTCTTAACTCACAGCAGTGAGATGCAAAGCAAGAGCACAAGTGTGGGGGAATATACCTGAAATCCAGTGAGCAGTGTTTCCATTTGTGATAAAATAACGTCACAGTCGCGAATTTGATCGTGAAGTGAAACTAAATTATCACTCTCCTTTATGTAATCCTCTAGATGTATTAAGCCGCCAGAAATTAAACATTTGCCAAATGACAAGTGTGTATAAATAAAAACTGAACAACAAACAAGTAACCGTGTGTAATCAAAACCTCTATTGATTCGAGCTCGTTTTTTCGCATATTGCTCTCGACATCTTTGGTATATTCACGTATCTTTGTACCTTTCGACAATATATTTGCAACCACCTTCAAACAATCAAACCATAACAATGAAGTTAATTATAATATTTTCCGATAAAAACTAGACAATCGGGAATACAAATAAAAAACTTACTTCATCATCTTTACATTCGAGGAGTTCCTGTTCAAGTCCCTCAAGAGATATATCCTCACTAATAAATCATATTAAACACTTCAATCAATACATCAAATTACTATAATTATATAAATCATTCGAGGTTAAGTAAACTCTTAAGTTGAAATATAGGGTGGTTACGTGGCATCATCATCGTCCGGTCCGGTGGAGGTGAAGTCGCCGACAAATGATCCCAAATCCAATGTACGAGAAGCCGATTCCGACATCTCCAAATACTAAATAATTTTATGATATTAATTTGTGGTTTTTTATTTCATTTATACTGTTTAGTGTTCAATGTTTATTATTAGTGCACCAGATCTTAGATCCAGTAATGCTCTGTTTTTTTTTTCCTGAATTTCATTTGGGATTGATTTTGTTTATTATTGTGATGTTTTTGTTTTTGTCAAACTCACATGTTCGACTTAACTATTAAAATTAGGCAAATTTAATTTTAAATTAATCTTATTTATACTTAAGTATTTTTAACATATACTCCTAATTATGTATTGTATTAGAGAAACCATACCGTATGATACGACCGCGTACATGTTTTGACAATACAGCTAGAATTTGACATTATAAATCTTGAGGTTCCGTTTAAGTGGTTTGAGGATTTTCTTTTTACATGTTTTGACGGTTTCATCCTCCTAAATTATCATATATGCATCTTAATAATATATATATATTCAAAACTTCGATATTTCGAGTATCTATGTTTTTTCGATTTGTAACGCTCCGTTCCGGAACCCCGAGGATCGACACGCTATTAGACTCGATGCATGCTTAACCTTGAAATTATTACAAGTTACTTTCGAAAAGAAGATGCACGTTGATGATATTAATAGTATCGATCAACTCCTTTCAATCTTGTAACTGAAAGGAAGATGAATCCTCCTCGATCATCAATGGTTGAGGTTAATGAAGTCCGTCCCAATAAATTAGGGATATTTTCTTTATTTATGTTAGACATTTATCCAACTTGACCCAATATAACAATATTTAACATTCCAAATCTAACATAACTCAAATTTTTTGCAGCATCCGAAGATTTGACTTGATTATTCGATTCGTTAGATCGCTGTTATGTAACACTAGAATAAGGCCAGACTCGTTATATTACCGAATCGAGTCCATTACTTCAGTACCAATTCAACTCGACTCGTTTCGGACACAAACAATTTATTTCTTCCCAGCAAAGAGAAAAAGGCGGTTCCAATGAGCTCGCAACAGTATTCGATGGTGGCGGCGGCGCAACCGTACCACCAGCCGGCGACGCTGGAAGAAGTTCGAACCCTATGGATAGGTGACTTGCCTTATTGGGCCGACGAAAACTACATCCACACCTGGTTCTCTCACACCGCCGAGGTACCCCCCACCCCTTTTATTCCTACATGCATAAATTCACTCTAGTAATATTATTGCACTTTATTCTCATTATCTTAACGTGATAAATTTGATTCGAATCATAGAGAACACGTGTCAATCAATCGTCCCCAAAGGGGTGAACTTAGGTGAGGGTAAACCTTAAAAAGTAACCGAGGCTAGCTGAGATGAACCGTGGTGAATGTTTTAAAATGTTGTGTGGATACTATTTTATTTAACAAGTTGAATCAAGGTGTACTCAGTTGAAATATAACTAAAAATATCATTATCGTCTGTTACATCCTAATTCGGGTTAATGAAAATTTGGGTGAATCTAGGTGGTTCGGAGTGAATTATTTAACCTCGATCGAACTAGGTGAATACGAGAATTAGAACCCAAACAGGGCGAACTTACATTATATCTTACAGAGTAATAAAACGAAATAACCTGAGTACAAGTTTTCATTTCTTTTGGACATATCAATGAGTAAGATCATTGCATATGTTATCAGATTTACATTATGTATATGTTTTGTTAATATGGTGTTTTGCTAATTTTTATCAGACTTATATGCAAATTTCTGATTTAAGCTGATATTATTTCCCCTCTTTAGGTGCTTTCTGTAAAAGTAATTAGAAATAAGTTGACTGGCCAACCCGAGGGTTATGGGTTTGTGGAGTTCAATTCACACGCTACCGCTGAAAGAATTTTGCAATCCTATAATGGAACTCAAATTCCTGGAACAGAGCTTACTTTTAGGCTAAATTGGGCATCGTTTGGTACGGGTGAAAGGCGTGATGCTGGCCCAGAGCATTCTATATTTGTCGGGGATTTGGCACCTGACGTTACTGATTATATGTTACAAGAGACTTTTCGTGCTCATTATCAGTCAGTTAGAGGTGCCAAGGTCGTGACTGATCCTAATACTGGACGATCCAAGGGGTATGGGTTTGTCAAATTTGCTGACGAGAATGAGAGGAACCGTTCAATGAGTGAGATGAATGGCGCATACTGTTCAACTAGGGCAATGCGTATTAGTGCGGCAACACCCAAGAAGAGTATTGGTGTCCAACAGCCGTATGCAGCTAAAGGTAACATGCTCTCTACACTCATTGCCATTTCTGCATGTGTTATTTCCCTCTTAACCTGTGTCGTCACTACTTCGTCACAGCATTATATCCAGCTGCAGTTTATACTCCAGCAGTGCAGACAGTACCGATAGATAATGATCCTAATAACACCACTGTAAGTAAACCATTTAAGAGTTCTGTTCGGTGGCATCTTCTTTTTGTCTTATCCATCTCATTCGATTGCAGGTCTTCATCGGCAATCTTGATCCTAATGTGGGGGATGACGAGTTGAGACAAATTTTTTTGCAGTTTGGTGAAATTATTTACGTGAAGATCCCTGCATCCCGGGGATGTGGCTTTGTTCAGTTTGCTGCCAGGTTTTTTTCGCCAATATTTTAGAATTTTGTTGTGATTTGTGAATACATTTCATTCTTCTAATATTTCTATAATATCTGATATTTTGTTTCCTTCTTCAGGACATCTGCTGAAGAAGCAATTCAAAGAATGCAAGGGACACTAATAGGGCAACAAGTAGTGCGACTTTCTTGGGGGAGAAGTCCAACAGCGAAACCTGTAATATTTATAGAGACTAGTTTTTTTCTAAACTAATTGTTCAATATGGCACTTTATGTAAATCGCCGTCAGCTTTAGTAATCATAGGTTACACGCTAGAACCCAAGATAACATTTTTATTTTTATTTTTTAAGAGTTTGGCATAAGTTGGCCTCGAATTTGAGCATTCGCTGGAATCGACAATAAAGCCAATTCATTGGTATTATGATTAAAAAATTGAAGAAGTCATGGAGTATGTACTGGGAAAGCAGAGGTCATGTATCTATTAGCTATCTTGAAGTTTATATTACAGTTTTATGTGTGTTTCTGAAGGGGAAGAGGGGCTATTAAAAACTTATTTGATAGTTAATCAAAGACGAGTGAGCATTTCTGAATTCATCTATACCTGTAGTATGGTTCTAGTGGGGAATTATTATAAGTACAGCTGTACAAGCAAAATTGAGATTTGTTAAATTATTATAAGTACAGCTGTACAAGCAAAATTGAGATTTGTTAAGTGTTACTTAATGTTCCTTCAGGACCCTAAAAATGATTAGTGGTTGGTTATCTTTTTCTTAACACAGTATCATTGTTATTGTAGGACCCAAATGCTATATGGGGTCAGCCTGGTGATCCAAGTCAATGGAGTGCTTATTATGGCTACGGGCAAGGTTATGATGCCTATGCTTATGGAGTCGCACAAGATCCCTCAGCATATGCATATGGTACTTATGCTGGTTACTATCCTCCACAGGCAAGTTGATTCTTGTTTATAGTTATTATTGTCTGAGCAGTGATGTTGAGCGATACAGTGTAACTCTCCTATCCAATGGGGATCAAGCCTAGGACCCTTAACATTAGATCAATTTGATGTTATCCTTATATCGTCTATTCTTTTGAATGTCTTAGAATTGTTATCGAATGTTAAGAGGAGCCTAATGCTGAAGCAAGCAGTAGAATGGTCTTGCTAATTATCCGTGCTAACGAACTTTGTCATGTACAGGCTGAAGGTGCTCAGGATATGTCATCCCTACCTGGTCCTACACACTCCGTAGAACAACAGGAATATGATCCTTTAGCAACCCCTGACGTGGACAAGTAAACTCTTACCTGAAACTATAAGATTGTCGGATGCGAAGCATAATCTCATGTTAACTGGTTGTTTTTCTTCTTCTGCAGATTGAATGCTGCATATCTTTCTGTTCATGCAAGTGGAATTTTGGGCCGACCTATGTGGCAGAAGACTTCATCTCTTTCCCAGCAAGCATAAACACTCGATGGACAATCTTTATGGTCTCTGTCTGACCTTCCCACCCTTGTTGAACCCTAACCCCATGTTGCTCAACCTCCCCTTCACTTTCCCCAAACAAAATGGCCATCATCGCCTGGTGACCCCCCATCTTTTTCCCCGGTTGTATGTACGCGGATTGAAGTATTGTAAGTCGTGTCCACCTTTGTCTAACTGACTCATTTTGTTCTGAAATCGATCCCCGTTCGTAGAAACACTAGTAGGTCGAAAAGATCTACAATGCCCTTATTTATCTTTATGTTCTAATGATTTAGCATGATTATCTACTCTGTTTAGGTCGAAAAGATCTACTAATTGATTATCTACTCTGTTTAGGTCGAAAAGATCTACTAATTGAATTGCAGACTCATCTTTGGCGAAACATTAATTCATGTAGTATTAGTTCACATTTCTTCATCTTTGGTATATAATCATTCTAGTTATGGACTTGTGGATATATAAAATATATTATATAATTCAGTGACATTCTAGTCAGCTGGTAGTCTGCCTACTCATTGACACTTGCTGAGGAAACACTAAAATAATTTTATGAAAATAGTTCTCCCGCCTCCAAATATAATTGGCCGGTAAAAGGCGAGTCACTTAAGTATCGATTATCTCTTTACTCTTACGTGTGGTGTGTGTTGAATCGTATTGGTGGCGGAATCTCTACGTATTGAAGCGGTTTAAGGGAAGTTCAGTCACGTAGGTTGATCTGTGTCCCGTGATTTATTCATTTACCCACTGAGGGGAATCTCGGAAGCCATTACGAATGGCTTCTGTTGGATTCTGTCGTATCTAAAGTGCAAGCCCAATCGGATACGAATAAAATGTTTGAATGTGCAAAATAATAGCTTGCTTGAATTACGAAAGTGTATATCGTTCTTTCTTGAATCTTATTTTTGGTTGCGGAATTGAATGAGCTTCGATTACTTGATGCAAGATATCTCGAAAGTATCAACAAATGATTGAACGAATTCTTCGTCTGCGTTTCTTAGAGCGATTTAAAGTGAAATAAGACAAGATTGGAAGAAAATAAATCTCTTACCGATAGGGGAAAGGATAGCCGAAATGGTAGGAAGGAATAAGAGAAGAGTTTTTTCTTTAAAAATGAGGCTTTTTGAATTATGAAATGAAAACACCTTTTAATATTAAATGTGAGTCTTCGAGGAGGGATGAATGACTTCCCTTAGCATAAATGCTCCCCAAAACCGCCCAGCCATATACCAGGTAGTCGATTTTTCGTCTGAATGTTTTAAGCCCCGTGTTTCGGCAACAAAACAGGGAAGTTATAATAAAATATTATTAGTTCGGTTTCTTGTTTGTGTGTGACCTCTTGGAATGGATCGACAAGAGTAATATATTAATGATGATAGCAAATTATTGTCTTAATATATAGATTACAAGTGGACCACAGTAGTATCGTAACCCCCAATAACCGATGTAGGTAAATCTAAATATTAATTGTCCAGCGATTGTATATTGAACTTATATTAATTAAATGTATAAATGGGTTGATGATCAAATTGTTCGACCTACATTTTCATGAGATAATATCTCATGGTTCGATACTCAGCTTGTCCTTGGACAATTTATAATATAGTAGCAGCGATTCCTTGATAGCGATTTATAGCGATTGGTATGGTAAGAAATTTATTGCAGAAACTCTTTGCGCTTTGCGGTCTTTTGGTAATAGACAAGTTAATGTGATATCCAAATTTCATGGTTGAGGTGGTGCGCTTAAAATGCGTCCCCTTAACTCTCGATTTCTAGAAATCTACCCGATATATCCGGTTGTACATGATCTATTGTGCAGGGTTTTAGATTTTATCTTTCTTGTAGCATGCGGAGCCAACACGTTATGATCTCACGTACGGAGGGGCGTTTAGCCGAGGTCAAAGTACATTACTGCAGTATCCGTGAAATTACGGTACTCGACTCAGAATCGCCGTTCCAGCTAAGCTCTGTGAGGCGCTTAGGACACGTATGATACATCTTAGTTCTGTGACGGTGCGTGGTCGATCACTATGACTTGGCCCCATTTGACGGCGAAACCCGTGTGATTGATTAGGTATCCATGCTCACTTTTGATCCAAGAAAATTGATCATGTGATCAATGCATCCCAGTGGTTTGGTGTTTGATTCCAATGGGTAAACACTGACTTAAGGGACAACTTGATCTAGATTGTTTTACGGCCTTGTTAGAAGTTTTCTTGTTTGGATAAATGTATCCAAATACCTCTTGAGAAAAACATAGATTTCGATTGAAATCAAAAATTTATTACTTACAATAGCAGTGTACATTTTACATATACTCGTTATTATATTAATAATGATGTGGGCTGAATCGTGAAGCTCAGTTCGAAACATTGTCCTGATGAGGCATTTATGACATTTAAAAGAAGGCATAGCTCCGCTCAAATCTAGCACCACTCAAGTATTAAGAAGTACGATGCTCGCGTATCGTACTTATACCGCGTGGTTGATTAGTTGGGGTATCTGGATTAAGCGTTATTTTTGTTCTCGACTTTATGTACATATGTACCTCCTTATTCAATTATTGAATGAAAGTATCATTTTTGAATACATACTCGGATCAATAATGAGATCTCGATTCTAGCTCGAGCGAGAAACTAGAGGTATCAACTAGGCAACTTGATTCCAGATCCTTCGTTAGATTAGTAATCCGACTTATACTTATTAACTTCTCGGGCGTGATAGCGTACTCGGAGTTTTTGTGTTTTTGTAGTTATTTGTTGTGTGCTATACTTATTTACGTTTATGAGTTGGCGAGATCAGCAGTCAACTTTGTTATTAAAAAAACATAAACGGCGTCCGTATTAAATTTGCTCTTGCTCACTACATACAACTTTATAATGTGGGATAAAAGTTGTATCTCTTGAAAAATATTCTTTCTTTAAGATATTTCATCTTGGATTCTAGTTAAATGCTTTGCCCGGTATAAGCATAACCCAATTTATTAAGTTTATTTAATTGGATCTATATGAATTCTAGAAGGTTGACACGTCCCCGATTTCTTAAAGAAGTATATACATATTAGTTTTTGTATAGTCCTTCCTTTCTATGATCGGTGTGACTTCATATCTTGTCAGTTTATGCTAGGTAGCTGTGACCTTGCTTGTTTTACAGATTGTTAGTTTTTTCATTAATGTATTCAAAATGTTTGAACTATTCGTTAATCCTACATTGTATATATCGATTATTGCGAGATCGGATGATCTAAAACATCTTGGTCAATAAAATGTTTTCCGGTACCAAAATTACCTTGATTTGAGAAAAGTTATGTTTATCGGTCTAGTACTACAAACATGGACATTTTTCATTCGATTGATCATTTGTGTGTTATGGTAGTTATCCATTCCTTGATAAACTAGTTATCTTGGAGTAAATACATTAATATCCAAATACGTGACCGGAATATTAAAGAAACTACTCTTGGATCTACAAATCTTAAATAAATCATCAATTTTTCTTTGTTCTTTGGTTGTATCGCTTTAAAAAGTATCGGCTTTTATTAGAGTTTTCGTTATAGAAAAAACAAACGAGAGTTCAAGTTCGAGATGTATGATTTTGTTAACTATTTGACTTGGATGAAAGTTTTTATTATAAGACCTTGAATTTATTTGTTATGGGCTGTTTACGTATCACGTAACGTTCTTGATTTTATTAGTTGAATATACATTTTTTTAGTGTGTGAAATTTGAGAGAATATGTGATCGAGTTCGTTTGAGTGAATACGGTTCATCTTGGTAATATATACTTCTTTAAACAATTTAAAGAATATTGAATTGTCTATTTAAGTTTAAATCTTAATTATTTGAACTATTCAAATACTTTATTCTTGTATTTCAAAAATATAGTAGTTAATATACATTTATATTTTTATGATAATGTTCTATTTATTAATCTCTATTAAATCTTCCATTTCTGACTCTAATAAATATCGCTCTAAACATTTAATTTAAGGTGATGAATGAGTACTCGATTATGAATTTCAAGTGTTATCCATATTTAATCCTTATTTATTCAAATATATGATTCTAAGATTCCGTCTTTATGTTCTTTCATTTATAAAGTTAGCTTTTACAATTCATATGTTAGGAGATGAGACTTGAGAGTAAATGCCCAGATTTGAATTCTTATGAGCATATATGTTATGATATTTATGTTGGTCTAACAACACATAATGGAGATATAATATTGTTTGTAGCTTTCATGTAAGATTGATAAACATGAGTGAATTCATCTCGAAAGTATAAAAGAAATCGTTCGTGTTCAAAACATAAACAAAAGTGACATTCACGATCAGCGAGGAAAACAAAATAGGCGATGCGTGTCGAAGCGGTAGTCTAAATAAAAAATGATAAAGCTGGTCCTGCAGAGTAGAGTACCATGGCGCTCGGTAGTCTCCGCGTCTCCGGTGATACACTGGAGGCACTTGCATTTGATAAATGTCGATTATAGCGATAATGTCAGCGGCGTTATTGTATCGGGAAGTGGGCGTCTCAGAGAGTCATAACATGAATGTACCTACCAGGCGATGCGTGACCGTATCACGAATCGGTCTGGTGGAAAGTACTTTCATGGCCAGTTTCCTCGATTGGGCTCGGGGAGTTCGAAAATACCACGTCGCCATTGAGAACACTTTTGCCACTTTCCGCTCTGTTGACTTTCAGCCGGAGTAAAGGTAGGGAACTTCTCTTTTAACCACTTTAGGTACTTGTCCTTTATGATTTTCTTGTAAATCGAGGATAAAAGCAATTAAAACTTTATTTGGATTGTGTCTTGATTGTGACTCCACGATAGATCCTGAGTAGATCCATGAATTATCTCTTTTGCCCGACACCCCGATATTGAAATTCCGAGTAGCGAAGTAATGATCGTTTCGTCATATCGAGACATGTGAGAGTCGATTATTCATGACGATAAGCGGCGGAACATCTCAAAATACTTTTGATTTGACCTACCATGAAAGTCAAACTTCGGTGATCCTTATATCTCCTTGAGGTAGAGTGCGAATATCCTCTTGGCTTATCTTCCATCTGACTTGCATTTATGAACTTAGTTTCTTTCGTATCATCCAAATACTCATGTATTAGCGGCTTGCCCGTATAAGCAGGATCATCGTCGCAAGGGATCGTGAGGTATACATATCGATATATACCAAGTATCCCGCTTGGAATTGAAATTAATAAATGCTTAAGCGATTGCGACCATTGATGAGTGGTGCCATCGTAGTAAACTAGGAGTTATACGGTCGGGGTTCGGTTTGGGGTATTATCCATAATAACTTCTGACGGAAATTACATAAAAACAAAATAATTCGATCTACATATGTCATAAATAATATTCATCGGATAATAGAATAAGCTATCTTTTGAATTATTTGATCAGCAAAACACACAAAGTATACGAAGCTGCATGTATAAACCGAGCGGCGACACGCATGTGATTAATTTCAAATCATGCAGGCAAGTGCACAATCACAAATTATGACCATCATAAATCTTGTGGTTACTAAAATTTCATCTAGACTATATTAGTAATCTCTCTTATGTCGAAGGGTCAGCGTGCGTATATTTGGAAATCGGCGTAAAGCATACAAATATATTGAACATAAATTCAAAATTGAATAGTGTATGTTTAGGTTACGAACAAAATAACTTGGAAGCCCATTCCGTATTATAACATCCCAGATATGACACGTTTGCCATACTAATGGTCAGTACATAGAGTGATCACTTTCGACTTTATATTTTAGTATGACATTAACTGCTTATTTATTAGGTAGGATTTGTTATATTTTATTGAATCTTGATCATGTTAGAAGTATATCAATCAAACAACCTAAAATATATACTCGCTGAATCATAAGAAAATATAACACATTCTTAAAAATCATGATATAATTATTATTAGAAAAATCTTCACTTAGTTCAAAACTATATTCAGTTTCAAAAATAATTTTTTTTATTAGTACATCATTTGGGTGGATCGTACTCATAATTATTATAACTAATTATGATTAATTATCCCAAATATTTTATATTTCTATAAATACAAAATCAGTACACCTTAAGAAAATAATTATAGGCTATATTATCTATATAACATAATAATATATCATAAAGTCTTAACATCCGTTAAATATAGCATTATATTATGCATGATAAATAATCAATATTTACATTCCTTCGTTGCTTGGATAGGCGCGAGCAGTCTGCAGCGTATTAAATATAAAGAATATTCATCAAAATAAAATAATCTTATTTAATTTGTCTAAGTGTAAAATCGCTGTGTCCCAATTCTAGTGTTCATTAATATATGATATTAATGTATATTGATTAATATCTAATATTGAAACAACTAGTATTTGTCCAAATACTATTTTACACTTATCATGATTAATTCCTAAATTATGTTATAATTTGAAACTTTAATAATCTAATAATGATAGGTCTCGAATTTAATTAAATCAATTTCAAAATCTCGTCATTAAATCTAATCAAAATTAGAATTTAATTAGTTAATATCTATTAGTTTTAATTGATTCCAAGAAACAATTAAATTCAATCTAGTCTAATTAGAACTAATTTTAATGTGATTAAAATAATTTTCTACAAGAAATTAAATTTAACCCAATCCAATTGATTTCTAATAAATAAATTTTAACAAAAATAAATCCGAAATTGAGTTTGAATGTTAAAGCTTCCGGTCAGCGAATTTAGCGAATAAATTGGGTATCAAATTAATTAATAGTGGGCCAGGTTGGCGACTGAAAGAGCGATCCGCCCGACCGGCCCGTGAGAGCTGAAACCGGCGACCCAGCGTAGCTATTTCGTTGGACCACGATGTCTTGATATAATTGCGTGTGGCATGACCGCATCGATTAACGTCTTGTTGAGTAGCGTGGCGTATGGCAGCATCCGTATGGCGGCTACCGCTTTGTCACGGCAAATCGGATCGGTCCGGTTCGGGTCGGATCGAGTCGGGTTGACTCGTCAGCGAATTGAATTCGCTCGAATCGGGTATGACCAGTGATAGATTTGGTCAACGAGTTGACTTCGTTTGGCCAAGTCGACTTCGATTGACTTTACGATCGGTATTGGCGGCGATGGCGGCCTTGACTTTTTGACACTTTCTAATACGATTCACCGCGTAATCGATGGTTTTTCTTCATTTCAATTAATAAACTAATACAAAAATTAATTTATCTAATCACGTAACTTTAAATCAATTAAGAACAAAAACACCATTAATTACAATTAAATATGCAAATCGGTACATAATTTTGTAAAAACAGTTTTTCATATAAAGTTTACATAATTGTAATCACGTAGCACGAGGCTTTGAGGCCGGCTGTTGGATTTACAATTGTATCCCAAAGTTAAGCTAATTGAATCGAATCCCCAAAATACTACGGATGTACAAAATAATAAAACACAAATTACGAGAGTGTACTTTTCTTCTTGAATAATATATTTAGCGGCGGAATTGAATAGGCTTGATTACCAATGCGGGGTATCTCGAGTATCCAGCGCTGACAATTGTCACGAACTTTCCGTCGTTTTACAAGAGCGATTTAAAGCGAAATAAGACAAGATTGGAAGAGAAAGTAATCTCTTTGATAGGGGAGATTTGGGTGAAATGGTGACAAATGTGCTTAGATTATTATGCTTGTATATAATTCTGGCCTGCATCTGGCTCTGCAATTTTAAATATGATTTTGGTATTTTCTAAATCTTAGAGGAATACTATTTTCATATGATTTTGATATTTCTAAATATCACGGGGAATACCGTTTTAAATATGATTTTGGTATTTCTCAATACCACAAGAATGATATTTTTATATGATTTTGATATTTTTCGTCTGCTTTGAGAACTCTGTTTTATTATGATTTTGATATTTCTCGATACCATGAATACTATTTTCATATGATTTTGGTTTTTCTTGATACTTAATGAGGAATATCGTTTTAAAGTATGATTTTTTGGTATTTCGGCCAATAGCTGAGAATCACCCAATTTTAAGCCCAAAGATTTTGGTATTTACCCGATACTCTGAGAATACAATTTTTATGATTTTGGTATGTTCTCGATAGCCTTTGGAATCGTTTCATATGATTTTGGTATGTTCACCGTCTGGCGAGAATCACCAGTTACATTATGATTTTTGTTGTTTGTCGATATCGTGAATGCCGTTTTCGTATGATTTTGGTATGTTCTCGATCTGGCGAGAATATGGTTTCCGTATGATTGTGGTATTTACCGATACTACGTAACTTGATACCGTTTTCACAGATTTTGATATTTACCAATCTGGCCAAGAATCTGAACTTTTTCGTATGATTTTGGTATTTCTCGATACATGAGAATACCTTTTTCGTATGATTTTGGTATCTTTCTCGTCACAATAGGAATCTGAATTTCATATGATTTGGGTATTTTACCGATACCTTGAGAATCTGCATTTTCATGTGTTTTGGTGATACCATTACCGTAAGAATATCATTTTCATATGATTGTGGTATTTTCTTAATACAAACATTTCCTTATGATTTTGGTATTTTACCGATACTACGAATATCATTTTCATATGATTTTATTTTCTCAATACCACGAAATATCATTTTCATATGATTTTTTGGTATTCTCGATACCACAAAAAATAATTTTCCTTATGATTTTTGATGTTTCTCGATATAAACGGGAATCTTATTTTCATATTATTTTGATATTTCTCAAACAAATTTTATATGCATGCTTGAATAAAATCAACTAAGCATATAAAAGGATAGCCTTAATTATATATTTTAGATGCAAATAATATATTACGATATATATAAGTAGGCAGCTTAAAATTTGCATCGAGTGTCGGCCAGCAATTCTTTCCACGAAGCCTCGTTTAATTCCAATTGCTAGCATCGCTGAAATGACAATGCCTACAGTTGGTTTTATACGGAGATGTTGAATCCCAGTAATTGGAGTGCCTTCTAGAATTTCACGTGGGCAGTTGGATAGAATTATCAAAGCAAAATTTCAATCTTGCGCTTGATAAGTTTTACTCCGTATTGAAAGAGGAAGCCCGAAAAACTCTTTTGGTGGCTAGATTTTTTTTGTTATGATGCATTTATGAAAACCTAATAGCTTTCTTTATATGAGGTTACCAGCTTATATAAATAGAATAGTTTAATGAGCCGACTAGTTTGATTTAATTAAACCCGTTAAGTAAATTAGCATGAACAAGTTATTAATAAGTAACTAACAGAGTTACTAAACGAGCTCAATAACTATTAAGGGTAATTAAAGCCCGGCTAGTTAATTAGTCGAGGTTTATCCAATTTATATTTTACATTATCAATGTAAAATTCTCGATTGAGAATATTAATTTGATTCTGATCGGCTCTCGATTTTAGAAGTATTGTTTTATTTCATACGCGAAATATAACTTTCAGCGTCCTTATATGTGTGTGTGACCTTTTAGACTCGAGATAATAGCGGTCTTACAATAATATAATAAACCATTAATATTATTTATAACGGTTATCAATGGAATCTAACAATATGGCATAAACCACGGTATTATCACTTAAAATCAACTAGTAATTACGATTACTGTGGTTGAAGCGTTCCGTTTATCAATCACATTCAACTAAACTAGTAAATGAATTGTTTGCAACAATTTGTTGCATGCATAATAAATGAAACCAATAATTGTGTTCCAGCGCTCCCAGCTTTACCCGTTGGGCCGATTATTTTACAATTCGTTGTCTCGCGATCTCCCAATCGCGGGCTAACCATAAAGTGTGTCATGAAACACCCACGACTTTCTTTTTACTCGAACTATGAAACCATATTGATAAGCCAAACCGTCGAGTGCGCATCGACCATGATTCTCCGAGAGGCACGAGATACACTTGTATATCAAGGATGGACAAATCACATAATATATCGACATCTACTATCTTTGCATGCCACTATATGCGTTATGATCCCCAGAGCAAAGGGCGGGCGTTGGCATAGTCAAACACCTGACTTCATATAACATATATGAATTTATATACGCATGTCTAGAATCGCTAAACTTAGCGGTTGGCAAAATTCATAGGACATAGATATACGTATCTTCTATGATTTTGCGGTGATCCCAATTTCGATTCTCGAGTTATACAATTTGATAGCCCATAAAATTGATTAGATTCTGAAGCTCTCATGATCCAAGAAAATCGATCATCGATCAATCACTATATTTGGTCATCAAATGTTAGTTGCCCCAGAAACCATCGGCGTCGACGAGGAAAATGGATATCTTACGTTTCTAGACTTGAAGGTTCTCTTGTCGATGCTCGGGTTGCCTCTGCAGAAACTACGGACTTGTGTGAGTTTATTATTTCGGATAGCAGGTAGAAACAATAAAATGACTATATGAATAGTGTATGATACGTATATTATAGTTAACATTGATTGTAAAATGAGAACTACTTTATTCGTCCGATTGCTTAACTTATTTCAAGGTAAAGTGTTGGCTCCTTTGAATCTTGCGTTGTTAGGTTTCTTCTTCGATCTGGAAGTGAAATCAAACTTTGATTTAATCGCGAGGAAGAATATAGCAACTCCGAGATATTTGCTCGAGTCCATGGCGTGGATCCTTAGCTTGCATGAATCTGCCCAGGTCCTTTTAGGACATGCAAAGCCGTAAGGTGATTACGATCACATCCTTAACTTGACTGCTAGTAGTCGCTTTTACATCCGTCTGCTCGATGCCGGCCCATGGAATCGTGATGGCTAAGATTATCCTAATATAGTCATATACACCTCTAGGCAAAATGGATTTTAATGCTTTTTATTACTTAAACTTTGCCTTGAAACTATGGACATTACCATTTGGATCCGATTTCTAATACCGAATACTGATTCACGCTCGGTGATCGGAGCCTGAAGTAAAGTGTAACAAGGACAAAGCCTTGTTTTAGTATATATAAAGACTTATTTGAGGTTTTATGGCGGTTACCCATTTCTCGGATTATTATTGGGCGGGGTTGACAAGCACTTGAATTAAAATGTGTTAAAAATACATCTATCTTATTAAATGCATATTCTTTAGTAACGTTACCTTGTCTGATTGATTGGTAATGTTGTAACTCCCCAGTTCAAGCTTTTTTAATTTACTATAAATTATCTTGAAACATTAAATGAATTACTTAGTACTTGATTACTCACATGGGACAATGTCGTATCTTATTCTCGTTCGGTTCAGTGATCAGCAATGATCGATTTCCTTTGTAACTATAGTTTTCCCCATTCTCTTAAAGTTACTACAAAGCGTATTCCGATTTTGGGCCACCTTTAAGTAAAACCCCACAATTCTTGTGTAGAGGTCGTACTATGTCATGGTCGTGATGTCTGACAGCGTGATCTGACGTGGCGCTAATTAACATACGGTGAATCATATTACCATGTAATAGATTTGATCACTGCCGATCACGTGAGTCACTTGTGGAGCGGACCTCTAATAGAAGTTGTCTTGTCAATAAGAGAAGTCATCTATCATAGAAATTTAATCTATCCATAGATTTTATTCATTGAGCTTGTGATAAATTATAATTTAACAAGAAAATTTCATCTAGCTTATATTTAAGCGACTAATATAACATATATCATATATGTAATGGACTCACAAATGTACAAGAATCGATTCGATTACCCATTACCTTTCAAGGTTGTATGAGGATTCATTTAGTACTCCGTATGTAAAAATATTGTAATGCGGTTGTGCTCATTTAACCTTTAAGTAACTTCCGAGGTTCATGCTTCGCTTTTGACCACTTTTTGATTTTTAATCAAAATATCAAGATGATTCATTCCGATTATACTTTATCTCGAGCTTGCAATTTGGATACTAATAGTATAATTGTTTTCCTTCTTTATTCTCGTTTGAGATGAAGCTTTGATAACAATGTCAGTATCCGTAAATCGTGATCATTCTTGGGAGCGTTTATGGATCGCTCAGCCCAAATACACATATTCTGACATGTGGGTAATCAATAAGGAAAAATTTGAAATAGACATGTGCATAGTCGACGATAAATACATTGACATGGTCTAAACCAAATATTTGATTCGTTTATGGTATATGTTAGATTTAATGGAAACGTTTCTTACTTTGGACGAATCGTAATCCCAGAAGGTAAATAGAGAGTGAGTTATATACTCGACTTGTGTATTCGATTATATTTACTACCATATGACCTTAAATTATTCCCCATTGAAGTATGATTTATTAAATATCGTAAGTATGCTGCGTTAGGCGTCAACGATCGTCAAGAATATAAATATAACGTTCCGATATAGTAGAAGGGTTCTATGTTGAATTTGTGTCTCTGGAACCACTTGAATACATTCAGGTCATATATTTCTTCCATTACTTTATCTTACATGTCGAGAATCTTTTATCATCTGATTAATTGTAATTACATAGTAGATGAAATGAATACCAATTTTCTTCGATTATCTACAGTGACATAATCTGACATTAGACCCGTGTTAAATTATGTCTACTTCTTCTGACCTTGATATTAATTTGTCCATTCGAGATGTTTCCAGTTTGTTTGTCAGCTTGTAACTCTTGAAGTTGTCTGATTGAGCATGAATAGAATTTAATTTAAAAGGTAAATTTGCTTGGCTTTGATATGTGAATTTATTTACGTTCATTTGTGTTTTAAGCACATTAAACACAATTGTGCTTTGTATTACTCAACTAATGACACATCCCAAGGTAGAATAGAAATTATTTTGGTATACAAAATTGAAAGATTTTATCGTTGTATTTTAATTTAAATTTAAGCATGATTATTTCTTTACGTGTCTTGCTCAATGCGGCTTTTTAAATCGAATGATGTCTCGTTCCTCGGATAATATATTACCGGTTAGATGATGCTTAATTTATAACTTGATAGTATTTAGATGGTCATCCCAGTACTCTTAATTAAATTTACTTGATAGTATTTAGATAGTCTCACAAAATATGATTTTGATATTTTTACCGAAAATGAAATATTAACATGGTATTGAGCATCACAAAGAAATGTATAGAAAGTGATATTCTTTGTGGTATTGAGAAATCTAAAATACGTTTAAAATGATATTCATCTTTATTGAGAAATCTTTTAAATTATCTTTCAAAAATCAGTTTGAAATAGATGATTGTTTAGATGAAAATTCTTTTATTAAGGGATAGTGAAAATTTATATTGAGATTGTAAGCTACATTGGAAATGTTAAAAATTACATTAGCATTGTAAAAGTATATTAATCTGGCAAATCCACGCATTATGAAAAAATAATTTTTTATAAATGATAAATGTATTTTGAGGAGCGTAGGTGTATGGCTTCGAATTATTGTGGTATTGAAAAATACGAGAATCGTATAGAAAATAATATGTGCTGTGGTATTTAAAATCTGAAAATCATTATAAAAATGATATTGACATCCCAGGACATGCATGAAACACTACTACAATACACACATGAATTAATACTTTTGGACAACATTTTGGGATATGTTTTTCTCTTCCTGGGTGACATTACAAACGAAAGATCCATTAAAATGGCGATCGCCGCCATCGTTGTTCTTCCTCTGGGTCTTATTTTCCTCATATGTGGTCTCCTTGTCAACTTCGTTCAGGTCAAAATAATACATTTTTACATAATACACATTCTTAAATATAATAAAAAATGTTACTAATTTAGTTGCTTAGAATAAAGTTGTTACGTTGGTGATCGTTAATTATTGTTGAGTCTATTTTGATCTTGAACGATTTGGTTTTGATCTGGAGATGCTTATATTTGTGCATGGATTATTTTTAAAGTCGTGCATGTTGAGCTTCTTCAGCTGTACGTGCTGCTTGGATTATTGTACTTATTTCTTGTTTTTTCATCTTAGTTTTATCAATTTATATTCTGATCAACTCGTCAATTCCACGTTAGTTTGTGGTTGTTGCTCTGTTTCAACATTGCATCAACGAATAGAGGCCCCCCGGGGGGGACGTTAGTCCATTACTGAGTTATTTTGATGTTGGAGATGAAAGTGAATTCATATTATTACCATTGATTATGTGTTTTCTAGGGTGAAATATGAGAGTTGTTTTTTTCGGATTTCAGGCTATTGTGTTCATTCTTATTCGTCCATTTTTTAAGAGAGTGCATAGAAGGATCAATAAAGAAATTGTGGAATTGTTGTGGTTGGTACTCATTTGGGTGTTCGACTGGTGGGCGAATATGAAGGTATCTAGCAACATTTTGAAATTTCAGCTTTTTATGTAGACTTAATGACTCGTTTCTCCCCTATGTTTCTACTTTCTACGATCCGCAGCTTATAGAGGCATACACAATGATCTGTTTTCGACTGAATTTTGAAATGAATAAAATTCCTCTTAGTGACCAATTGTTTAAAGATATTAGGCTGTTTGGGAGGATTGGTTTGTTATTCAGTTTATATTCTGAAAGCTTATTCTGAGGCTCTTTGAAACGTGGATAGGTTTAAAGATCACTCACCGAATCCTTGGATCTTTTCATTCTTTTGCATCCTTTAAATAATTAGTTGACAATGACAATAGTAGTGTGTAATTTAAATGATGGCATAATTGTTATATGTTCTTTATATGTCTCTTTTATGTATACTTCGTTAGATCTCTATCTGTCGTGTTCCTCTAATATAGTCAGAGTGTCCAGTTACCACTACAGGTTGAGTTGTATGCAGATGCAGAAACGCTGGAGCTATTGGGTAAGAGTCAGAGTGTCGGACTGGATTGAATTCATAGTATAATTTCGAGAAATTCTTAATATTTGCGAGTCAATAGTTTCTTGATGCTATAACTAGTTCTACCTAATCCAGGTAAAGAGCATGCACTTATGATTTGTAACCACAGAAGTGACATAGACTGGCTGGTTGGATGGGTGTTAGCACAGGTTTTACATTCTTGAATTTTATTAAAATTTCCCTTTCTATAGATTCTGAAGAAGCTTATATTGTTTCTATTTGCATTAACAACTTATACTAGATTTGTTTTAATAACTTTTTCAATTGGTTAATTCTTAGTTTTCAGCCTGATGGATACTATATTAATTCCTCATTGAATCTAACTAGAATCAACATGATTTATGAGTTTCTTGGATAACTATTTGCTTGAAGTGCACAAGTTATAGGGAGTGTCATATTATCCATATATGCCTTGTGCAGTTCTCATTTATCTTGTTAAGGCACTAAATTCTGGTTAGTCTTTAATTCTTGCTATGGAGTTTGAATTGAATATTGGATTGCAGCGATTTGGTTGCCTTGGTAGCGGTCTGGCTCTCATCAAGAAAGAAGCTGCGTACTTGCCAGTCTTAGGTTGGTCCATGTGGTTTTCTGACTATATTTTCCTTGAAAGAAGCTGGACGAAGGATCAAAATCGGCTCAAGGTATTTCAGGCCATTTTAACTTGCAATGCTATTGATTCCCATCTCTGTTTTTATGCGATCTTATTTTGCAGTCAGGTCTTGATGGGCTAAGAGATTTCCCCCAACCTTTCTGGTTAGCTCTTTTTGTAGAAGGAACTCGTTTTACCCAGGAGAAACTTTTAGCAGCACAAGAGTATGCTCGTTCAGTTGGGATGCCGGTTCCAAGAAATGTTTTGATCCCTCGTACAAAGGTTATTACCAAAACATATTAGACTTCTTATTTGATTGGAGAAGTCATAATCAATATGTGTCATGCCATGTGTTCATAAATGATAGTATAATCTCAAAGTAGCTTAATACGCACTTGCATTCGTCTGAAGCGGGACTGAACATACTATCTATATACTCAGCTAATAAGATAGTCTACCTACCAAAATGGTAACAAAATATTGGAGTTCGTGTTGCTCATATGCTAATTGGCCTACTTGTGTTTTCAGGGTTTTGTTACCTCGATAACCCATTTGCGATCTTTTGTCCCGGCAATCTATAATGTAACAATGGCAATCCCAAAAGATGAACCTTGGCCTACAATGTTAAGGTTATTGAGCAGGCGTTCTTCTGTGGTAAGTCAAATTTAATACCTTCCATAGGTTGGAAGCCTAATTTCTCATAATACATTGCTTAGCAATCCATGTACTCCACTAGCAGCTATATATCTGGCACCATTGTTACTGCCGTAATTATTGAATTTTGAGCTAGCCATTTGATTGTTATTGAGAATTGCTCTGTCATATATTATCTCGCAATCTTTGAGAGCTTGAGGTTAGTAGATCAAAGGTCTATCAAGCTGTCATAATCAGTTCTCTTTATCCTGCAGCAACCAGTTCCCTCTACGCTGGTTCGTGTTTAATAGAACCTTTGCTCGGACTCCTAACACTCTATTGCAGGTTCATGTGCACATGGAACGTCAGCTAATGGACGAGTTGCCAGAGACTGAAAGCGGTATTGCTCAGTGGTGCAAAGATACATTCGTGGCTAAGGTAAAGATTTCCAAGCATTTGCCTGCTTATGCTTTTTGCAGCTCTCTATGTTAATGTATTTCTTAAAGCCAGTTTACATACAAACTAAGTCCAACTTTAAGATTTTGTACATTGTTAATCTCTATATGTGATTGTTTTCTACCTTCAGGATGCTTTACTGGAAAGAGATCGAGTGAAGGACACGTTTGACATCAACGAAAGGCATGACATTGGTAGAACAAAGAGATCTCTGTTGGTAAAGTGTCCTTTGGATAAAACAAGCTCTGACTTCTGCTTTCTTCAAATCTTAGACTTAATTATCTTCACATTTAACCTATGAATAGGTTGTCATCTCTTGGACCTGCCTCCTCCTATTCGGTGGAGTCAAACTCTTCGAATGGTGTTCATTTACATGGGTAGGGATCGGTGTTTGCATATCGTTCTTGGTCCTTGTTATGATCCTTATCCATATACTCATTCTATTCTCGAAATCGGAACAATCTAAACCCCCTGGTACATCGGCACCTGATACGTTGAAGGAGAATCTTCTTCCAATATAAGCCTCTTCAAAGGAACCTGAAGATTTTGACATGCAAGGTAGAAATATAATGAGATTGATCTTATATCGGCTATGTTCATGGGTTTTATGTAATTTTTATTCTCTATAATACTAAGTCTCTGCAACATAAGACTCACTTACATACTGAACCTAAATTACCAATCAATGAAGTTGCTTTGAAGTTCAAAGTTTCTGCTATTAGCAAGCGTAATCAGTGAATTGTCCCTTCGAGCTCGGACTGGCTTTATCAAGCGATTCGCTTATCACCCCAATTTTAGCCTCTTGATCGGAAAATGCTCCACTCGCAAGTGGCCTATCAGACAGGATATTCGGTCCCTGCCATCGAGAGGGCACTAAATTACCCGTTCCATTAACAACACTAGTGGTCAGTCATGCACCGGAAGAAAGTCGATAATACCTTCAATAATCAAGTATTACATCTCCTCAAAAGTAAAGCAGAACAGGAACAAAACATCTGCTCTTAGCAAAAACAATGTTTAAGGCCTCTTTAACATGCCAAAATTTAATTATTACAATTTATAAATTTGATAGTGAAATATTAGAACTTAAGAGATTTTCATCACCATCTAACAGTAAATAAAAGGTTGCTAAACTTAACCGCTGCCTGAACCATACTTCTTTCCAAAAACGATCAACTGAAGCTTATCGTATCCGGAAAGCACTCCAGCACCGGCAATGGCACGGAGGATGTTAGCACCAGCACCCTTGAACAAAGATTTAGCACCCTCATTCTTAACAATCTGGGCAAAAGCATCCATTGAGCTCTTATACTTGACAGCTTCACCAGATGTCATCATCATTCTTCTACGGACAGTGTCGATGGGGTAAGAGGCAAGACCGGCACCATTTGTAATGAGCCAACCAAGTGCAAAGCTAGCAAAGAAGCTATCCTGTAAATTATAGAGAAAATATAGGTGTAAGTTGCAGCAAATCATAACAATTAAGAGTATATAATAACAAGGAATGGACAGAAGTGTATTTGACGGCTTTGGTAAATTCGATAAATTAACAAAAATCAATATCAATCACACAATCCCCCAAATAACCAGGTCGCATGTTCAGCAACAATCTAAAAAAATAAGCATGACCTCATGAGGTAAAATAACAAGGAGAAATACAGACCTGCATGCTTCCAGTCAAGAGCACGGGCTTCAATGAGTCGTACAATCCAAAGTATAATCCACGGTAAACAATGATACCAACGCATGAAATGTTGAATCCACGGTAAAGACCAGCAAGACCATCAGTTTTAAGGGTCTTCTTGTAGACATCAATCAGACCATTGAACTGCCTCTCACCTCCCTTCTTTGCGGCCTTAGAATCATTAGCAAGACGTGTACGAGCATAGTCCAAGGAGTAGACAAAGAGCAATGAAGAAGCCCCAGCAGCACCACCAGAACCAAGGTTACCAGCAAACCACTTCCAATAGCCATCACGATCCTTCTTAAAGTTAAAGAGCCTCTTAAAGTAATCCTTGAATGCAAAGTTCAAGGCCTGCAGAACAAGTTAGAGTTAATTTCACACGTAATCCACAGAAAGCAATAAACTAAATAAGGTTTAAGATGATTAGTCAACCTGAGTGGGGAAATAACGGATGACATTAGCAGTATTTCCTCTCCACAATGCAACGATCCCTTCATCTGCCATCGTTCTCTTGAAGCAATCACCAATTCCCTTGTAAGGTTCAGAAAGTCTCCCAGTCTTAAGCATCTCATCTTGGTTCTGAATCAAAAGCTTCACACGTTCAATTGGAGCTGCAGCAGTTTTGGAAACAGCTGCTGAGACTCCACCCATAAGAAAATCAATTGCAAACCCGGAAAGTCCTTTCTCAGCAGGAGCCCCCACAAACACTGGTGATGGATTAGCAGCAACCAAAGAAAGATCTGGGATGGCTTGGCATGTCTGAGCGAAGGGGGATTGCAATGCCGCATTGGAGTAGTTGCCATATGCAAACCTCTGGTGCATTTGAGGCCTTTGGTAACCAATGCTAGAGCTCAAATGGAGCTGACTAGCAGCCTTCTGGGCGAAAGAAGGGAGCTGGTGCTGATCTGCCATTGTAGTCTACAATAATGACTCCTGTCAATCACACACAAAAGTAACTCAGTAATCGGAAAACGAATATATTGATGAACAAAGGCTATGTAACACTCGGAAATTTTCAAGATAGCATCCCTATAACGTTACTATAGTTATTCACTGTGAATATTATGTCTTGACTCACACGAAAATATTTGAACAGAACCATTTTGAGGATCTGATCATGCATATTATAGCTCACGAATAATAACATATGCAACACTAAAACTAACTTGAACATATTGCACGACCTGTTTGAAACGAAAAAGTTCACCATTCCGATCTCAAAATTCACAAATTTGCCAATTAAGACAGCAAAGTTCATTAATTTTGCTCATTGAAAGACAAATTGTCAATTAAGATCGCAAAGTTTGTTAATTTTAATACTCGAAAAACAAAGTGAACAATCTTTTAAGAACGGAGACAATATAAAACCATCATATAATTTCAGATGAGCCAACAAAGGAACAAAATGCAAAAAACAAATAACAAATAACTACAACAAGATAGATCCTCAAAAACCTCTATAAAATAAGCAAACAAGACTTGAATCACAGATCTACAAGTAGAATAACTAAATAAATACTACATACACTTTTCAACAATCTTAACAACAGTAAAAAAAAGCTTTCTTTATCCTTTTTTGAATAAAAAATTGTTCTTTAGCATTTTTGGGATTAAAAATAACTTTTTTACAGCATACCCACAAAACAATTCCAGAAAAATACACCACAGACTATAAATCCACCAGATCTACAAATGTACAAAATGTAAACTAAACTGAAATCAACAGAATAATAACTGATAATCGAATGGTCAACTAACACCTTGATCAAGATCAAGGTTCGAATGTTATAAGAAAAGGGGAGAGAATTATCGTAATCTTAATTATAAAAAAAATAGTTTGATCTGATAAATAAAAAACAAATGCAAGTCTTGAAATCGAAGAGTACAGTATATGAAACGTTAAACAGTTGAATAATTTAGGTAGATCTATGAAATGGTACTAATAGGGAATCAACGGATGTGATAAACGTAAAAAAGTTGAGAATAAAAATGGACGATCAGGATTTGTTGAGACATAATTATGGAAAATCCGAAGGAATAGGATGAGAAGATCGAGGAGATATTTACCTACGGCTAAGGTTGTCTTGGGAGAATGATTTTTCAGAAATGAATATGAAGAGACGTTGAAATTTGGACAATTTATGTCTTACGTTGATACGCTCAACGTAGAAGCGTACATGATTAGTGTCCTTCGTGTGGGAAGGTTATTCGAGATGTCATAGGGCAATTCAGTAGCATCCGTAGCATGTAGAAGATAGCACATGACAGCAGAAGGCCTTGTGGATTGACAATGATTCTTTGCTGTTTACAGGGATCCCAGCTGCCTTGGAATCTTGGCGAGCGCGCCCTAAAATTTTGGACTTTGGGTTAAAAGACCAAACAGATCACTTCAAATCAATTCCAATTTGGATTATTTGGGATTCAGGTTGCAAATTACTTTATCATTATGTTTTTTCTTTTTATAGGTAATAAAAGTTCAACAAGACTTCCATGTTTTTCAAAAATGAAAATGGTGTAGATTATTAAAATATTCAATGTCGATAAGGTGTCATCAAATGCAAATTGATTAGTTTCTGAAAATTTCTTCTTAAGTATCTTGCCAATTAGGGTAGAGGTGCGTTAAAGAAGAAAGGTTGAGTTTTTATTTTAAGTATGTAAAATATTTTAAAATATGTTTTTTATTGTTTTGTTTAGTATTAGGATAAAATAGTTATTTTAACTGTTTAAAAGATTGAAAATTATGTTAGATATAAGAGCAGGAAGTAAAGTATAAAAATGTGAATGAATAAATTCAAGGATGACATAGAAATTTATAATGATGTTTAGAGGACGAAGAGATGATCGAAGTTAATTATTTCATAAAATTGACTGCTGGTCCAATTTCCAAGCCATTTGCCAAAAAAAATAAAAATGCATCTTGTTCATTGGCTTCTCCAAGCTTAAAACCTCATTGATGCTTAAACCCTTATTATTAATTTCCCAATAATAAAATGCCTCAAAACGACGACGTTTGCTTCACCACTATCCCACTCAACCTTACTCCCTCCCCCCCTCCACCTCCCCCCCACCACAAATTCCTCAAATCCCCATTCAACCCCCCAAACTTCTTCAAATGCCATTTCAACCCCCCAAAGTTCTCCAAATTCCATTTCAACCCCCTAAACTTCTTAAAATTCCATTTCAACCCCCCTAACAGGTCAACCTCCCCCCTTTTATGCTCAGCTTCTCTCTCCCTTTCCCAATCCGAACCCCAATTGGCGAATAATGGTTCTGAGACGCCTGCATTGTCGAATAATTCTACGAAAAGCTCGAATTTCGGGGAGGAGAGGGTGTTGATAAGTGAAGTGTGGGTGAGGAACAAGGATGGGGAGGAGCTGGAACGGAAGGAGTTGGAAGGGGAGGCGTTGAATGTGCTGAAAGCGTGTCGCCCGACAAATGCTCTCACTAGTAGGGAGGTTCAAGAAGATGTGCATCGAATTATGGCTACTGGCTACTTCTGCTCTTGTTTGCCTGTTGCTGTTGATACTCGTGATGGTATTCGTATTGTGTTTCAGGTACCACATTGGTTGCTTAAGACATTTCGGGTGCAGTAATAATGTCTTCGGGTTTCTAAAATATATAACCAATTGTTTTTAGTATGTAACCATGTATTCTTAATAGGGTTTGTTGGGTTGTTCTGCATTTCAGTGGTGTGCTTGATTCCCCCCTTTTCGAGGTGTAGAAATGGGAGAAAGTAAATGATATACATATACTCACTCCATCCATAAAAGATCGCTTTTTTAATGGTCAAAAGTAACAGACTTTGTGTTAATGGACTCGGACAACTTTGATTTGAATCAAAGTTATAAGGTTAATAATAAAGTAGGGTGAAAATGCTATATTTTTTATATACTTTTTATAAAATGTTATACAACACGTTAAAAAATATTGGAGGTCAAAGTTTTAAAAGTCAACACATTATAATTAGAAAGTGGACGGTCTTTTAGGAATGGAGGGAGTCGTTATGATCAATTGGTATCTATTGGGCATATTGTGTAGTTCTTTGTTGTAGAGTTTGAGCTTGGTTGCGGGAGTGGGGTGGTGATTAATGATTATAATTCTTTGTTTGTGTTGAACATTTAACGAATGTTAGATATGCAGTTGAAAATATGTATTCAAGAAGGTGAAATGTGCACCCAAATGAGCTGTTTGATTAGTTGTCGTCTTGTTAGTACTTAATGGCTACACTTGTCGATATTGATAAAATATCTACTTATTCGCACATATGTGGATCGGTATAATTCAATACAATAATACTAATATGCCCCAATGCCTCTGATATTAAGAAAAAACTGTTCTTTATTATACTTACTTAATGACAAAATGTTCATATCTCATTATTTGATGGAAGATTATTGACCATCAAAGACACTATTGATGAAGACTGCAATACTCGTGTGGATTATGTTAATATCTCATTGATGGAGAACATATGATTTTTATATGCTATCACTTGGTTTAACTACTAATATATTGGTATTTGTTGGCATAAGGTAGAACCAAACCAAGAGTTCCAAGGGCTGGTGTGTGAAGGAGCTAATGTTCTTCCTGCAAAGTTTGTAGAGGATGCATTTCGTGATGGATACGGTGCTCTTCATTAGCCTATTCTCTTGCACGATCCAAATGTGTTGTTCCTTATTATAAACCTCAAATTTTTTTTATGGCTTCTGACAAGAGACCGGTTGTTTATTTATGGTTTCAAGTTATGCAGGGAAAGTTGTCAACATTCGAAGGTTAGATGACATAATAAGCTCCATCAATGGTTGGTATATGGAGAGAGGTCTATTTGGAATGGTTGGTTGTTTTCCGTTTTCTTATTTTTGGTATATTGCACTATCTTCTGACCTTTTGGACATTTCTTGCTAGTTACAATGAGAAATGTCTGAAAACTAGCCGTAATTTTTGCATGCGTCTATCAGGTGTCAGGCATTGAAATCCTTTCTGGAGGTATGATCAGGTTACAAGTGTCAGAAGCAGAGGTCAACGATATTAGCATCCGTTTTGTTGATAAGACGTGAGTTTAACACCAACCGTTTTGTTGATAAAAAGTGAACTTAGGATTGTTGTACGGAGGATCCAATCTAGATTAAAACCTTTTACTGTGTGGGGCTTACGGAAATTCCTGAGTACTTTTTTCCACTCTAACCTTGTTCTTACATCTACCATTTTCATTACACTAACCTGCACAGTAAAAAGTATGATTTTGGGCCAACTTTTTCTTCTTCAGTCTGCACTGTTGCTCCCCTTGATTTTTTTTCCTCGATAGATGCTCTATAAATAAAAGACTCGGTGAATACAATCTTGGCCCAAAATCATACTTTTTTGGTGAATATGTTCTTCTTTTGCTTTCAGTGGTGAACCAACAGTAGGGAAAACAAAGCCCGAAACAATCCTTCGGCAACTTACTACCAAGAAGGGGCAGGTAATTAATTCGCTTGCTAATTATCACCATAGTGATACTGTGAAGAGCATTTGAGGTTGTGGATCAGACTTTACTTATAACTTTCATCTTATCACGGCCAGAGTAAATACTATGGAAATGTGTAGTCTGTAGAGTTTGATATAGTTGCTTGCACTTCGTGTAAGATACTAGTTTTGTGACGGGTTGTCAAGAGCAGTATATAGCCTTCACCATTTCCACTTGGTGAAGATTCTAGTTTTGTGATTTTAATGTACACATCATGACATATAGAGTACTTTCTGTAGGTCTATAGCATGCTTCAAGGAAAACGAGATGTTGATACTGTGTTGACCATGGGTATTATGGATGATGTCAGTTTCATTCCGCAACCTGCTGGAGGTAAGATTGATTGAGGAGAGACATTATATCTTACTTGGTATAGGCATCATACATCATGTTATACTCTGAAGAGGAATGAAGTTCAGGAAATATTAGATGCTTCAGGGTTGATATGTCCGTAATTCTGTATACATTCTATACGATAAGTACTAATTAAAGGATGCAAAATTGCAGACAATAGCAAAGTTGACTTGACAATGAATGTTGTTGAACGGAAGAGTGGTGGTGGAATTTCTGCTGGTGGTGGAATATCAAGCGGGTAAGTAATGTACAATTAAACCTCAATAACTGAATCTTTAATGTAATTTTGTAATGTTCTGCAATGCTTAGAGGTTGAGGTTTGTGTACAGGATCACCAGTGGGCCTCTTGCTGGACTAATAGGAAGGTACCATTTACTTTAACCTCTTATTTTTCTTTTTTTGGGATGGCTATTCCTGTCTTGTGTGAATGCTCTGTTGTTTTCACTCGACATCTATATTGGGTTCAGTTAATGTTTTAGTCTGTTAATGGATTACTCATATTTCTTTTCTAATCTGGGTGCATCATTTTTTATACAGCCATGTCCTTGAGTTGTTCTTTTTCATTAATTATAAATAATATTTTTGTAATTGCATGCTGATATTGACTTTAACTGTACTTCACTGTAACTCATTATCTGCTGCGGACCTCAACTGCAGCTGTGCTATTTACCATAAGAATCTGTTTGGAAGAAACCAAAAGATTAATCTTTCACTGGAGAGAGGTCAAATTGATTCACTCTTCAGAATAAACTACACAGATCCATGGATTGAGGGAGATGATAAGAGGACTTCAAGGACAATTATGGTTCAGGTGGTTTACAATGTAATTAATTTTTTTTATTAGCAGTCATCTCATAGTACAAGAGCTAACCTCAACAGTTTCCCTTTTCATTGGCTTTTCTAGAATTCAAGAACCCCTGGAACACTTATTCATGGTAATCAACCTGATAACAGTAGTTTGACCATAGGACGAGTCATAGGGGGGATCGAATTTAGTCGGCCATTCAGTCCACAATGGAACGGCACTGCTGGGCTTACCTTTCAGGTAATTACTGAGATTTGTTCTTTTGACCTGGGATTTCCCTTGGTGATTAAATTCATTTTCCTCTTGCATGCCTCTATCTCCAAACAGTATACCAATCCGTCCAACAACTATTTTTTTATTTTCCCCTTTTCTTTTCACCATGATAGCGTGCTGGAGCTCGCGATGATAAGGGTAAGCCCATTATTAGAGATTTCTTCAGCAGCCCACTTACAGCAAGGTTTATGTTGCCTAAATTTTTCTTGCTTAATTGTGTTTCATGTCTTTTCACCATTTGTAATATTTAACTATTTGTGGGAGTGAAAGTTCAATTTCTTCACACAGTGGTAATACACATGATGATATGTTAATAGCTAAGCTCGAGACTTTGTATACTGGTTCCGGTGAACCTGGTTCTTCAACGGTCAGTCATCTAGAACTGCTGCTTCTTTTCATTCTTTCAGCTTGCATTGGACTCTGTGCATGCTTCAGGCTTCCCTTATGAGTTCTGACTATTGTCCCGTTTCAGTTTGTATTCAATATGGATCAGGGAATTCCTTTATTACCAGAGTGGTTAGTTTTCAACAGAGTAAATGCTCGTTGCCGGAAGGTTATGAACATAGGTCCTGGTTCTGTTCTCTTAAGGTAGTATGTTAATTGTTTTTTGAGCAAACTCGAAATACCGGCTTCTGTATTCCAATTTTGACCCTGATTTCTCTTATTCTTGTAATACAGTTTATCTGGTGGTCACGTGTTAGGTAACTTCCCTCCATATGAAGCATTTGCTGTTGGTGGAACCAACAGTGTCAGAGGTTATGAGGAAGGCGCGGTCGGCTCTGGTCGGTCTTATATTGCTGGTTGTGGAGAAATTTCATTTCCTATGGTATGTTGGAAAATTTAGCCACTTAAAAATAGTGATCATATTGTTTCTGCTCATAAATGGTAATTGATGAGGTAAACTGAAGAGATACATTTAGCTTCAAATCAATTGATCATGAGAGTGCTGGCGAGATCACAAATCAATTTTCAGAGTATCTTCTTAACCAAAATGTTTATTGCTGCATTTTGTCTTAGTCGATTCAATATTTAGGGATCGGCCCCTGTTTATCCTTTTTTTTCCTGAGTATCTACTCGATGATATAAAGCACATAGCTTCTTTGTGCTATATCCTATGTTTTCACCCCTTTTCCGTATATGGTTGCAACAATGAAAACTACGGATTCATCTGCATTTTGATTATATGCTGCAGATTGGGCCAGTGGAGGGTGCTGTGTTTGCTGATTATGGTACAGATCTTGGATCTGGTCCAACTGTGCCTGGTGAGTTCATATATCTTCCAACATATTATATCTTGGCTAGTTGTTTTTGCGCTATCCAATGAGAACATCCTATGAAGATATATCTGTCAATGCACGCTGTACTTGTGAACGGTGAAATTTGTTCATGTTGGCAATGTTCTGAATGATCAGGGGACCCTGCTGGTGCAAGGCTAAAGCCGGGGAGTGGATACGGATATGGCATTGGCATTCGCGTGGACTCACCGTTGGGACCTCTTAGATTAGAGTACGCTTTAAATGACCAGAAAACGGGAAGGTTTCACTTTGGTGTAGGCCTTCGAAACTGATTTTTCTGTTCTTCTCTTCCCTTGGCATAGGTGCCGTATCCTTGATATATTTATTTGTTCATATAGTTTAATCTTTCCTTAATCTTTTATTCTTAGTGGAGAGGCGAATGATATCTGTAGGGGTTGATCGCAGTAGAGGATCTAGGGGTCCTCTCAATTTTTGAAAAATATAATTCTCTTTAGTATTTTTTTTAAAATTGTATCCATTCTTTTAAAAATTATGTTGCTTGTCCTTATATTATGAAGAAATATAGGAGTTTAGAATATAGCATGAAATGGGACATAGGAGTTTTTAGATCATTTCCAACAAATTCTTCGTAAAATTCTTCTAAAACGAATCCCTATTACCACCTTAAGAACTTAGCGGTTGCCAATGTTCTGCATAAAACCAGATTTTATATTTTATATTTTTCAACAATCAAATTAATTATTACAAAATACAAAAGCGTATTAAAGAAGTTACAAATAGGCTTATTGGTAGATAGATACCTAAATTATCGTAATTTTACATGTAATTCATAGTATTTGATCTTGTTTGGGCGTATACTAACTTTTAGGACGGTCACTGACTTCTTTTTTTAACTTGTCTAGGCATCGTGGCCTCCTGGGCGCAATTTTATTTTAAAATATATAGTGAAATGATTATATTATCATGTCAGCAATATCGCTGCTTACTTAGCGTCAAAATTTTCTTACATCCATTATCCTTCTGGATCCGATATTCTTCAATCGACTCCGGTAGTCTTAACGACCACCGCGCGAACTTTCGTCAGCCCAGGTTGGTCAACTTTGTGCTTGTTCGCTCGTCTCCTCCCATTCAGGCGTAACTCCGACAACTCCTGGATTCAAACGGCGTCTCGCGGCGGCTTCTAGCGAAGCGACCTCTTCTAGCAAGCACCAGCAGCTTCGGCAGGAGCTCCTTTTTTAGATCCAGTCTTCTTCTCCTCCGATCTACAACTCGGTCCAAATCGAGAAGTTTCTTCCCTGCTGCTCCATTCGAGCCCTCTTAGCACTTTCCGGTGAACAAGTGGGGATGAAGATGCTGGGAATTGAATCGAGGATATGAAAAGGTTTCGATGTGCTCGTTTGAACTACAATGAAGATTCACTTGGTTATAGTCCTCAACGGTCTTATTGGCAGGGTGGGTTACGGGGGTGGGGTAAGAATGAGAATAGGGTAGGATGTATTAAGAAAGAAATGGGTGAAGGGTTTATTTTGGAGTCACTATCTTTAATTATACATATTTTAGTGTAGTTTTAGGAATGAAATAGTCGATTCTTTATGCTTGTAGTCATTTCATTATGTGTTTAGGGGTAATATAATCGTTCATTTATGTATTTTAGTGAAAATTAGATGAAGATGAAGTCGTAAACAGAAAATTCGGCCTCAAAGTTGGGGTATACTGAGCGAATCGAATAGTTAGGAACACATCTGCAGCGATAGTACAATAATCACCACAAATATGAGTGGAAAAGAATTGTCCCTGATTTTTTTTGACACATAGCCTATTGTCTGGCTTACTGAGTTGTAGATATTGATATGAAATCCAATTTATTTTGAGGTAAACATTAAACAAACAAGACAGTGAATTGGTTGAAATGTTGAATCTTGAAACGTTGGATTCTTTTCCTTGTCCCAAGCCCACATTGGATTATTACCCAAACCAGCTAAGCACACCACCATGCGTCACGTTAATCTCTAAACAATCCCCATTTCCAATGACAAAATCGTCGTAGAAACCAAGTAATAATAAGATAACAAATACAAATGAATCACTTGTCCCAAAATAAATGTCACATATTATTTTAGCATATTGCCGACCTCAAAAGTCCTTATCCCAATCTTCCCCACAATCCCTCCACCATCCTTTCTTTTCCTCTAAAAAAGCTAAAAAGTTGAAAACCAATAACTCACCCACCCACCCCACCCCACCCCCCAAATATTCTTTTCAACATTTGCATTTCCATTCCATTTCCATTTTGCCATTTTCACCCCCCTCCATTTCTTCCTCTCCTTACCGAAACCAAACCAACATCATGGCTCAACAAAGAGAGAAGGAAGACACAACAGACCTCAAAGTCCCAGAAAGTTTGTCCACTTTGCCAACTTTGTCCTTGTATAATCCCTCAACTATCCCCCTACCCCCTCCCCCACCCCCACCACCCCCATTAAACTAATGGATCCTCCAGATGAATCAAGATCCACAAATCTCATTTCATTACCAAAAACGTCAACCAAAAGACCAAGGGAAAAAGAAGTCAAACGTTGTTCATGTAATGGATGCAATAAAAAACTTGGATTAATGGGTTTTCGATGTAGATGTGGGGACACTTTTTGTCCAAAGCATAGGTACTCAGATCGACATGATTGTAGCTTTGATTATAAAGCTGCTGGTAAAGAAGCTATTGCTAAAGAAAACCCAGTTGTTAGAGCTGCTAAATTGCTCAAAGTTTGATTAAAAAAATCAAACTTTATTGATTTGAAGATCTTCTTCAAGAACAAAGGGGGAAAAGTTGAAGGTTGATGATCATTTGTTATGTTTGGTTGTTAAAAAAAAATTAAGATAATGATTTATTGAGATTATTATTGTTGTTGTTAAATTATTTTTATTTTTATTTGATATAAATTAATGATGTTGTAGATGAGGTAGTTGGAATTTGTGATTTTTAAGGTATAGTTTAATTTAATTAGACGTTGTAGTTTTATAATTGTGACGATAATTTTATTACCCAAATTGGTTGGTCCTTGTTCTTTATCAACAATAATAGATTATAGTGAGTATTTTTTTTTCTCCCTCAAGTGATAAAAAAGATTAATTTAAATAATTGTTCCCAAATATATTATTGGTGTTCACCTAAAGATCGATAGGGTTGACCGAACCTCCACAAGACATCAAAATTGAACATAATTCATCGAAAAAGAGTCATCATTGATATCGACACATTTTAGATGGCTCTCTATGGATCCATGCTTATTTGATTTGTTGGCAACCAATTTGGGACATTTAGGTGCACTTTGAGTTGGCAATAGACTTAATGTGTGAGTTTGACGATGGCTAGTGTTATGTGACTCAAATGATAACAAGGCCTAGATGATTGGTGATGACTCATGATGGTGTATTTTTATCGAAATTGAAGACTCTTTGTGTTGTTCATCTGCAATGTGTCTTAAAAGGAGTTGACCTTGTTGTCAATGTGTTTCGATAGAGGTTGATGGATTAAGCGATATGGAGAGGTCAAATGTGTGCGAGGATGTCATAATATCACGATGTCAATCACTGGTGGTGGGAAATTACTATTTTAGCCCCCTTATTTCTAAGTGTAGTATTTGAGGAAGTTTTATTAGGGGCAAAATGGTCATTTCATGCTATTTTGACACTGCTTGGGTGTGCTTTTAATCCCACTCGATGTCAATGTGTCTCGAAAGAGGTCGATTAAGTAACCGAGGTGGAGATATGATATATGTGCGGTGAGACCACTGATGTCCGCGATATCGATCTCTTGGTGAAGGTCGATTGAGTAATCGAGACGGAGAGATTGGACATGTTCGGTGAGACCACACGGTCATGATATCAACGTATCTTGAAAATAGGTTGGTTGGTTGAGTAAGCGAGATGGAGAAGTCGGATGTGTGTTGACACAAGGTCACAATGTGTCTCTAAAGAGATCGTCCAGTGTCAGTAGAGATCGAATTTGTATTAATGACGATCGTATGCCGGAGATCTTCTTTATTAACGTAGATGGAGGTCACATATGTCTCCTGTGAGGCCCCAGAGATTCAAATAAAGTTGTGTTTTTATCAGATTGATCAAATGTGTATAGGGTTGTCCGAAAAATTTGTATATCATAAAGAAGCTATGAATTCGAAAAACTTAATAAATTTGAATACAATTTGTAGGTGACATCCGAGGGAGTCGATACACTAACATATGGGAATATGAGTCTAAAGCTGGCAATACACCTCTTGTTATTCCAGCAATTCATAACAATAAGTCAATAAGGCATGTTTAATATACGAATTTCCTAAAGACAGGCCACTAAACATGGATTGAAACCAGTAACGAGTAAGTTGCCTTGTGAGTTGTGATGTGTCTTAAGCCATAAATTTCAGCTAAATAAATCAGTAATAGTGGTAACTTCCAACCTCAAACGTATCAAATAATCAATCATATTTCCTACTCAAATAATTACACATCTCACGTGAAGGCAAGCTCATCTTTCTTCAAAGTTCACATTATATAAACCACATGCTAGCTTAGCTCACTCCAGTCTTCAACGTGCATGAATATTTTTTGTTCTTTCACTCCACATGGAAATAATAGTATCAGTGTATCACCTCTGCATTCTGCAACGTCTTATTAGAGAAAAATTCAAAATAAATATATAATAACAATGAAACTATTGTGCATAACATCTCTATTTTTCGCCGTTATCTATTCCGTTAGTGCATGCCTTCCGGCAGACAGGGCAGCTTTGCTAGCCTTCAACTCATGGAAAGGCTCCGATTGTTGCAAGAACTGGCATGGTGTGAGTTGCGACTCCGCAACTCACAAAGTTGCCAGCATCAGCCTCCACGGCATATTGAAGGATTGAAAAACCGGTCTCATGACCGGTTCAATCTCTCCTGCAATATGTAAACTTGAGAGACTCTCAAGCATCACAATTTCCGACTGGAGAGACATTAGCGCCCGATTCCTCCTTCGTGTGTTTCATCGTTGACATTCCTCCGAATCCTAGACCTCGTAGGAAACAAGCTCACCGGCCCCATTCCATCTGGCATAGGGAACTTACTCCGGCTCCAGGTGCTTAACATCGCTGACAACCAGATCTCTGGAGGAATACCAAGGTCCTTCACCAATCTGTCCTCTTTAATGCACTTAGATATGAGAAATAACAAGATTTCTGGCACAATCCCGAAAAATGTTGGGAAGTTAAGAATGATGAGCAGGGCTTTACTCAGCAAAAACAAACTCCAGGGACTAATTCCTGACTCGATTTCAAAGATCTACCGACTGGTTGATCTAGATCTCTCATTCAATCAACTTTCTGGAACAATTCCAGCATCTTTAAAGAAAATGAGTGTCCTTGCAACATTGAATCTTGAAGGGAACTTCATTTCTGGGACAATCCCGCCAACATTAATCAATTCAAGAATCAACCAACTTAACATAAGCAGGAATGCAATCCAAGATACAATTCCAGATGTTTTTGGACCAAGATCATATTTCATGATTCTTGATTTGTCATACAATCGACTGAAAGGACCCTTGCCGAAGTCGATTTCATCGGCATCATACATTGGCCATTTAGACATTAGTCATAATCATCTTTGTGGACCAATTCCAAATGGTTCACCATTTGATCAGCTTGATGCTACTTCATTTGCTTTTAACGATTGTCTATGTGGGAAGCCACTTAAATCTTGTTGAAATTACTACTTCAAAGATTAAACTACTATATATTCTCGTACCTTCTTGTTATTTCTTTAGGATATACATGCATATATATAAATCTGGAGTTATTCAACTTTAAATCTATAATGTGTGTCTACTCTTTGCATTAATCCTTTATTTACACAATTACACATGAATTATTACATCAAAATGGTGAATGGGTGTATTTACAGATGTGATTGAGGGAGCTTCACTACCATGTTGCGCTTTGACATGTGTATGGCATGTCAACATCACGAGCGGACTTGAGTCATATTCTAAGGTTATGCTTGCGAATTCACCACTCTTCTCGAGCTAAATGAATATTTTTTGACAGTTAGATTTCCTAAGATGATTGCCAAAATGGATTATTCCCAACCTATCCTTTATAATGTTAAAAACATGTACTACAAACTAAACTGAGAATACCATGGTATCACCTCAAAATATATACATTATAAAATAATGAGGCATCAAAAGTGAAAATTGAGGCGAAAACACCATATTTGTTATTACAAGGGTAAAATTGTGTATTACACAATCTCCTAACTTATTTAAGTGGGAACTATTCACATTATATTATGTCTGGCAGAATTCATAAAAGTTCAAAAATAGAGGTTGAAATTCAGTAAAAATAAAAAAAATGGTATTTTTTAGGCTCATAAAATAAAATTTAATTCACTATAAAAATTATTATTAAATGTATATTTCCTTACATGAAGTTTATCTACCCTATTATTTTAAATGAGTGAAGTATGAATAATAGGAAGCGCTAAGAACATACATAAAATCAACTCCTAAAATAAAAAGTAATGATTTAGAGTACATTTTAAGAAAATTTTAATGAAGCTGATGTACATGATTTTAGGCATGTTAAAGTTGAAGTTGATGAGGCCAATAAAATTGACTAAAATTTGAGTAAAACAAATTTAGAATTTAAGTTAAAACTTTTTGCTCAGCAGATCAGCGAAACTCCTTCACATTTAAATCAAAGGTTTTTGGGGAGAAATGAAGTTCTCTTGTAAATCATGTTAGTAAGTACGCGTATAAAATAAGTATAAAATTTATATATATGTATTTTTGAGTAAAAATCACGTTTTATGTACTTAAATCAATTATACTTTAAAAATACATTTTTTATAATGTTACCGTAAAAAACACATGCGTACATATTTTTGAGTAAAAACATACGTTTTTTCCTTAAATTAATTATACTAAAAAATATGTGTGTTTTTTATAAAATGCATGTTATCCCAATATTTTATTAACCTTATTATTGTTCTGTATGTGAAAGACAATAACTGCATTTGAAGTTGAGAAATAGGTAACTCATAAATTGTTAGACAAAAAATTCTATGTTAGGATGAATACAATAATAATAGGGATATATGAAAAGTTAAAAGTTCGAGATTTGGAGCCCATAAATATGAATAATCTCCTAAAGTTACCAGCTTATGTTGATAACACCTGTTGATGGAGATGTTGAAGAGCACGTGGATCCCAATGACAATTTTGAGGATGATATTTCACATTTAGATGGTGATTGTTATTCAGTAGATGAACTATTTTAAACTATATGATGCCGTTTTTCATTAGGGGCATAAATGCATTATATCCTTCAAATAAATTATTTTAAATAAGGTGTTTATTAAAACATCTGAGCAAATAATTAAAGATGTTACCATTTTTCTAGCGATTTTTGAGAAATATTGGTTTATAAATTAAAATTGGGCACTTTAATATACAAGTACATGTAATAAAAATATTAAGCTATATTTTTGTATTCTTGATCCCGTATTTTTAAAAGCAATACGTTTTATACCCGTAAGAAACGCATTTCGTATGATCTTTTTTCAATAAAACTTTTTAGTATTTTTCACGTAATTTAACTTATACTTATTCAAATTATACAAGTACATATCTTCTGACTTTCCATCGTATTTTACTAATACGGTAATAATAGTGTAGGAATACATTGTCAAGATGTGTTGTTCTGAATATTCACAGAATTTAGAGCATTTGTTGAACAAATTGTCCATCAGCTTGTGGTTAAAAGTTTCTTATCTAGACATAGTTTTGAAATGATCAAATTAAGAAATATTTTAAAAATATTATAGAAACATTTAAGAAACGTTACAAAATCTTAGAAACTTAAAGAGTAATACTAAAAGATAATATTTGTATAAACATAGATATTATAAAAATATAAATATTCAACCTCGTTAACAAAATTAAAAATAAAATAAAATATTTTGAAATCAGTATATTAGATAATTCCAAAATGCGTGAACAAGGAATTTCAGCAAAAAGTTTAAATTACTATTATTTGCAAAAGATATCCTAAAAGTTCGTCTAAATAAAGGGTTAACTAGACATTATAAATTCTCGCCGTTGGGCGTGTGTTGAATTTTCTAAAGTCATTTACATATAGGAGATTTTTATAAATATTTAATTATATTTGAAATCATTAAATATAGTTACAGCATTTATCCAATTAAATATAAGTTTGAGAAAATTAGTTTAAAACATTTTTTTTGATGTTTAAAAGAAAGGTTGAAACTTCGTGTATTACTTTTTTTGCCAAAAGCAAAGTTGTTGGGTTGTCTCAAAGCATATATTAATGGAGTTTAGAGATTTCGAATGGATAAATGTTCATCATCAGTTGCTCCAATTCAGAAAGAAGATAAGTTTAGCCTAATGCAATGCCCTAAGAATGAATTTGAGCAAAAGAAAATGGAAAATATCCCTTATGCATCGGTTGTTGGGAGCTTGATGTATGCCCAAACATGTACCCGACCAGATATTAGTTTTGATGTCGGGATGCTTGGTAGATATCAAAGTAACCTAGGGATGGATCATTGGAAAGCTGCAAAGAAGGTGTTAAGATACTTATAACAAACAAAAGATCACATGCTTACTTATAAGAGGTCCAATCACCTCGAGGTAGGGTTGACTGTGATTGATTTTGTTGGATGTATGAATTTTGAAAATCTACATTTGACTATTTGTTCCTTTTGGCTGAAGGAGCTATCTCTTGGAAAAGTGCGAAGCAGTCCGTCATTGTTGCATTCACTATGGAAGCTGAGTTTGTGGCGTGCTTTATGGCCACAAATCATGGATTATGGCTGCGGAATTTTATTTCCGGACTTAGGTGTCGACATTGTCGAGCCGCTGAATTTATTGTGATGTATTGCATCGGTCTTCACCTAAAAGCGACAGAAATATTCTTTGTGATGCTAAACATATTGATTTGAAGTATCTTGCGTTAAAGAAGATCTTCGAGAACGAAGAATATCAATTGAACATATTAGCACTAGATTGATGATTGCGGATCCGTTAACTAAAGGACTACCGCCAAAGACATTTAATGATCATGTCGAAAGGATGGGCATTACTGAAAAGTGTTAACTCTATGTAAATTAAGTTTATGTTATTTGTGCATTTGATGCTCGGAGCTCAATATAATTTCATTTTCGTTATTAAGTATCCTATTTCATTTCGACGGATATACATGATTGTCTTATGTAATATAAATACGATTTGTCTTTAACAAAGATATTAACTATTATGATAAATATCATTATGGATTCATATTAGATTTGGGTTAATGTTGTGATAGGTGGAAGGGACCACGTATAATAAATTAGGCTTATTTCAAATTGCCCCTTGAACTAACTATTATTTCAGATTGTCCCCTGAACTAACACTATCATTTCAAATTAGGTGAGTACGGTTGTTTCTTCTACGCACCAAACTAGATCCATTAGAGGTGCTTGGGTTGCTTCCACTTGATGCACTTCCTGTAGTGTTTCCAGTTGTTGAATCTGATTGATTTCCACCTTCTTCATTTTCTCCAAGGTGTTCATCATTCTCAGGTTGATCTCTATCATTTTATGGTTGTGCTAGTTAGGATTTACGGAACTAAGATCGTCCGCTCGATGCACTCTCCCACGTTGAAGTGTTCCATTGGAAAGGTTTTGACTTTACTCCGAGCTTAGCAGGGTGTATAGTCACTTGGCCGGCTTGAGTAGGACACCTATTCAATACATGACAAGTCCACATAACAACTTCTGACTAGAACAGTTTTGGCATTTTTCTTTACGCATTAGAAGGGCTGCGTGTTCATGATTAAATATTTCTCCTCTCGGCAGCTCCGTTATCTTGACAATATTGATTGAACTCTACATAATTAAATTCTCCTCCTCTATCTATCCTGAGACATTTGAGGTTCTTGTTTATTTCTTTCTCCGCCATATTACAGATATCTTAAACTTCTGAGTACCTCACGGTTTGTTGTGAGTAGATAGATCCAACCTTTCTGTTGAGAGTAAATACATAAGACTAAGAAAATACCTCTTTCCCTTGTTTGATACGGGGAGTAATATGTCACACGGTCGGCATGGATAAGTTCAAATTAGCAAATACGCTCTCGAGGCTGATGAGGTAGATTTCGCAATACATTGCCGCCAGCGATCTACATAAAACAAGCTTTCTGCTTTGAAATCTGGAAAGCCTTGCACCATCTTGTTTTATTGTAGTATATGTAGATTCTTGTAGCTTAGGTGCCCATACCTTTGATACCGCATTTTCGAAATCAACGATGTGGTTTTTGGGCACATACCAGCGTCACTTGAGCAATTTATTTTTGTACTGCAGTGAACATCTATTGCTACTCATTTTGCTTTGAATGATTAAGCCCTTTTGAGGATGATAAATCTTGCATACATCTTGTCCAAACATCACAGTCAACCCTTTCTCTTAAAGTTGTCCAACACTTAGGAGGTTGTTTTTTAGTTCAGGAATCAGGTATACATCTGCCAGCAGTATATGTTGAACCCGTTAATCGAAAATTTCACATTTCCTTTTACCGACACCGAATGCTAGCACATTATTTCTAAGCTTGACTGAGTGATTGAAGCTTTGATCCAATGAGGTGAACATTTCTGCATCATTACACATATGATTTGAGCAGCCTGAGTCAAGGAACCATACTCCATTCCTTGCAGTCTTCAAACAACATCAGTGTAAGCCATTAACAATATTTCTCCCTCATTGTCATCCAATTCTGCAAAGTTTGCTTCTTTGTTCCATTGTGGACATTCATATTGAAAGTGTCCTATGTTGTGACACTTATAGCATTCCATAGTAGCCTTATTAAAGCTTTGTCTTCCTTTTCCCCTTCCTCTACCTCTTGATGAAAATCTTCCTCACACTTTCTACCGTAAGATGATTGTTCTCACTTAAGCATTTGTTCCTTTTCTATGCTCTCCACTGCTTGAATTTTTGTTCATGTATCAGACTGCTTTGTAACTCGTCATTTGTCATTATTTCGATATATCTTGACTCGATTGGGGGGCAATGACATAGGTGAATTATTGGCAATTCGGTTAAGGTCCTTAATATCTTACCAGCGATCTTGATTCGATGATAATTTATCATCGTTCTTGAGCAATTTGTTGACACAAACAAAGGTCACCACTTACAAAGTACTGGCAATGGTTTACTCACTTTTCATTTCCGGTAATTCAAATTCACTTCTAGGTGTTTCTCGTAGAGTTCTTGATCTCTAATATCTTTAAATTCTTCTTTTTGGGAATCTCATATCACTCTTGCAGTACTCCTATCCAAGATTTGCTCAAACACTGTCTTGTCCAATGCTTGAAACAAATAATGCTTCACTTTACAATGTCTAGTCCATGATTCATCTAGCAAGGCTCTTTGATTGTCGTTCAATATGTCTGTATTCAATGGCTCAGTGTGGCCTCTCTCAATTACACCTCATAACCCTTTTGCCTTCAACAAATTCTCTATCATTTCATTTCAATGGTCATAATGACCATCAAAGTGTGGAATTGTATTATGCTGTCTTGACCATTCGAACCTCGATAAAAATAACATACATGAATCAACGGCTCACGTCACCCAAATTGTTGATTTCAGTACTTCTAAGTGAACAATCAAGATTAATTTGTATAAGAAAAGACAATGTAAAACATTCAACAATGGGGGTGAAACTTATCTACTTTATTCACTGCATGGAATGGCTATTTATAGCCTGAGACCTTTACAAGACCGTTCAACTAAACACATAATAATAGGCTACTAATCAGTGAACTAGTTCACATGAAATAACTAGCTATTTGACTGGATATAACAAACGTTCATTTCCAGCAATTAGACTTATTCAAAATGAAAAACAATAACTCCTAAATACTAGGACTCATGCATGACTGGTTTGCATGAACTTGCATGATCATCTTCTTTCAATACACCCCTCCCCCAAATCGCGTCGTCATTAACATCCGGCCTCGCACCACCGGCACGTCACAAATCATCATCACCTTCCTTTTTTTATATATAAAATTCATCGTGATTAGGGAATGGTTGTTGAGATATATTGCTTTCTATTTTCCATCTAAATTCTAAAAAAAAAATGTCTTTTTTTTCGCATCCATATAAGAGGTTGAAAGGTTCCAGTGTCAATTTAAAAATGTTTCAATTAATTTAGCTACCTTCATGAAAATTTAGCATATATATAATAACGGAGTTAAATTGTTAATCGATCCCATATATTGGAATTCAGTATCGAAAATTAAAATATATAGAACTAAATTAACAATTAACTCCATAAACGGAGTACTAAATACATATGTGAACATGGAATATGTGATGATTATGATCTGTCATTAGAATGGAAGACGGTAGATATGTGGACCGACCAGCATTTAATCTCCAATCCAACTGCTAGACACCCCCTCCAAAAATATTAATTCGGACACACATTACTTGCGAGTAGTTGCCGCCCCGATCTTACACTTCACCATAACAACAAAATAGTCCAGTTTGATAGTTGGATTTTTTAACTTTTAAAACTTTAAATATTTTTATAAATGTTGTATAATTTTTAATAAAAATTATGAATGTGGATTAAGCACACCAAATTTGTTTAGTGTGAATCATTGAAAATTAAACTAAGAAAATTATCCAATTTGATTAACTAACTTTGAAGTATAACTTTAATTTAATTTAAAATGATCAAGTCATTAATTATATTAAAATAAGTACTTAACATTTGAAATTTGAATAGTAAATATTGAAATTCAAATGCGAACAATACTTTTTTTTAATACAAATAGTATATGAAATACTCCGTATGATTGATGACTATTAACATTGAACAACTAACTCATTTAAGTAGCATAGTCCAATAGTGGTGCCATGTTATCGGTTAGTCACGGCTTCCCATTATATCACATGAAAGTTGGTTGTTTGGTGCATTTATTATTATGGCCAAATTGTGACTACATGCATTATTGCATGATGAATACATTGTTTCTTTCTTATAACTTATTATAGTAATACTCATACTATAGATAAATAGTTGAATATATACTTGGAAGAAATTAAACATCAATGGAGATTGAGGGTGGAGGAAGAGGAAGTAGAGTAATAAGTGGTTACGATGTTGAGAAAGGGGAGGAGGAGCAACCATACAACTGGGGGGATAATGGTGGTGGAGGGGTGGCGTATTTGGCGTGGGAAGAACTCACGGTGGTGCTTCCGAATTCTGGAGATGGACCTACAAAGAAATTGCTTCATGGGATTAGTGGATATGCTGAACCTGGTAGGATCATGGCTATTATGGGTCCTTCTGGCTCCGGAAAATCTACCCTTCTCGATTCTTTAGCAGGTCATCACTCCCCCGTTCTTTTCAACTCTTTTTATCCTCTTGATATATATTATGGTACTAGATAATTTCTTTTTATCCTATTATTGCCCTTCTGCCTCTAAAGAGGCTCTCGCTTAAGCGGGATAAGGAGTCAGATAGTATGCAGACTTATCCCTGTCATAACATGGAGGTTGTTTCCGAATTGATGCAAGAGTAAAGTACAAACACTATATACGGATTCACAATAGATAAGAAGTGCATGTAATACAATGAGCCGTCTGATGAGCAAGAGAGTACAAAATCTGACTCCATGTGACATGGAGTGATGGAGATTTTGTTTCCTAGGTTGAAAGATACTAAAATCCATTTGTAAGTAAATGTTTACTTATACTAAGGTAAGCATATATAAGTATAATAGATTAAGCCAACCATTTATTCTGATATTTGTACAAGATTAGGTTGATCATTCAAAGCATTAGATCTGTTAATGAACTGAACCGAGCCTGGGCTGATTAACAAACTGATTGACAGCATAATAGTATATGCGTTTTTGTTGGAAAATTAGGCCTAATGAAAGGATGATGTTCTTTGCTGCAGGTAGACTGTCAAGCAATGTAGTCATGACTGGAAATGTTCTTCTTAATGGACAGAAGGCCAGATTAAGCTATGGTGTTGTTGTAAGTTGAATACTACTGAAAACATTCTTTTTCGAAGTTATTTATGTTCTTTTGATTGTTAAACGATTTCCGTTTGTTTGTGTTTATCAGGCTTATGTTACACAGGAGGATGTATTGTTAGGCACCCTCACAGTTAGAGAAACCATTGCTTACTCAGCTCATCTTAGGCTCCCAACTTCAATGTCTAAAGAAGAGGTTGATGGAGTCATTGAGGGGACAATCTTGGAGATGGGACTGCAAGATTGTGCTGATCGCCTAATAGGAACCTGGCATTTGAGAGGTATAAGTGGTGGAGAGAAAAAGAGGGTCAGCATTGCCCTTGAAATCCTTATTCGACCACGCCTGTTGTTTCTTGATGAACCAACCAGTGGATTGGATAGTGCATCAGCGTTCTTCGTGATTCAAGCTCTGAAAAGTGTGGCGAGGGATGGGAGAACTGTCATCTCCTCCATTCACCAACCTAGTAGTGAAGTTTTTGCATTATTTGACGACTTGTATCTTCTGTCTGGAGGTCAATCGGTATATTTTGGAGAAGCAAAGATGGCTGTTAAGGTATCCGTATAAATGTACTTCAGAAATGTTTTATGTCCATTTCAATCTAATTGACGTTTTGAATGAGTTAGAAATAACCTTGTAATTGTTAACCAGTTTTTTGCAGAGGCAGGATTTCCCTGTCCAAGTAGAAGGAATCCATCTGATCATTTTCTACGTTGCATCAACTCGGACTTTGACGTTGTAACAGCCACACTGAAAGGATCAATAAGACTTAGGGTGTGTATAGGCTTGGGTTTTAATTTGTTACATCATATCTTCATTGAGAATGATCGGCCCCCTTTTACTCAATGTGCTATTCCACTGTTTTTGCTGCAGGATACACACAAGTCAGACCCTTTGATGAATTTGGCAACAGCAGATATTAGAGCAATGCTAATTGAAAAATATAAGAGCTCAGAGTATAGTAGAAGGGCAAGTTCCAAGATTCAAGCCATCTCTACCATGGTGAGTTTGATAAGAAAACGAGATCATATTTCAAATTTGAGGACTGAAAGTAACTAGAATGGTGTGTAGATATAGTCTTATACTTAAATGATACCTATCTTTTTGTGAAGCAAGGAGTTGAGATTGACAGAATGAAAGGAAGTCAGGCAGGCTGGTGGAAACAGCTTCGGACACTAACAAAGAGATCCTTTGTGAACATGTCTAGAGATGTTGGATACTACTGGTCACGTATCGTTACATATATAATTGTGTCTATTTGTGTTGGCACTTTGTTTTACGATGTTGGAACGAGCTATTCTTCAATTTTAGCACGAGGTGCTTGTGGTGGTTTTGTTACCGGTTTCATGACGTTCATGTCCATCGGTGGCTTCCCATCCTTTATAGAAGAAATGAAGGTAACCATTTGAATTAGGCTCCATACCAAAACTGTAGTTGTTGGGGATGCCTAACCTTACATGTTTCTATGCATAACAGGTTTTCTATCGCGAAAGGCTCAACGGATACTATGGTGTTGGAGCATTTGTATTAGCAAACTTCCTATCCTCATTCCCTTTCCTAGTTGCTGTTGCAGCTCTGACAGGGACAATCACTTATTACATGGTATTCAAAGCAAGTTTTGGCCATTATGTATTCTTCTGTCTGAACTTATTCGGATGTATAGCGATGGTGGAAAGTGTGATGATGATTGTGGCTTCTCTGGTTCCAAACTTCTTAATGGGACTTGTAACTGGAGCTGGCATTCTTGTAAGCAACTATATCACTATTGAACATTTATCTTATCTCAATTTGCATAGTTACTAACTTTTGAGTTTTATAACTACTAGGGGATCATGATGATGACTGCTGGATTCTTCCGGTTACTGGACGATCTTCCCAAACCATTCTGGCGCTATCCGGTATCATATTTAGGCTACGGGGCATGGGCGTTACAGGTAAATGCGACGACACAAATTGGGTCAGATACGTGGCAGATGATCATCATGGTTACTCAGATTAATTAATGTGAATTCGTTTTTGTGTAATGTAGGGATCATACAAAAATGACATAATAGGTCTAGAATTTGATCCTCTAATTCCTGGTGGTCCAAAACTAAAGGGAGTGGACGTTTTGAAGAACATGTTCAAGCTTCCAGTAGATCATTCAAAGTGGTGGGATTTATCAGCATTGTTTGGCCTCCTTATATGTTACAGATTCAGCTTCTTCCTCGTACTCAAGCTGAGGGAGAGGACCACTCCATTTTTTCGGTCACTTTACACGAAGAGAACGTTACATCAGCTGAACAAGCGGCCTTCGTTCAGGAGGAAGCCGTCTCTGCGTTCCAAGAGGCACCATAACAACCTCTACTCATTGTCTTCTCAAGAAGGCCTCAGCTCACCAATTCCATAGACGCCATGCCATGGACATGGAGTTTAGTCCAATCTTTCTTTCCAGATTCAAGAATATGTCATATGTTAAATCAATATGTTTCTGCAAAAGGCACTAAGGAGGACCCAACTTGTTATTCCATGGGGGTTGTTTAAACTCACCAAAATGTATGTCTTGATTGTCTTTTTCAGAGAATATTTTACTCTGTACCTTCAAATAATTTGTATCCAACACTTAAATAATATGTAGTTGATTGTGATCGCAATTTTTATCAGTATCAGTAGTAGTTATAAAGGCTCTATCGCATGTTGGACACCCCAAATGGTTATGGCATTGTGTTCGTGAAACATTTTTTTTTTTGTTTTTTGGTTTTTTTTTAATTATCAACTACAATATAAACTTGATAAATTAATACTTGATTATTTAATAAACTCTCTAAGATAATATTTTTGTCCCGCGCCCGACTCGTGAATATGGTGTTAAATTAATAATTCGTGCTTTTTTCGTTCATTTTTCATTATTTCTACGCACGGTCATATGCGACTGTGTTTTTTTTTTCTCAGCTGCAGTAGAAACTCAATAAATTAATACAAAGTTATTTCGACCAGCTGACTCGGGGATAGGGTGCTAAACTAATAATCGGTGCTTTTTTCGTTCTTTTTCATAATAATGGTCAAACACGCGAATGGTCATCAACAAAATTAATTAGAGTCGGACAACGCCGTTTTAGTGTTCCAATGCAGCAAACAATATCACTCCAACATAAATTTGGTCTCTTTAAAGTTTAAACCATTGTTACTTATGAGTTATCACTTTCTTTGTCTAATTGTCTCCATTATTTCTACAGTCCCAACTTTCTCGATATATATGTACCATGATTTAATAATACACACTCTATATAATTAAAACCATTATTAATCGTGATTTATAGTCTATTCCGTTAATAAAAAAAAACAGGTGCTATGGGTTCCCGGCAAAAAAAAATAAAAAATTTACTCATATTCACTTTTTGTAAAGTCAGCATTACAAAATATAAAGCAAGAAAAAGAATAAAAGAAAAACTATCAAACCAAAATGGACACATATGATGCAACAAAGATAATTTTAACAAGAATTCAAAGTTTGGATCCAGAAAATGCATCAAAAATCATGGGTTACATACTTATTCAAGATTTGGGAGACAAAGAGTTGATAAGGTTGGCACATGGTCCTCACACCCTTTTGCTTTCTTTCATTAATAAAGCTAAATTGTTTTTAAGACATTCATCGAATATTCCGCTTCTGTCCCAAAATGGTTGTCCATTTTCTCAGTTAAATATGGTACCAAATGGTGAAAAGAATGGTTTTCATACCAATTTGAAAAGTCCTAATTCTTGTAATGGGGTTTCAAGAAAGTGTCAAAGTAATGCTCACTATGCTAAAGCATTTGCATGTAATGAGTTTGAATCAAGTTCTTCAGTTTCTTTGGCTATGAAGAATTGTGATACTAATTTAGCTATAATGAGTCCAAGTGGTGGAAGTGATTCTGTAATATGGAACTATGATGACCATTCTGCCCCTCATTATAAGGCATTTCACAGGAGCAGTTGTTCAGTGAATGATGCTTATGTGTTTGAAGATGTTGATGGTAGTGGGCAAAATGGTAATTTTGTGGGTGGTTGGAGGCCTTGCATGTACTATGCTAGAGGCTTTTGTAAGAATGGTAGTAGTTGCAAGTTCTCTCATAAATTTGATGACCCTTCAAAGGTCATGGCTTGTGGACCTCGTCACTCATTTCCTCACAAGAGGTGTTTTTCTTTTTATGCTAATGTTCTGATATACTCGTAATATTTTTTGTTTCTTAGTTGTTTTGTGCAATGTTTGGATTGAAGTTCATAACTTTATAGTAATGCATTTACTGCAGTACTCTTTGTGCAATGTTTGGATTAAAGTTCTTAACTTTGGCAATTGATGTGATGTTCTTTCTTTGTGCATTCATGTTTTTTGTGATGTTCTTTCTTTGTGTATTCATGTTTTTTTTTTTTTTGATCAGTTGTACAGGAAGACAATTTGGTTGTCTTTCAATTTTATTTGTCTTTTCATGTTTTGTTTTTGGCGTAATTACTCTAATAATTGCTCGAGGTTTCTGTTGGTCAACAATGTAGTTAGTGTTCATTTTCACCTTGAAGTTTATTGGTTAGGATGATTTGTGAAGTTGAATATCTTTGGAAGTTAGATGTTTCTTGCTTGCGGCAATACTTTAGATAATCTATGATATTCATAGTAGTTTGCTATGTTGCAGATCCACTTCAGCTGCATTAATGGGGGAAGAACTTGATAAATTTGGTCCTTTCGGACTAGATATGAACAATTTTACGGGTATGGGCTTGGATTGTAATTCGAGTTCCCGACAAATCTATCTAACATTTCTAGCTGATAGTCCATTTACCGAGGAGGATGTGTCTAACTACTTTAGGTAATCTCTCCCGTTAAATGTTCTTGTTGTATTGAAAACACGAAAAGAATAACTTTAATTAAAAATTATTTGAGCTTGATTATGCTTATTTGATACTTTGGTTTTGAAGCATCTATGGGCCAGTACAAGATGTTAGAATTCCATACCAGCAGAAGCGTATGTTTGGTTTTGTCACCTTTATCTATTCAGAAACCGTCATTCTCGTTTTGGCGAAGGGAAATCCCCATTTTGTGTGCGACTCTCGGGTGCTTGTAAAGCCTTACAAAGAAAAGGGAAAAGTTGCAGAAAAGTAAGTACTCATACCTATTATACATTAGTTGTGAATCTTAGAGGATGGTTGGCTAATTTCTTTAGTAGTTGTATGATACTTAGACAACATTATCTCCATCAGCTGCAGCAATTTAAAAAATATACGTAACTGTTTTATGGGTCTCAACTCCTGCCTTTAAATGATTTAGTGATCGATTTGATTACTTGTAGGAAAGGACAACCATGGCACCAGCAGAAGCTTCTTGACAGAGGAGAATTTCCAGTATGTCTAAGTCCATCTGGATTTGATTCAAGAGAACTCTTTGACCTTCCCTTTGGTAAGAAGAATTAATGCTGGTTATTTCACATTGATGTTCTACATTGTTTGACTCTCTCATATGCATTCATACTAGGAGGAAGAACTTTCTATAATGCCAAGGAAATGATGTTGAAAAACAAATTAGAAGAGCAGAATGACTTGCAGCAAGCCATTGAACTTCAGGACAGAAGAATGATGGATATGCATCTGATGGACTTGAAGAATTACAACAACCATCAATCACTCACTAGCTTCCCACTTGCCTCCCGGTTAACTTCCAGGCTCCAAACACATCCTCAAATGTTTCAGAATATTGTTGAGCCATCTAATGGAGTTGATGTTGAAGTTGAAGAAGGTAAACTTTATAGGAGATGCTGTTTACTTTGTTTGAGTAAAATACTAAACCTTGTATTGTTTCTTGAGAATGGTTGAATTATTTGAATGTTGCAGCGAATGTGACGGGCTTGGACAAACGTGATGATCCGGCCATTGCTGTCATTGAGAAGGTTACAGAGGATGTTTCTGGAACATCTGGCGATAACAATGACAGTGAAGCTGAAGTGAAGTCCAAAGAAGCTGACCTCCGAGAAAGGTACTAAATCTAATAAGACCATAGTCATAATTCTTTCAACTTATTGCTGTAATACTATATCCTATCACGAGCTGCATCAAATGAGATTGTGTGGTCAACTCTTGCTGCATTGGACATTCTTTATTTACTCTTTGTATTACTTTTTATCTCGGAATTGTATTAGTACTCAACTAATATTGTGATATTGTATATCGATGGAAGCAGCTTGGAGCATAATCTCCCAGACAGCCTGTGTGCTTCTCCTACTAAAGCAGTTGCCGAACACAATTCTCTCTCGGTGAGTGTTCCAATAGAAACTGATGTCAACTACAAGGCAGTCGTTACTTCCTCTTGTACAACTCTTCGGGCTGTGGAGTCCGTTCAATCTTGTCACCAAATGCCAAGGTATTTTAACCGCTATTTAATTTTCCTTTCCATTTTTATAATTTTTAGTTAAGACAGTTGAACTTGGGGATGTTGCCGATTAGGTTTCCTACTGGACAAGGAGTTGTTGACATGTAGGTTAAACAGAATGAAAACTGTTAAGGAGTAACTGTTAGATATGGTGAGCTCCTTCCTCAGGCTTTTGCATTTGCAGTAAACTTTGTCAATTTGGTCTTCTAAATTTCGATGTTTCTATTTTTGTATATTTTGGTGCAGAGAAGTACGAGTAGCATCCAGAAGATTGTGAATTTTCTAACAAAGGAAAAGATATGCAAGAAATGTCTCTTCAGGTTAAGTATGAGCATCAATAACAAACTAGTTTCAAGAAATACTTAATGTATATATATGATGAACTATAAAGGAAGTACCGACTCTTACCGCATAATGTTAAAAAATCATTGTAATATTCATAAAATTATATCAAATATTCGATCCATTTAGACATCGAGTTTGAATATTAGAGTAGCGGATAGAATCTTATTCAACTTCAGCCTTCATCTTTAGGGCTTTTAGAGTATTCGGCGTGCTCATTAATTATTGTTTTGGCAATACTTGACTACATTATTTGTTACACTACAAATGACTGGGAGATAACAGGAGAGGAAGTGAGTGGTAAAATAATGTGTAGTGCGAAGGGGAACAAGGGAATAAGTTTAGCTTAGATTTTTCTTTGTTTTCATTTGGCAAGATTCAATTTCTACTCCATATTGGTCTTGGTCTTTGTGCAGCAATTGGCAGTGCCGCATTTAGGCATCTTTTATGTTGCTCTATGATGGCACAAAAGTGTACATCATAGAAATGGGATACTTTTAGGGTTCCTTTTTTGTGTGAATTAGAATCATATTATTTAATAGTGAGCTGTTTTTATTAATGTAGATTATCATCAATTAGATTAGGTGAAGTATAAGTTCCAGGTATGAGTCTTCTTTTGTTTTCTATGTAAGGGACTAAGGACGGTTTAGGATTGTAATTAAGGTTGTTTCATTATTGAATTGAATATAATTTCAGAAGAAAGATAATATATTTCCTATACAAAAATATTATCAATTGTATTATTTTTGAAGTATTAGACTTCCGTATTCTGGTGGGAATCAACAGAACCATTTGAGAGGATAAATATCACTTAGAGGTATTTGTTGGAATCAATGTACATACTATTCGTGTCCGTAGCCTCCAGCTACATTCCACTTTTTAGACGTTGAATGAGGGGCCTTACTCACATGATTTTCACTGGTAATAATTATGTTGAATGGGTGTTGGTACTTATTTCACTTTCTCACTCTGAATTCTTTCTTTATTTGTTAGAAATAAATTCTCTGATATATTCATGTTTGGTCTTTTTATTTTAGCCTTGATGAGTACACATCTCTAATGACTACGAAGTAGGATTATAAGCACATCAAACAGTATTCAAAAACTGTGAAATGATTATTTTGACTCTAATGAAACTTTCCTCAAAACACTTTACACTTACAGGGAATTATTAACTAATTTCGTAAAAGGTTTACTGTTTTAGGTAGTAGCACCATCCATTGTTACTGGGAAATTGACTGCATAAACATACGGAGTATTGGCATAGATGCACCGCAACCATCATAATATCAAGGTGATCTAGTTGTGTCTAAATTAAACTGCAGCATAAATTATTGAAGAATGTTAATAGCTGATGTCTAGTTCGTCAAGGGACTATTCTTCATAAAACAAACAATTATTTTCAGGAGATTGGTATCAACTATTTTAAAAAGAAATGAAGTCCAATACTTTATTTTTTGTTAATGTCCTCTTCTTTGATGTTCAATTTGTTAGAACTTAGAAGTGCTACAAATGAGAAAAATATGCAACAATGAGTTTACCAATACATTTCCCAATAGTAAATTTTTGAAATGCGTAACAAAACATTTGCAATTTAGGAAGTTCTTCCCTAGCCCAGTTCAGATGTTGGAAATATACATCCAGACATCCGTTGGACATAATACTGGATTTTATGACTATGTCACTATGTGTTACATTTTCTCCATTGAATAGTCGTTATGAGGTGAGAATGTGAGATTCCCGTCAGATCTTGGTCTTTAGGCGGACCGGGCTTTATAGACTAAATGCAGGGGTCTAGTATCAATTCGGTTAAAATGTTGGTAAACAGAACTGTACTTGAGTCGATTAAGAGTGGGGGCGTGTAGGGCCGATGGTTCAGTCGATTGCTGCCGTTAGAGCGCTTGCGATATTCGATGGGTATTAGGCTGATGCCGGTTAGATTAACGTAGATATAGTTTGGCTATAAGCGATCTGGCATTAATGCAATAGTGTAGTTTTTTCGTATAAATTATTGGTACGGATTACAAATAAGCGGTAGCTGCGTTCTCTCAGAAAAAAAGCGCATAATACAACTATATACCATGTGTTTTCCTAACCTGCATTCTGACATATGAAACTCTTAGAGCAATAACGCTATTAAAGCGTCGACAAACATAGTTAGTAAGCAACACTAGTAACATAAACATTCTTCAAAGTTCAAGCATTATAATAATCCAAACTTAAAACCAATACGTTCCAAACATAACATAAAATGAAAATACATTTTCATTGCCGTTCAGGAAAGTACAGGCATAATTAAGTATTTATTATTTTTTGTATAATCCACAGTATCGATATTTCATTAAGATTGGTTTTGAAACTGATTGAATGAATATAAAACCCCAAAAGTTTGAGCAGGTTACTTTTAATTCGGTTTTGATGGCTCCTTGACACGATTAATGATTAGACGGCTCATTAAGGGATCGTGTAATGATAACCTTAATTACCCCCTTAATGGAAGTAGAATCAGTGGATTGGCCTGATAGTGCTTGCTTAGCCTTTACCGAGCTAAACCAGGTCAGAGTCATGCTTAAGGTGGGCATTTGGCACTCTGGCCCACTCGTAAGGTCAGGTCTATTTATTAAGTTAACGTCGCTGATCATTAACCCCGATGAGTCCAAGCGGGTTGGACAATCTGAATCCCGTCCGATTAATTATAGAATTATCTTACTAATTGCTAATCAATATTAAATAATGAAGATTGAATTTTTTAATTCCATTTCATATATTAAATTCAACTCTAACTAATTATTGTCTACATAATTTATAAATAAATATATTTTCATTTAAACAAAACTAACATGTTATATATATTATAATAAAAAATAAATATTAAAATCTATTCTTTCGAATTGCATCTTAAATGATTGTAAATGCTTGATTAAATTACTCAAAATTGATAAACTTTTATGCCTTTATCGATAAACATAATTTTAATTTGAAAATATTATTATTTGATAATTTTCACGAAATATTATACAACAGAAATAAAATATTTAAATTTAACATTTAATCTTTAAAAAATTCAAATTTAAACCTTGACAATCTATTGGGGATGGAGGGAGTATTAGATATGTATCTTGACACTTTTTTTATTTTAATTGTTGAAATGTAATACAAAATATCACATAATAATTTAGATATATATTCTTTAATAGTAATTTTTTGGATTAGAAAAATTATTTTTCAATTTATAATTGAATAATTATCATATAAAAAATTTAGTATGAGTAGACTAATTCATTGCATTAAAATGGAGTTTACTTATTGTTATGATAAAATTAAAAAATTCAAGGCAATATTATATCAAATATTTTTATCTATTGGTGAAGATGTTGAGTATTATTTTATATAATTGGTCAAAAATATTGATAATGAACATATTGATACATATGAAAGTGATAAAACTATTGCACACATTATAAGAGGGTAGATAACTCCAATTATGTTTGAATTGTTATAAAAAATTTAGGTAAAAAAATTAGGACTTATTAGTTATCGAATTATTATAGGAGTCATTTTTAGAATTTTATTAGAAACATATTTTTGAATTAATAAAATATATTATAATAAGGATAATATAGTAATTAATATTATATGAAGTGAAAGGAAAAAAAAATCAGCGACTTTATAAGTGAGATTGAAAATCCGTGTAGAACATCCACCACCAAAATTATCGGACGTACATTTATTATTATATCATATAATGTCTTGACATATTATAATTACAATATCAAAAGTAATAATAGTTGATCTATGAGCCATGACAAGTATGCATCATTGGTTATCAAAGCATTTCTTACTTATTTTATCCCATGAAATATGTTTTCCTTGAGAACAGAATCTAGTTAGGTGGATCATGGGGAGTAGTTCTTCAACTAGCTTTATTTATCAATGTAACATTCTCAAGTCCTGCCTGACAGCTTGTCCTGGACTTAGCTGTAATAATGGTACCATATCATATTATATTAATGGTACAAATAGTTCCAAGATTTAAATATTGGAGTATGGTTTGTTATGATGGAGATTATATTATAGATTTAAAATAGAAACTAATAATAATGGTAAAAAGCAGTCAAAGGTCGACTTGAAGTTGACTATTTATAGTTGAATAATTAGTGAGTGACGTGGCTTTATGTCACGTGATGCTATATAACTTACGTGAAGTTATGGGCCTTGTTTGGTATGGCTTACTAAAATGGTAAGTCCGTAAATAAAGTACATATTCACGTTTAAGAAATAAATCATTTCAACAATTTTTATTTAAAATCATTTTATTTAGATTTCATGTTAAACAATACATACTTATGTCATTTTGATTATTAAGTTAAAAAGACCGTTAATTATGATCGATATTAAAAAATATTTTCATCCGTACAACTTACTAATGATATTGAAATCGTTGGCGTTTGATAACATATTTCTTTATTTATTATGTTTAACGTTATTTTATTTGAAAATTTATTAATTATGAAATTTATAATTAAGTTGAATGATTTTGTTTGGAATGAAAAAATTAGTGTAAATAAGAATTTGGGATGAGGTGTAATTGGTAAGTATGTAAACATGTAAAGCAGAGAGGGAGGATGGTCCCATATAGGCTGGACAGCTCATGCCGACAGCTGCTGTGTCAGCACCACTATTTTACCATTACTTGGGAATCACAAAATTACTAAAAATACAATGCCATAAATTGAGTACTGCAATTGTCTCATTTTTGTGTTCTCATATATAACGAATATTAACGATAAGTGTAATGTCACTTCCAAAATTTTCAACTTATACGTTAATAGATTTAATGAATTGAATTTATATTTTTCTAACATAATAAAATGATTTCGATAAGTGTTTAGTAGGATTGGACCTAAGACCTTTTTTTGATTTGACACGTCTCAAATTAGTGAATATAAACTAAATATGTATTGTTTGTGATGAGTAGTGATATTGAGTTCCCGATGGTTGATTTAATTGAGTAGACATTCACTTTTCGAATAGGAATCCTGTGAAACCATTTCATAGAAGTTCATTTAAAATTTAAATTAGGTTTACAATAGTTTTGAGCACATAAATTTACAACCTAGAATCGAAACACAAAGATACGTGTAGGCGGGAAGACTGTCTGGGATTTTAGCTGGATTTAGCTGGCATCTGTACGGACAAAGTGATTGTCACCTATGACGTCGCCGTTTCTCCTCATATTTTGTCCCCAAATATGTTCCTCTTCATTTTTTATATGTTAGGACCAAACCACACGTACCACACACACCCTCCATTCTCTACTTACCAAGTTTTTTCTCCATTTTGCCCTTTTATTCTCACTCAAAGTCGATCACACTTTAGATACTCTTAATTGATTTTTGTTGTTAATTAACACATTTAATTCACCTAAATCTTTAACAAACTTCAAATATTTGTAGAGGTTGTTAATCAACACATTTAATTCACCTAAATCTTTAACAAACTTAAAGTATTGGTAGAAGTTATGAGAATTCAGTAAAATTTGACTTAAATTATTTATTAGATGAGTTAAATGTTTGCTTTTTATTCGATTATGGTCAAGGTAAATAGTTATAGTCAAATGGTCAGTTTGATTTGAATTATGGTCAAGCTAAATATTTATGAGTCAAACACCCGATTAACCTAATCGCATCACTTAATCAATGTCAAACCATTATAATTACACACCAATAATAAATTTATACATATGCATTTTGGTTTTAATAATAACATTAGTGATTTGATAGATTTTGACTAGGATAATAGTCTATTACATTTTATATTTTATTCTCTATAACAATTCGTTATGATACATAATTATTTTAAAAAATAAATAATACACATGTTATCATCATAATAAAAGAACATAAATTATCACCTAAAATATAATAGCAATTTCCGGTCGATTTTTAAGAAGTAATTGCTAATATTATTGTCTCATTATAGTTTTGGCCAAGTGACATGATTTAATTAAGTGATAGTGATATTGTTGCAGGTTAATTCCTTAAATGACACAAATGTTGCAGTATGACCTCTAAAAGTAATAAATGTTACATATTTGTCCATGCTATAAAGTGCGGCAGATGTGCGGCGTTATCGATTTCTGAATGCGTCACGCAGTATATGTGATACTATCGAAGAGTAGGTTCTTACTATACCACTAACAGAAACCAAGTGTCACACTATCTGAGACTATATTAGTAATTAACTCGGCATAGGGACAGCCATTTCTATGATAAAAGAAGCCCCAAGTCTTTAAGTCTGAAATATTGGCTTCTGTCCCAAATGCCGGTGTGGTTCAGAGCTCTCGCGAAGACCAACGCTTTGTATTGAAGTGGTTAAAGGAAAACAATTCACACATAAATCGATTAAGGGACGTCATGGTCTTTCACCTATGGTATACCAGTATGAGGCATAATTAGGTAGTTTGTCTTTACACTTTTTAATATTAATTAACTCGAAGGGCAACTTGGTAATTCAGTGGGTAATAAATAGCCCCCACAGTTCGCTTTCCAGCACTTCCCAGTTCCCACATCCCCTCTCTCTCTCATATATAGTCTTGGTCTCTCTCTCTCTCTCTCTCTCTTTCTCATATATAGTCTTGATTTTGCTCTTGATTTTGCTCTTGATTTTGCTTCATTTCATACACAACCATAGTTAAACCCATGATTGATTCCTCGTACGGAACCAACAAAACCTTGTCTTAGTACCCCTCTTCATCATTCATCACCTCCTCGTACAATCAAAATTTTATTACAAACCACTATAATTAAACAACAATCTTTCAATCATTTCTGCTTTTTTATCATAATTTTTTGCTAAAGAATGATGCAAAAATGAAGAAAAAATAATGTAATTAGGCCTTTAGACCATTTTTTTAGTTCACTCATATAATCTGTCGAATTATCTTGAATTTAAAATATCTTTTAATTCATTTTAAAGTGGTTAATTTTGTGAATATTTACTATATTTGTGCTTATGTTTTGCATACAACTAGAGGGTACTTCGAAAAATCCTTCATTTGATTTTTTCTTGATCGTTGGTCACTTTTTTATTGATTAAAAACGTATTCTTGGAAGTGGAAGAAAGGGTAGAATTGATTAGTGACAACAATAATGAGGTATTTGTGTTTATATTTTGCATACCACTAAAGGGTACAACGAAAAAGCCTTCATTTGAGTTTATCTTGATTGTTGACTGAATATTTTTTTATTAAACACACAATTTTTAGCTGAAGAATTCAAAAGATAGGGTAGAATTGATTAGAGACAATAATAATGGGATATAATTTGGTGGGGAAGTTGGGTTTGGGATTAGTTGTGGGATGTGCTTTGGCAGCTTGTGTTGTGTCAGCTACAATGGTGTCTAAGAGAGTGAAGAGGACGAGGCGGTGGAAGAAGAGTGTCAAGATTCTGCAGGAGCTGGAAGAGGGATGTGCCACTCCTGTCGAAAAGCTTCGACAAGTTGTTGATGCTATGGCTGTTGAAATGCACGCTGGTTTGGCTTCTGAAGGTGGTAGTAAGCTCAAGATGCTACTTACATTTGTCCACAAACTTCCAAATGGGTACATTTCTTGCTCTGAATTCAGTTGTATAGTTTGTGAAGTTGGTGCATAACTTTGAGGTTTGGGTTGTTTTTATATTGTGGTATTATTAAGGAAGGTTACTTTCCGACCCCCCGTAGATGGGAGCCTCTTGAAAGGCATCGAGGCATGTTGAATTGAGTTGGATTGTTTCAGTATTTTATAATTTTCGTACAATGAATGTGAATAGAGGATCAGAGGTGGGTTTACTCTACATTCACAATATTGCCATTGACCTAGTTGTACATAACTACATATTGGCTGTTAGATTTTGTATGTGATTGAGATGATTCTCGAATCTCGATCCTTCCAAGTTGAATTTTTATGTTGTTTGGTACTTAGTAGCTTTGGTGCATTTGACCTTAGACTGGTAGTGTGTTAGAATATTCCTACATGTTTCTCATTTACAGAAGAAAAATAAAGATTATGTGCTTCAGGCCAAAATATATGGCAACCTTTCGCGTTGTTTAAGTGTGCAGTTCATTAATTAGTATCGTCACTACTTATTCACTGGAAGAATCTATGCCCGTTAATTTCCCGTTGTTTTTTTATAGGAATTGAAGCATTTACTTTTAGTGTTGTGAACTTCGTTATTTGTGTTGTACATTTGATGCATGATTGTTGCTAGTTCATTAAATTCATTTCATAACTTCAATTACTTCGGTCGGGAAATTCTTAGTACCATTAATGGTAGTTAGTTCTCTTCTCGTTGAAGTGTGTGTATCTTAAAGTTTTTGTTCTGTTGTACATTTTTTAATACATACGGGAAACTAAACATATAATTCTGCAAATTAGCCACACAAGCTTCAAATCATAATGCGGTAACTTCGTTATTTATCTGTATTGGTAACAACCATCTATTGTTAATACCATCCAGTTTGAAACATAACTTATTTCATGTCTAGCATCAGTGTCCATCTTAGCCTTATATAATGTATATTTCCCATTCCAAACCATATCTGGTTGGTTGAGAAATGTTACTTGAATCCTTTTTAAATGTTTACAACTATAATTTTTCCAGATTCTCTTCTTATATCATTAGTCGATTTGAGTTAGTGTTCCTTGCAGTAATCTTATTTGGCATAACATTTCAACTTTATTTTCTTCAGAAGTGATGAGGGAACATACTACGCTTTAGACCTTGGAGGTTCCAAACTAAGAGTAGTGAGAGTTAATCTTCACGGTCAAAGATCCTCAAGTCTTGAACACGATGTTGAAAGGAAGCCCATTCCACAACACATAATGACTGGAACAAGCGAGGTGGCTGAATTTATATAACTGCTTCTGTTGCTGTTTCCCTGTTGGGGCATTTTTTGTGCCACACTCATATCATTAATTCATTTATTTTCTACTTGTTTCTGATTTATTGCTTTATCCTTGCAGGAGCTGTTCAACTTTATTGCATCAGCTCTAAAAGAATTTGCCGAAAGGGTTGGGGACGGTCCCCATAAATTTAGTGGTAGTACGAGGGTCTTGGGATTCACATTTTCATATCCAGTTAAACAAACATCAATTTCATCCGGCATTCTAATTAAATGGACGAAAGGATTTGCAATCAAAGACATGGTCAGTTTTATATTAACAGTGTTGCTTTATTTTTGTTAGATGATAGAGTAGAGCAAGCCTTTGAATTTTGTTTTATTCTTGAATCTGCCAAATTGTCAAAACATTTAGCATATATTGGTTCCATATTTTTGGTTCTTCCTTATTCATTAAATATGTACAGTGTCTATTGTTTATAAAGCTCCTTGTTTCTTTTTAATCTTCATAATGCGTTAACATGCACATGATCTCTCTTGGTGGTGAAACATCATCTGAGCAACTGGATTTGTTTTCCCATTAAACAAAATCATATAGTGCTGTTATGTTTAATAACTAATGTGATGCACTATGTGTTAGAGGTGTAAAGGCTTCTTTTTATAGAATTTTCATAGCACTATGGTGGGAAGTGCTTTGCTGGTCAATCATCATTGTGCTATAGACTACTATATAAGCTCCGATCGACACATTTCAAATGAATACACTGTTATAATAAGAGTGGATGAAATTAATTTCCACTTATTGATCTGTGTTGCAACTAATTCTAAACGGGAAATGTATTATTTGTTGCTAGGTTGGAAAGAATGTTTCAGACTGCTTGCAAGAAGCAATGTCGAAAATAGACCTTGATATGCGGGTAGCCGTACTTGTAAGTATTAAATCTGGTACATAAAATTTCCATATTCTATGTCCATCCTTAAATACCATATGCTCGTATCATAAAGAAAGCGGTTGTAAAGTTTTGTCTGTGAGGTGGACTCTACACTCTTATGTCTAACGGTCTTAGCATGATCAGTTCACATTTAGTAATATATTATCTGTGAGGTGGACTCTACACTCTTATGTTTTTTTGACGTTTGTCTTTCCCCGTGGTTGTGTTTGGAATTATTTTCTCAGCATAGATACTTCATTGCTTCTAAGCCGAAATATATTTGATCCTTGACCATAACTTTTTTCTTAGTTTCTTTCCTTTCTCCCGAACATAAATCATTCTAAATACTTTGAATAATTCTTTGTGTGTATGCCCATCCATCTGTGTCATTCGATGTTCTGGAATGTTGAGCTATTTTCGAATCTGTATTTATTTTTCAATAGTGACAAAATGTCTTCATGTAGAGAAAAGTTAAAATGCTGTTTCATGTTGAGCAGATTAATGACACTGTCGGTACATTGGCGCTTAGTAATTATCACGACGAAGATACTGTTGCAGCAGTCATATTTGCTACAGGCACTAACGCCTGCTACTTTGAGCGATCAGATGCTATAATCAAGTATCAAGGTTTTCTTTCAACGTCAGGTGGCATGGTAATATGTTATCTGAGGGTTATGGTTTTCGGAAAGGGCTGTGCTTTCTTACACCTTTCATTATCCTTAAAACAGGTAGTTAATATGGAGTGGGGAAATTTTTGGTCATCCCATTTACCTAGGACGCCTTATGATATTGAATTGGATGCTAATAGCCCAAATCCCACTGACCAGGTTCCTCCAAAACCACAGTTCCCTTCCACTATTTTTCATATTATATTGTGAGGCTAACCTTTTTTATCAATGATTTTGCTGCAGGGTTTTGAGAAAATGATATCTGGAATGTATTTAGGAGAAATTGTTAGGCGAGTGCTCTTTAGAATGTCTGAAGAGTTGGGTGTTTTTGGAGTCACGGCGTCAAAACTCTCAGTGCCCTTTGTTTTGAGGTCAAGTTCTTCATTCGTTCACTTACACGACCTCATTTTGCATTGGCCCGGGGGGGGATTGAGTGGGTAGTCGAGTTGTGAACTAAACGATTTCTACCTTGGTGAGAATAATACTATTGCTTTGCAGCTGATGTTAAATTAATCCTAGATCTAAGGTGTTTTAAAGGCTTCTTTAGGTTTTGTACTGTGGGATATCGGATATTTGAATACTCATAAGTCATCAATATCAAATCTTCACATGTATACATATTTATAATAAGGGCTTTTGCCATTTTGTTCCACTTAATGTTTCTCTTGTAGCGTCTCTCGTGATTTGCCATCAGACATGTTATCTTTTTTTCACCCTGGTTATGATGTGTCTGAATCATTACTTCCTTCAAAATTTTATGCAACAGAATGTTCTGAATTACTAGTTGGATGTTACCATGTTATAAATGAAATACTGACTCGCCAGGAGTAGTGGAGTACACATAGGATAGTTCAACTAGAATCCCTGTGTTTTCCTGTAGTAGTAGCTTATAGTTTTCAGCTATTTAGTTTCATCGAGTCTTACTCAACATAATTATATATCTTCAGAACGTATGTAGTGACGATCATGCACGAGGATGAATCACCTGACCTACAAGAAGTTGGCAAAATGATGAAGGACGTCTTGGAAGTAAGTAATTGTTCATACCTAAGTTTTACTGTCAGAATTTCTCACTCATTCTCACTATTCAACTCGATGATCTCTGTTAAGATCCCGAAGACCACAATTGAACTTCGGAAGCTCATTGTTAAGGTATGCGACGTGGTGACCCGTAGAGCAGCCAGGTTGGCAGCTGCTGGTATTGTTGGTATTTTGAAGAAAATTGGTAGGGACGGAAGTGGAGGTACTGTAGCGGCTGGAAAATCTAAAATTGAAGATGAGAAGAAAATGCGACGAACAGTTATTGCTGTGGATGGGAGTGTCTACGCGACTTACTCTATGTTCAGGGAATACTTAAACGAAGCGATTTCAGATATTCTAGGTGAAGAAGTCGCTTCTCATGTTGTCCTTAAGGTCGTAGAAGATGGATCAGGCATCGGTGCAGCTCTACTTGCTGCTTCTCATGACCCCTTCAAATCTTGATAGCATATAGTTAGATAGTTGCTATAATTGTGCAGATAGTATGTGTATACGTACATATATATCTTCTATATATATAGCTTCAGTGTAGCTACAAATCTTGATAGCATATATTGTAGGTGTGATTTATCCTAAAGATGCATATATATAAGGTCAAGGTTGTACATATTTGAACATTGTATTTAAAGATATTTTCTTATTGATAATATAATGGGATTTTAGTTGATTGTTTTTAACTTTGTCACTTGCAAATATGTAATGTCAATGGCACAAGCAAAGATTTTATTAAGCTATAAATGAATCGGTAACATCTTAACAGATAATTTTAACAAACTGCTATTTATTCTACAACATGATGGTCTCTAAAACCAAAGAATTTCTGGAAAAAATATCTCCATTCCAATCAGGAAAAGAGTGATGGACATTAAGAAAAAGTGAAGCATCTATGGCCTAGGTTCCTATGGCTTGTAAAGTTTCACCACCATCTTCTTGTATTCTGTGGAAAGGGAAACAACACATTCATTAGCTGAGGCAAACACTGAAACCTATGAAATGTCAAAGATGTCTCAAAAGTACTTACCTTCTTGATTGTCCCAGAGCTCGGCTGCTTGCGTGTTGAGAGGCGAGCTGGTGTTTGGCTCTGAACAAAGCAAGATCAGCCACCAAATGATTAACAAAGATGTAGTAAAACGAGTATATGACAATGCCAACACAGAAGCAATTAAAGAGAGGTGAAAAATTACCTCCAAGCAAGCTCTGGATAGAAAGCAGAATAGTCCTTACATCATAGGCAGATGACCATTTATCCTATCAAATAAATAAAATTGTTAAAACCCAAACTACTAACAATTCTGACATCTGCATTACTGAATGCAATGTGGTAAGGATTGTTGAGCAACCTGAAGGATATCCAAGCATATGTTCCCATACACATCTACATTGGGATGAAAGCACGTTGTATCGAATTTGACCTTGGGAGGTTTAAATGGATAATCGGGTGCAAAGGCGAGGGATAATTTGTATTCGGTTCCTTCGAAGACAGTGCCTTTGCTACCACTTATCGTCCCTTTCCACCGGAATATGTTGTCTTCCTCGGGGAATGCTGAAACTCCAGGGTCACCACTCATCTAAATTTAACATAACAAAATGGAACAAAGTAGATATTATAATCAATCAATAAAACTAGTCAAACAATGCTTTTATATATTTGCAAGTAATTGAAAGGTTTAGTTACCATTAAGGCCATAAGTTCAGATTGCAACCTGCAAAAGCAAAGAATCAAAGTACTGTGAAATGAGTGTCATACAAAATGTAACAGATCGAGTATCTGTCCTCAAAATAATATACCTTTTGAGGACAGACTGCGTGTCGACAGGCTTAGCCGTTGGCAAAGAGTGCTTGGCTGCAGTCACCGGAGTGTTCGAATCGTGGCTGTCACTGTTCACTGCAGCCATTTTCAGAGATTCACTTCTTGCTCCCGACTGAATAATAGTTTCTAGATAGAGTATGAAGGTCAAACTTGATTGGTGTATATATAGGAGTATAGGACTATAGGAGTTTTTTATATTCAAAACGATGAGGAATAAAAGGAAACTTAACGCCAAACGGGTATCCAACGGCTAGTAAGAGAGAGTACAACAATTTTTTTACATATTTGGTATCAAATCTTTATACCGATTAAATGACACGATAAGTGAAATAGTTACATTAAAAAAGCGAAATAATTTAAATTACAATGTTATGATTTCCAAGGCGACTGAAACCAATTCCATCACGATCAAAATCAACAAAAATAAGTATGGGGATTATAGAACAAACAACAGTTCATAGACATGGAACATCAAGATTAGTCAAAGCATCGATGGGTTGGTTCCCTTCACGGCAGACGTGCCTCATAAATTCCTTATTTTTATTATCATTGATTAGGTTTTAATTTCACTAACTTTATGCTAGTCTCGATCATTGTAATATATTGATTGGTGATACACTAATAATAAATTTATATATGTGAGATGAACAAAGACTAAAAAGTTAGGGTTTTTTAATCATTTCTATTTCCTAATTTCTTCTATATTAAAGTAAAATATCAAGTTGTCAAAATCAATCTCTACTTCTTCTCGTGTTGATTCATTGTAGTCATTAATTTCTTCTTGCAAAGGTTTGTCCATGATGATTTGACACAAAAATACTAAACATGGTTTGAAATATGCCAAATTTCTTGGAGTTTAAGAAAATCCCTTTTAGGTTTTTTTGTACAGAAAATAATTTATGGCTACAATGTAAGTGTTCAATAATGAGAAAATCATTATATTCGAATCTCGCGTCTATACTATGACATACTTGAGCCTTAGATTACATCTTTTTCAAAATAATTTTTTAAGATAGGATAACCCATGAATTTGATGGTTGTGCTGCTTTTGTTTATTTTAATTCTCTTTACACATTTTTGTGTAATATTTTTCTACTTTGTTTAATAAGATTGGTATTTGTATTTCGATATCTTCATCCAATTGAAACATACTTTATGAATGTAATTTATCTCACTATGCAACCGATATTTTACAAAAAAGTGGTTGAATGATTATTTCGGATCGAAGATGTCCAACCATCGAAGACATTCGAGACTTGGAGATAGGAGCGTAATTGAATTAATTGGATCAATATGGTTATATTACAATTGTGTGTATTATATTTTTTTTTGATAGGGATTTCGATTTGTAATCTATCAGATCTATAATCTAATTAGTTATTTCTGGAGAAGGACTTCAATTTCATTTGATGTATATGTCTCCCTAATTCAATTGTATATGTAGTAATTCTACAGTTTATGAATAAATATCAATGATCGATTTAAATTAAAAAAATGAAAAAATCATTATTAAGAGTTAAATGGTTCATAGACATTGGTATCATGACAGCCGGATGTCAGGTGACAACTTACCAAATGCGCGGTGAAACACAGCACTCGAATAACACCCATTGTTTATCGACGGCGTAGTAGGGTGTTATTCGAACGTCAATCTTTCTCCCATTGTCGTTCGACATATATGTCACGTCATGTTTTCATTTAACTTTATTTATTTCATATATATAATTATTAAATTTATAATTACTACAATAAATAATATTAAATTTATAATTATTACAATAAATAATATTATAATTTTATATAATTAAAGTGGTATAATATTATAAATAACCTGTCTCAGGTGTGTTCAATTAATACTCTCTGTGTAAAATACATTGTGTGGTAGTCACTCTCGGCCTGAATTGAGCGCAATTGATCAGGTGTTGCACGTAACATTAGATATTTTGTCGGTGCGAAAAGTATTCCTAAATAACGAAAATCCAAATAAAATTTAACCACGATTAATAATAATAATAAACCCTATCATCAACCGCAAAGAAGCAGCGCATCGCAGCCGAGGCGGCGCCACCGCAATCCACTCCTTAAGTTCGCCCCTTTTTACTCATCTCTTTTCTTATTATCGAATTGCATACTAGGATTTTTCCCTCCAAATTAATATTTTTATTCATAAAATTGAATATTATTACTAAATTAAAATTAATTGTAAGCAGATACTGATAATTAACTTTTTCGTATAAAATTGTAAAATTGATTTTAATTACTAAATTAAAATTTGAAATAATAGGATTTGACAAAGGATAAAGCATGGATGATGAGGTTGCAGATATATTAGGAAATAATCGAATTGAAGATGTTCGATGGCTTTGTTCTTTGACTGATTCTGAACTTGTAAGCATTTATTTTACAATTGTTCTTATTTGTTTGTTTATTTGTCCATCCCAAAAAGATTGTCCACTTTGATTTACAATAGTCAAAAGTAACAGACTTTTTAGTATCCTCAGGCCCTTAGTTGACACGTCTAACTTTGATTTGAATTAAAAATATCGTGTTAATAACAAACTACCTTAAATACTACCATTTGATATATTGTACGTAGTTAAAAATAATAACTTTGAAATGTATTTTCCATTCATCAAGTATTATACAATACAAAGAAAAATATCTACGGTCGAAGTTTAAAAATTAGAACTATCAAAAAGTCAAAAGTAGACAATCTTTTAGGAACGGAGGGAGCATTTTGTAGTACTAGACGGTCTTTTTGAGATTGAGGGAGTATAATATAATTTCGTGTCGACTTATGTTTCCTTATTGTTAGGATCTTCTGATTAGTTTAAAATGTTTGGCTATACAACGGGCGAAGAGAATTGGCCATATACAGCTAGCTGAGAAATTCAACTTGAAGGTTCTTCGGGGTCTCAGTATGTTCCTTATCTCTTCTATAATGCAGCTCTCTACTAGGCTCTTACTACTTTTATTAACGTTGTATAGTTCCTTCTTATAGTTATACTACTTTTGTGTTTATGATTAGTGATGTGCGACTCGTCTTTAGTTTTGTTGTTTCTATTGGGTAGTGTCGCCTCTCAATTTGTTCTTTTTAGTGATCGTCCGTCGTTATGTATATTCATCATTTGGTGTTTTGTTATCATTTGCCTCTTATGAGCTGTTCTGTAGGTTTTGTTATGATGGAGAACCTTAAACGTCAGCTCAATGAATTGCCATCTACTTCAGCCTCATCAGAAGGTTCGACATATTTGAGTGGCTGTAATTTGCTGAGGTGTAATCCTGATGAAAAATTTGCCAATATGGGAATCGATGAGTTGAAAGAATATGTTTACAATGCGAGAAAGAAGAGAATAGCAAAAGTGTAAGTTGATGATGTACCTCTCTTTGATGATTTTATAATCTTCTCCATACTCATAATAGATATCCAAGATCTCACGTTAATTCGTGATTCAGCTGGAGCTCTGGGGCCTAAATAATATTTGAATTTTTCCTCTTCTCAGGTTTAAGGACATGACTCCTAAGAAGAAGCAGAAATGTGACGGTGGATGATATTGTCAGGATCAATCAATTGTTTATCGCATCAATATATGGTTCCTCAATTTTGCTTGCCATTTTTTCAACATTCATTTTTGTATATATCATTTTGTTTGATTTTGTTATCCTAATTTTCTTAGATACAGTATATGTTAGATGGCAGACTGTCTTAATCTGTCTTCCCGAGGCATAACAAATGTTACCTTAATGTTCATTTGACTCGAGTTGTCCATTTTTAATTATTGATATCATGATATGAAGTTGGTTAAAGTAATTACTGTTCGTTTTCCCCCTTTTATGTATCTCTTCTCGCAGCTAGTTTCCTATATCTCTAAAATAAGCAGTTCTCTCTTTTCACTTACTCGGTTTTGTGCTATTGGACAGTATTCATGTGAAATTAATAGATCTTATTAAGTTGGTTCCCAAACAAATATGTTCTGCTTAAATTGATTTGATACAGTATTTTAGTTACCGTGACCAAGTTAGCTCAATTGGCTTGTTAGTTTACTTTCAAATTATTATCTTGGACCCTTAGTTGTACTATAGATATTCACTATCGGCCTTCATCAAATTTTGATGCTTTGAGAACTATTGTAGCCTTAGCTTTGTGTTTAACAAGATCCGTAATCTATATTGATGAACTTAAAAAGATTAACCAAACATCTTCTTAGTAGACTATTGACACATTATGAAATTACATCCCACTTATCTTGCTTATCAAATTGCCCTCAAGAGTGGCATTTGCAAACGCTACTCACAACCAGGAAACCAAATTCAATTTCAAAGTTGATCCATAACATTTACATCTAATTTCTGGAACTCTCGGACATCAGGACTTGAGGAGAGGCGAAAGTAGATAATACAAATAGCATTTCAGTAGATACTCATGTTATAAGCATTCTGTTGCTGTACAGTTTGGGCGGGTCGTCGTTTACTGCTGCCACTTTTGATGACCTTGCCGAACAAGCGATTCAAAAAATCAAAGTAGGCATTTCTCCATGAACTATGGAACACGAGAGTGAGGCAGACGATCGACAAACCTACCGAGTATCCAATCCAGACTGGTTCGATCCATGGACTGTCGCTTTCCTCCTCTTCAGCAGCATTATCCTCAGTTGGCGGAGCACTCAGAATGCAGCTTTTGTGTAACATGTATCCACAGAGTTTTGGGTTGCCTTCATATGGAGTGGCATTAAATGTCTGAAGTTGACCACCCAACGGGATTTCTCCCTCCAAGTCATTGTTTGCAACACTAAACGAGGATAAGAAAGTGAGCCTGGTTAGTGATGCTGGAATTTCTCCAGTTAAACTGTTGTTTGACAGCTTGAGTTCTAACAAGTTTACAAGATTAGACAGTTCATTTGGAATGCCTCCAGATAAGTTGTTATTATTGAGGTCCAACATCTGAAGCTGCTTCAGTCGGCCTATCTCTACTGGGATGTTTCCGCTGAGATTATTACCGCCTAATTTCAACCCCCGTGGCAAGTTAAATAGGCGGTTATACTCTCCAGCCGTGAAGAAGAAAGGCAATGCAAGATAACCAAAATCTGTAGTATCATTCTCTGCACTCAAGGCTGTTATATGTCCAAGTTCTTTTGGAATTTGACCTGAAAGATGATTACCTGTGAAATTTATGACAACCAAGTCTGGCATACCGCCTAACCAAGTAGGGACTGGACCTGAAACCTTATTGAATGCTAGATTAAGAACCTTCAGCTTCTTCAGTTTAGAAATCCAATTCGGTACTTCACCACTGAACTTACCCCCACCAAGAGTCAAAATTTCAAGATTCTGGAACCCATCTATATCACCCATGCTCTCATCGTTTGGCAATGTCTCATTAGTGAAGGTTCGCGACATGAATATTACTGTAAGATTCTTACATGACATTAGAATCTTCAAAGCTCCTGTGGCATTTACCAGGAAGGTATTTGAAAGTGAGATATGTTCTAATTTTTTTATTCTGGAAACGCAATCAGGAACTTCACCATGCAAATTGTTGTATGCAAATCTGATTGCATTGAGGGACCTACACCAGCAAAGGCTTGCTGGGAAGCTTCCAGTGAAGTTATTGTATCCCAAATCAATCGATGCAAGCTTGTGAAGTTTTGAGAAATCAAAATCTGTGATGTCACCTTCTAACTTATTATTTCGCAAAAGCAAAACTTTAAGGTTTCTACACTTCATCAAGGATGGAGGTAAAGGGCCAGTGAAGTTGTTAGTGTGAAAGACCAGGTTCTCTAAATTGGACAAATACCCAATATCCTTTGGGAGCTCACCGGACAAATTATTGAATTGGAGTTCAAATAAGGTGAGATTGGAGAGGTGAAGAAGGTTAATATGACTAATTGTTCCAGATAGTTGATTTGAAGGCAAGGAGATTTCTTTCAGTGATTTCACGCTGAAGATATCATAAGGAACTAATCCAGAAAGGGAATTAGAACCAGCCCTGAAAATTTCAAGATTGGAACAGCTTGCAAGGCCATGAGAGAGTTGGTCATTGAAATGATTCATAGAGAAGTCTAGCACCTTAACGAGGCTTGTGTTTCGACAAATAGATACTGGAATTGTCCCCGAAAAACTGTTTGTGCTAACATTGAGAAATATAAGATTGAATGCTTGCTGCAACAATGAAGGTTCAATCGAACCATTGAAATGATTGCTGGATAGATCAAGATTTTGCATGGTGACAGGGAGGTTATTATCTGATGATTGAGTTTGCTCAAGAACATTTCCAGTAAGTGCATTGTAGCTCAGATCAAGAACTTGCAGTTGGCTCAGAGATTTGAAAAATGCATTAGGGAGAGAATCAGAGAGCTGATTGTGAGAGAGGTTGAGGTGTGAAAGATGAGTAAGGTTGGTAATGGAGGGACTAATGGTTCCAGACAGACCTCTTCTTGGCAACCATAGACTTTTGACTCTATCATTCCTACCACAACTAACACCTTCCCATTGACAACAGTTCAAAGATGTCCAGTTCAATGGTGTTGAAGATGTAGTTGATGGGTGGTTTTGCTGGCGGAATGCGAGAAGCGAGTTATAATCTTCTTGATTACAGGCAAAACAAGTTGGTAGAAGACTAACAACAATAAGAAAAAAGTTGCTCAATGCGAAAACGGAACGAAAACTCCCTATAGAGAGATACTTTCTTGAACTGATGAGCTTAGTCATCTTGTTCTTGGAAGCCAAAGAGGTTTGAATTTTTTCACAATTTTGGACACCCTTTTATGGATTTATGGATAGCATGATGACATATGGTCAGAACTGAGAAGTTATAATCAAAGTTCATTGTGAATGCAGACGAAACATATAGGACAAAGAAAGCAAAATTTGGTGGCCATGAATACACAGATTGTGAATGTAACAACTACAATCTTGACAATAAATAAGTTTATCTACCTGCAGGGAAGGTAGACTAAATGGTAAAAATCTTATAGAACAGGGGACCGCTGTTATTTGGATCGAGTTCGAAAATTGAGCAGAACGCGGACGTGTTAAGTATTTTGTCATTATAAAGAATATATTCGTGATTAGTAGGCGAATTCTGGTGTTACAAATTTATTTTGCTAGATAAACGAGGTTCGGAGCATAGAATTTCATCGTCATTTGGCAGGAATAAACAATACTTCGTATTAGTTAATCCATGAGCATTTCAAGTAGAGGTTAAAAAAGTACACATGAATTTGACTCATTTGGAAAGTTGGCACTATTTAAATTGATATTCCTAGTCAAAGATAGAGGGAATTTTGGTGATTGTTGAAATAAAAAAATCCAGTTACAAAATGTGAATTAGGTTCTAAATTTGTCTTCCCTTTTTGTAAATAATGAGTCTTCACAGATAGTGATATGAACTTTGAGTTCAACAAACAATGCAATAACTTTTGAATTCATAAGACACTAGAAATAGAAAGATGGAAAGAATTGTTTCTCAAAAATTGGTTCAACTATTTTGTGACAAAGAAAGAAGTGGGGTGAACAAATTTTTCAACGCGTCTTGTAAAATATCTAGATATATATTCAATGGGACCATATAATAGAATGTTCCACCAAGATAGCCACGAGTCGCATTTAGCTGCTTTGATTCTCCCTTATATTTACATGTAACCACAAATCTCTATATTGTCATATAACCATATCCTTTCATATATAGTTTGATTCTCCCTTATATTTACATGTAACCACAAATCTCTATATTCGCCCTTATTTATATGTAAAGTAAATCGTAATTTTTACCCTCTTTTTCCTTGTGACAAAAGGGTGGATCAAAAGCTCGGTTTGTGTTATAAGATCAATTGAACAAACATTTTTTTGGGTTGAGGTGAGATAAGTTAGACAAAGAAAATAACAAAAGATAGAATATTATGTTTTGATAAGTAAATTAAAAAAGAAAACAACTATATATATAACAACAGCAAGTACCCATCTCCTTTTCTTTATCATCACTTCACAAAAAAAGGTTTAAGTCTGTACTTTCTCCATACCAAACTTTAATAACAAGGTTAATAAAATTAATCATAATATATGTTCAACCATGCAAGACTTTGTTCAACTAATTACAATATAGTAGTATAACATATTAACATATGAGTCATTATTATTCAGTAGAAGTAAACTGGAGGAAGAATCCGTGACCCATCGAGGTCACAAGTCTTCAACAAAGATGGGTAATTGAAAGATAATGATGCAAGTGTTCACAGTTGTCCACTATATTCTTTCTCATTATTGAAGAAATAAATTAATATAGTAACTGTTGAAGTAGTCGACTTGCTGGTGGGATTTGTTAGTTTGTGAACAAGTTGTTGCAGTGAATGGAGATGCCCCACAGGAACATGAAGCTCATCATAGTTTTGAGGTTTGTTTTCAGTCTTTGAGGTGGGCTCAAACTCAAGAATGATGCCAAATTGCTAGACTTTAAGTCAGACCTTGCGTTTACTCTTTGACTTGGTATCTTTCCTTTACCTACCTAGTCGGGCAGTTGATTACCAATTTACTTGCATACATTCCATCCATACTTTTAATCAAGTTATGTATTTCAAAAGTCTTTCATCTTAAAGAGAGTCAAATGATACATACCGAACTATACCCCTGTCATAATTTCAATTTATGAATTGCTAAGACTATGTATCAATTTAGCTGACATATACACAAACATAACCTGATAGGAGGTGTAGTGGTCCGGATAAATCGGAAACCATCCGAGAATGTGATCGGTTTTATCCGGATCGATACTCACCCAGTAAGCTAGCGGTTTTGAAACATGTATTATTTTTTAGCCGACATTCGATTTGACCACTACCGGTAACCCGATAAATATCCAAAATTTTATATATAAGTTGAAAATACACAACATGTGGACCAAAATATCCAAAATTCAAATCGAAATACCCAAATAATGACTCATTCAGGACCGGACCGAAAAATCGGGACTAAGTATCTACTTGATGAGCTATCGGTCCAATCCAGGTCAATTTTTTTTTATCCAATATCCGAATAAATCGATAATAATTTCTTATCCGTTCCGATCCAAATTTTAACCCGACATTCGAGCTACACCGGACTTATAACAAGACTAAATAGTTCTTCTTTTGGTGTATTGGAGAATCATCACACTTATCTTCTCTATGTCTTCCTCTAAAGCAAATAAACCTCTCATCGGGAATCTAACATTAACAACTTACAATAAATAACACTTTCACAATTTAAAAATCATAAAAGGTTTCGATGTCTTTATCATTTATGTTTATCTAATTTTTTTCGTTTAATTATATGTGTTTTAAAATATCATGTTTGATAACTTTTTTTTAAGAAAGCGTATATTATTTGTCGTCGACTTTCATAAATAATCTAATGGGATTCAGCCCATTGATAGTTAGGCACCTAGGCCCATTCATACTGGGTTGGGCAGGGCTTATATTCTTATAAGTTATACCCATTGATCATGAATCGTTTAGTGCAACTCACACGACTCAACACGTCTTTGGGTTTGATAACTTAAAGCGGCCATAAGCTCAAACGAACAAAATTATTACATCTTTCATGAACGATAGTAGTTGTTAAGTCATATTTAACTCGATTTGATTATTTTTTATTTTATTGCTCGATTCGATTCGATTTTATTATTATTTGTTCTTAGTATGAGGGGGTTTCTTGATTTTGTTGTCTTTCACAAATTTATAATAAACGTTTTTCAAAATTAAAAATAATCGGATAATAAAAGAAAAGGAGGAAAAACAAAAGTAACCTTCTTAAATGATTAAAACTATTTTTCAAGATTGCAAGACATAATCATTAAATAGTCTTTTATTTACTTCATTTATATAAAAACCATTTTTGGTGTAATCAATTTTCTTATAATTTCCTTATGATCCTGGCCAAATAGGTAAGTAGAAGTTTTAATTTATACTACATTATGATCGTCACATGTGTATTAATTACACATTAAATTAATTGTACAATTAAAAAGGTCATATGCCATTAGGGCTACATAATGAAATATAACGTATTCCTCACGTAGTGCTGTGATAATTTTAACATAATATCCCGAACTTGTAATTAGTGAATCTATTTCTAGTTGGGTCAAATCCAAGTGAACATTTTGTTACTCATCACAATCTACATGGACAAGCTTACCTTACTTCTCTCTCTGCAAAATTATCTCTCTCCTCTTTCTATTCCTTTCTCTCTCTAGAAATTTTGATATTAATTTCACAATTTTTTAAAATTTTAAAATATTAATTTAGGGTTTTCAAAATTCAGAACAGATCAAATTGATTGAAGGTAATTTTCAATTTGAATATTATTTAAAATATTATTTGGTTATTTTCAAATTATCACAAAATTTGATATTAATTTCAAAAATTGTTAAATATTATTTGGGGTTTTGCAAAAATTGTAGCAGATCAAATAAAGGAAGAAAATTTGAATTTGAATATTATTTGGGGGTTTTCATATTATTAGAAAGATTGAATTTTTAGTTTGAATTGATTTATATATGAATGGAGTATGTGGGAAGAGAAGTGAAGAAGAAATTGAAAAAGGAAGGGGAATTTCTTGGTACGGTGAAATTGTACGATGAAGTACGAGGTTTGTTTGAGATCGTGTACGAGGACGGAGATTCCGAGGTGGTAAATTTGTCCCAAATTGATTCGTTATTTAATCTGAGTAATTGCGTTAATTACGATAATTTGGGTGTTGAAATTGTTGAAAATGATCAAGATTTGGAGGAATTTAAGGAGACGGAGGTATCAAGAAAGGTTTTTTCGTCGCGAAATGTAGGGAGACCTAGGAAAAGACGTAGGGTTAATGTTGGTAAGAAACCGTCGAATTCGAATTCTGATTTAATTAAGGTTTGTTTGGATTTGAATGAAGAGGCTTTTGTTGTTGATGATAGGGTTTGTAATGAGAATGGGAGGATTAATTTGGATTTGAATCGAAATGACGAGGGTGGTGTTGAATTTAATTCGGATTTGAGTAGAAATGGTGAGGGTGGATCTGAATTTAATTTGAATTTGAGTAGAAATGATGATTGTAGCGTTGGATTTAATTTGGATTTGAATCGAATTGATCGTGATGTTAATCGAGGGAATGGTTGTTTGGATTTGAACAAAGGGGTGGAGAATCAAGGGTTGGAAATGGAAGGTTGTTTAGATAGGGTTGGGATAATCGACTTAAATGTTGATGTTAATGAAGCTGGAGTAGTGGGTGAAGATAGAGTTTCAGAGCTAGAGGATTGTTCTGCAGGTTTGAAGAGAAAAGATCGTAACTTTGACTTGAATTTGGGGTTGGAAGATGAAACGAGGACTTTGGATAGTGATTCTCATGTGTTGGTCAAGGATACAGAAGAGAATGTAGAGGCTGAGGTTAATTGCGAAAACCAGGGATTATGTAGTGCCGTCTGTTCTGTGTATGTAGAACAAGAAACCCCTGTAAAGAAGTCCGGTAGTGAGTTTATGGATGACGTGTTAAGAGGCCCATCTGCTGATAGCACCATTGGAGCTGAGAATGTGGGAAGTGAAAGTAAGGTAAAGAGAGGGAGAAAAAGAAAGAAGATTTTGGGAGATAATATGCCGTCTATTACAGAAACAGTATTGAGAAGAAGTAGTAGAAGAGCTAGAGTGGCACCATTGTCAGAACAAGTTCCTGGACCTAGTACTTTAGAAGCTGGGGATGATTCTTCCGCCATAAGCGGAGTTTCAGAGGAAAAGGTCACAGTGCCCAGTCCTGCAGAAACCACGGAACACTTGGCTCTTCCTCCAAAGGTGGTACTGCCCCCTTCTTCAGGGACATTTAGCTTGGAGGGGATGTCAGGGCTTGATGTTTTCTCAGTTTATTCGTTTTTGAGGACTTTTAGTAAGTTACTATTTTTGAGCCCTTTTGAGTTGGAGGATTTTGTGGCTGCCATTAGATCCAATGTCCCGAACATACTTTTTGATTCAATACATGTTTCTCTTCTCCATGCCTTGAGGAAGCATATGGTGTCATTAGCTGATGATAGTTTACAATGTGCGTCTGATTGCCTTAGGTATTGTGATACATTCTTAAACTTTGTCTGAATATGTAGATGTTTTAGCCATTACTTTTTCATAGTTAGTCCTTTAACGATCAACTTTTCTGTAGGTTCCTTAATTGGGATTTGCTTGACATGATTACTTGGCCTGTCTTCTTGGTAGAATATTTGCTGATGCATAAACATTCAGTACCTGTTGGTTTTGATCTGCATCACTTGAAATTGTCTGGAACTGATTACTACAGTCAGCCTGTTTACATTAAAATTGAAGTTCTTCAATGTCTTTGTGATGAGGTCACTGGAGCAGAATCTATAAGATCAGAGCTTAACAGAAGAACTCAGGGGACAGAATTAAGTCCAGATTCTAATCGAAGTACAAAACTTTACCGTTCTAAGAGGCGGGCTGCAGCAGATGGAGTTGGTCGTACTTGCCTAGCAGAAGAGGAGACTGACGAGAAGGAAGATTGGAACAGTGATGAGTGCTGCCTCTGCAAGATGGATGGGAGCTTGATATGTTGCGATGGTTGTCCTGCAGCATTCCATTCAAGATGTGTGGGTGTTACCAATAATGTCTTGCCGGAGGGTGATTGGTATTGTCCCGAATGTCGAATTGAAAAGAACAACCCTGGGTTGAAGGTAGGAAAGTCCATTCGAGGAGCAGAGTTATTGGGAACTGATCCTTTTGGCAGGCTATTTTACAGCAGCTGTGGTTATCTTTTGGTGTAAGTTTGTATTTTTTATTTTTCCTGAACTTAATATGGCTGGATATATGAGATAATCTGTTCTGGGTTTTCACCTTTTATGGTTGTATTATCATTTTTGTTGCTGTTGGATTCATGATTTTATTCTAGCATCCAGATGACCTGTCAACAAACTCAGAATTCTGGTCTATAGTGTAAAAAAGGCTTACTGTTGGTAAATCTGGCATTTTATGCAGCAGGGAGGGGAGGCCTTCATTGTTTAGTTAGATGTCCGCAATAGGTGAATATTAGGTTTCAGACACCTGGACAAACTGTTACTGCTATAATTAGTTTTTAATTCCCCCTTTGCCGAGTCATTCTGTTTTATAGTTCTCACAACACTAGGAAAGTGCTTGAGCACTAAGTGTCTTTCTATTTTTTCTGAAACTGCAGGTCAGAGTTTAGTGATGGCTCGTCTTCACTGAAATATTACCACAGAAATGATCTGTTTTCTGTGATTGAAGCATTGAAATCATATACTGTTCACTATCATCACATACTGAACTTAATTTGCAAGCACTGGCGTCTATCTTCTCCAGTTGAAGTGTTGAAAACGGTCGAAAAGCCGGTCGACATAGAGACTGATATTAAAAACAGTCTTAACATGGAAATGCAAATTGGAAGTTCAGTGAGCCTTGATTGTACAAATAAGTTATCTAAGATTCATGAAGATCCTGAGACCCCGGAGATATTTCCTGTGATTGGAGAGCACCCTTTGACATCTGCTAGCTCAGAAATTGAACAAGGGAAGAATGTCACGTCTCCGCCTCGTGGACACTCATCGTCATGGACTGTGGCTGGATCTGTTATGCTTCAAGGGGATTCTTTGAGTAGCTATGTGAACCATTACAATTTTTCCCTAACATCATCATCCATAGTTGAACACCTGGCACAAAAAGAATCCGACAATAAGCCAGAAAAAGCCACAAGATCAGCAGAGGATATCATATCAGGGCAACTTAAAGCTATATCTAGTACTTTTTCCGAGTTTTCTTGGCCAAATATATACAATCAGAATGCCGATTCTAAAAAAGAAAAATGTGGCTGGTGCTATTATTGCCAATTTCCTGAATATGAAATGGGTTGCTTCTTTATTAATAAAGGCAAACATTTTGCCCTAGAAAATTATACAAGCGAGGCATTAGGTGTTCATCTACACATGAACAGAAAAGGTCATCTTGTCGATGTCATGTGCCATATTCTTTACATGGAAGATCGTTTGCAGGGGCTGCTCTTGGGTCCATGGTTACACCCAGACTATTCAAAGATGTGGCGCGAAAGTGTTCGTAAAGCATCTGATGTTGATGCTTTGAAGAAGTTATTGCTCAAGGTAGGAGTATCATGTATTGTATCTCCATTTACTTGCATCAGATGTCCCTTTTTGTTCAACAACATGATGTTTTACTTGTCAATGTTAGCTGTTGCATATACATCTATGAGAATTGTAAGAAATTTGCTCAGAAAGTGTGCAGTTAAAAGCACCATGATATTATGTTACACATCAGCTCTCATTTTACATGCAGATATATATGTCTCCAATTGTAATTAAGTCATGGCTTATCATCAATTGCAACATTTGTATTTATTTTGCTACACAATTAGATTTTCAGCAGTTCACATAAAATTGATAGGGTTTTATTATCGACTGACTTTGCATTTCTGGTGACAGTTGGAATCGAATATCCGTCATCTTGCTGTTTCCGCAGATTGGCTAAAGCCTTTGGATACTGTTCTTGCTGTTGGATCTGCCTATTTTGTAACGAGAGGTTCTCAGCGAATGCCTTCAAAACAAGGGAATGGCAGAAAGAAAGCTAGGTATATGGATCCTGAAGTTAATTCGTCTTCAAAATCTGGTCCTTGCTTATTTTGGTGGAGGGGTGGTAATATTTCTCGGGAGCTCTTTAACCACATGGCTTTGCCTCACTATTTGGCTCGAAAAGCTGCCCGTCAAGGTGAGATTTTTCTCTCTTGAGTAAACATTTAGTTATTTTTAGAAGATACTGAAATTTATATTTACAGCCGGATGCAAGAAGCTACCAGATATTCTATACCCTGAGAATTCAGAGGTTTCTAGGAGAAACAGATCGATTGCCTGGCGAGCAGCTTTGGAGGCATCATCTAGTGTACAGCAGCTTGCTCTTCAGGTTTAGTTTCCTTTATAATTCAGCCTATAGTATTAGATTCTGCAGTAACTACTTTCTAACCTAAGTCGAATAGTGAACTATAATACCCCCTCTGTATTTCAATAGTTGATGTTTTAGCCTCTTGTGCTTGTATCTTATTACTTGATATTCACAATTCCAGTGCAATTGTCCGTTAAATGTGTTATCTACTACACATGTCATGACTAATCCCAATGAATAATATTATATGAATAATATTATGTGCAACTATGTTTGACTCTTAATTTATTAATTCTGATTTTGTACACTATCATTTATGTCTTTTAGAAACCTTTGCATCTAATTTATATGTGATACAAAATTGATGTTCCTTAATAATTTTGCAATAGGCTAAAGCCTCGTTGATTTAGATATGGAGGGAGTATCCTACTTGCCTGTTTAGGTCTGGCTCATTTTTTATCCATTATTCCATAATTTCAAAACTGAGAATTCCATTTATTAATCCATTTTTATCTATTATTGAACTGAGAATGAGTGTCAACTTCACAATGAATATGTTCTTTTACCTTGTTTCATTTAGGTTAGAGAACTTGACTCAAACATCAAATGGGATGAAATCGAAAATACAAGCATCATCTCTTTGATAGAAAAGGTATCGAAAAAGCCAAACAGATCCTTTAAGAAGGTTATAATCCGAAGGAAATGTTCAAAGGGGATTATTTCCAAGTATCTTCTAGATTTTGGGAAGAGAAGGTTTATCCCTGATGTTGTTCTTAAACATGGTAATCTATTCGAAGACTCTTCAAATGAAAGGAAAAGGTATTGGCTGGAAGAAACTTATGTCCCTCTGCATCTATTGAAGCTCTTTGAGGAGAAGAGAATCGCTCGCAAGCCTGCGAAGGCAGGTTTTGGGGAAGTTGAAAATGGTAGGACTCTGAAGAAGCCATTCTGGATAAAAGGGTTTTCCTATCTTTTCTCCAAGGCAGAAAGGTCCGAGAACTACCAATGTGGGCACTGTAACAAGGATGTACTTATTAGGTAACTTAATCTCTTGCATTCGTAAGTACACATTTTGTATTTTTTGTCCCGAATGTATGGATCACTTGGTCTCACCAAGAACTAGAGAAGATTCCGTGACATAATCGTAGGGTGTATTTCCATATCATATGTTGGTCTATTTGTGGGAACCTTCTCTCTGTCCATCCATTGGTTGCGCTCAAAATATCTCTAACTCCAATATATATTCTCGATGACCAAGACACACTTGAAAAATTCAGTATTTTATAGTTTTGTCTTCCTCCAATTGTTATTTCACTGTTTGGGCCTTTGGGGTGGATGGGGGTGCTTGCCCTGTTTGGAATTTGTGATATTTGCAGTTTGTGGAAGTAAGCGTACATTTTAAAAAGGTTTCATGTGATGCCTGAGCAACACCATAGGATGAAGAGTAGTATTGCTTCGACTTTGTAGTAGTTTCAGGAGGAAACATGTGTTTCTGTAGTTTAAGTATTATAAAAAGTACATTTAGAAAGTAACATTATCTCCTATTTTGCTGTTCTCTGGCAAAAAATGTAACAAGTGATGTTAGAAATATGAATATGTGATGTATTTCTCAAGTTCAGCCTACAAAAATTGTGTTTCTGAAGTTAAATGTTGGATAAATGAATTACTCTTCCTCAAGGATGAAACATTGTCTGTCAGTGACAAGTAATGTGCATTTATATAGATTATAGACTGGAAGTAAGGAAAATGAAAACTGAAAGAAAGATGAGAGGGACAAAGAAAATAACATATGTTTCGTTCAGAGCTCTTCCGCATTCGTTTTCTTATTCATTTCACCTAAACTCAAGCTTCATTAATGTGGTTCTTTTCTTCTTTACCCACAGGGATGCTGTGAGCTGCCAGTATTGTAAAGGTACTTGTTACTTCTTTTCTTGTTACTTCCTTCTTGTTTGATTGACCATTTGACCTGCTTTGTCTTTATAAATTGGTCATTTGAATAAGAATGGAGGAAATAAAATAAACAGTCTATGAATGACCGGTGCTTGAAGGACTCATGGTTTTGCCTCAAAGTGATAGCATATCTCTTTCAGTATAACTTCATGGGCTGTTGTTAGTTTTCAATTTTTTAATCTCCTGCATTTTTTACGATATAGTTTTGCAAGGTCATGGATAATAAGTTGATGGTCTGGATTTTCCACTACAGAAAATGATAAAGATAATCATATATAATTCAGATTTATAGACTTCTTTAGTGTCATTATCACTTTTCGGCACATCATACATCATGATATTAATAGTAGAATGAATTTTACCCCCTCCTCCCCTCAAATATTTCGTTTTTGCTATCATTTTGATTTACTTAACAAAATCATGAAATGAGTAGATTTTTGGAACTTCGTTTACAACCTGCAGGTTTTTTTCACAAGAGGCATGTTAAGAGTTCTGGTGGATCCATCAGTACTCGATGCACCTATACATGTCACAAATGCCGGGAAGGACCTCGTAAAAAACTCGACGCCAGGAATAGTATATCAGTGACACATAAGAGCATCAAAGCAGTGAAAGTTAATCGAATGCCCTTAAAAATAAGGACAAAAACTGGAAGAGGGAAACAATATAGTAAGCTGCAAGCCAAACGGAAATACCAGGTTGTTTTACCTCTGAGGCGTTCGCCAAGAAACATAAAAAGCATATTGCCTCAAAAGCCAAAGAGCAAAGGTAAGAAAAGGTGGAAACAGAATAGGTCTAATAAAGATTCTGTGAAGAAAGCTGTGAAAGAGATTTTGCAGAGGAAGAGAACAGAGATGTACCATTGTTACTGGCTGAATGGTCTGAGATTGTCACGAAAACCTAATGATGAACGTGCCATGAAATTTAGAACAAACAATATTATGGCGATTACTGAAAAACCGACTTCCACGCTTGATCAACCTAAATGTAGTCTTTGTGGTGAACTTGAGATAACACCAATGCTCAATTATATTGCTTGTGAATTTTGTGGAGGTAATGACATTAATGCTCAGCAATCATACATTTCCTTAAAATATATACGATATTTACCTTGGAATATTGATCTTCACAGCTAGGAGAATAGATTCTCAGTTAGGGAAAAATAATATTATATGTTCTATTTTTCTGATAATATCACTAAAGAAATTTGGCTTATCAACATTTTTTATAGCTTTTGGTTGTTGGACTTGACATTTTTATTGATAAGGTTATTTTGTTATGCAGATTGGTTCCACGGGGATGCTTTTGATCTTACAGCTGAGAGATTGAGCAGTGTGATCGGATTTAAGTGCCATAAATGTCGAAGTGTTGATGCTCCTGGCTGCCCTTATCTACATGCCAAGAGAATTGACAACGTGATATCTGGCGAGCCATTCACTGCCCCAGAGGAGGAAGGCACTGCTAGAAGATCGAGAAGAAAGAGGGTTCCAAGGATCCTCCAATAAAGGAAGACCCTACAGCAGCAGCCCATTCAGGTGATGCATCACCTCATGAACTAATGGAGTCTAACAAATCCTTCAGGATATAATGGCACTGGAACAGGTGGACATATAGATGTTGATACTGGCCCAAGTCTAACTTAGAGATTCCGAGTCCCCATATAACAGTAATGTGAAAACTACTCGTCTTCAACGCTGGCCGGCTTCATATTGCTGTGGATAGTGCTCTTATCAACTCATCTCACTTGGCTTCAAGAGCAATTTTGGTTGAGATGAATTATCAGGAGGGTGAAAGGATGAGTAGATTAGATTTGTAGCGATAACCGACTCAAATAGTATAATAGTTCAAGTAGTTAGAATCATTTGTGAATCTTTAAAATGTTACCATGTAAGTTACATTTAGGTAGCTGTTATTTGGACTGCACAGACAATGTCGGAAATTATAGAAATTTGATTTGAAATACCTTTCAACTGTGTTCTGTTTTCCTAATTTTTATAAAGAGGTACACATTGAAAATTGACAGAAGAACCAGCTAGCTTGAGAGATATAGCTGGTGAAATGGAACTTGTTTCATATTATCCTTAGTAGCCATAGTCAGATCCAGGATCCAGAGTCCAAACTCCATTACCAACTATAACAAGTTCTTCCATTATTCATGATAATCTAAACTCGATCTTCCCCGGTTAAATCTCACCTCAAAATCGCATGTATGAGGATTATGAGTTGATATATCAACAAAAAATTACAAGAGGTCATCGAGGCATATCCCAGTTATTACAATAAAAACTTAAAATACCTCTATTTTATAAAGAGGTATGGTGCAAATTACTTGTGCACTAAAAAAAAAATACTAGTGCACTGCCTGTATTTGCTAATGAAGAAAGTTTGATAGAAAATCAAGATTGAAAAATAGAGGTGAAGGGGGGCAGGGAGCAATGTTTGAAAAATAAAGTTGTGTGTGTGTGGGGGTCAAAATTGAAAAAGAATACGAATCAAAGGAAATGAAGAGCAAAACAATGAAAATAAGTGTTGTTGCAAGTTTCGAACTCTGCCCAAATCATTGATTAGCTAAGCTTACAACGACTGGAGGAGCACCCATGTTTTGTTAAACAACACAACATCTTTAATAGACATCTTAAAAATAAAAATTCTCGTAGTGCAATGGCATGCATGGATCCGGCTTTGGCCACAAGATAGGGATGTAGAGAGAACAAAGGTGGACTTTAAGAAGGACCTGCAAAAGCATGCAATGAGCACACCACGAAAAAAAGGGTAGAACAATAAGAATGACTTGAGATGTCATGGAACAGTTTAGTACCAGCATATCTTTTCCAAGGAGCTCTTCTGTAAGTTACAGTTTGCAGCATGTGCCACGAAATCGATCAGTTCATTAAATATGAGGCAGAGCTCTTCTGTAATACTTTTGAATCCTCGTCACCTATCTGTCACGTAGTCTTTAGATGTTTAACTATATTGAAATTCGATCTTCAATAATCAGCCACATTGTAACTATTATGGTTGTGATGACGCATAAATATATGGATATTGGCCTTAACATACTAGTCTGGTACTGATGAGTTTGTCTCTGTCACCACTTACCATAGGGCTGAAAACCTTTCAGTTGGTAGGCATGCTAAGTAAAACTGTGAAAAGGCAAAGTGGAACAGAGGAGGGGTAATGAATTAATGAATAGTTGGTGGTGAAACTTGTCAAAATATTACACAAGGGCAAGATAAATCTGTTACCTTTAGAGCAAATGACCTAGAGTTTATGGGTTTAACGGAAGAGATGACCCAAGAGATGCAATGGATCGCTCAATCACATAAAGCGGCCCCACTTAGTGAGATAAAGCTTGGTTTGGTTTGGCTTGGTTTAGCGGAAGGAATATGTCAAACTGAGATCTAACTGATACAGGTTGCAGTTGGACATGGTCACACAAAGGAGAAAACTATAATAGAAGAATACTTTTTCTTACCTTTACTAACTAAGGTATGGAGCTGGGCAAGGGAAACAGCAACTTGGGCACCGATGCGTGCGTTATTTTTCACAAGAGCAATGTCTGAACTCGAATAAGGATATCCAAAAAATCAGATGAACAATTCAAAAACAATGCCTTGGTGATTGGATATAAAAACCAATGATGAGGCTATCGTTGAAGTGTAATCAATGTCGATTGGCAATTCAATAGTAACTTTAAAAAAAACTGTAAGTAATAAAAAGCAGGATACTTGAAGTAAGGGATGCTCCTCCTGTTAGTTCATTCACTCTAGAAAGCAGGAATGGAGTCTCTGCATTGCCAGTGATGCCTTTCTCCCTGAAAATTGCATTCCAGTATGTACAGACAGAGTCAAGCTAAAACATAAAATGTAATGGAAAGGGCACTAAATATTAAACAAATCCCAGTACTAAGCAGGCCAGGATGCTCTTGTAGAGAGCTCATACAAAAAGTACTGAATGTATCTTTTTACAGGAAACTCTAAAAAATTACTACTTCTGTATAGCTTATGTGAGAAGGGCAAAGAAATTACCGAGCTTCTTTGAGAGCTCTTTGTATTGCACTCTCAATTAAACTGCCTGACGTTGAGTGCTCTTTTGGAATGGGAACGGCTAACAAAATGCCAGTTTTGAGATCCAGTTGAAGGTTGGCATCTGGTTAACAAACCAAAAACATTATATAAACAGAAAAGGTAGGGGGCGAAGATTAGTTAGAGAATGATAATGATTAGGTGGAACTTGCCAATTAGTCTAGCACACTCTTCAGGTGTGTCCACCCTGCAAGGTGCCTGAAGTTGATAGCATGAATACCATTAAAGCTCAATAATCAAGACAAATATCCATGATTGGATCTAAACGTACCACATCACTATGAACACCATCACACACACATACAAAAACATACAGATGAGAGACATGTACGCGGTGTTACACACAAAGGCTCATATCGGCCCATTGACCACATTGTAGCTGCAGTTAAACGGATAATAGAGTGAAGTTGAACAAGGGGAGTGGGACGTGAATGTTGTAGAGAATGGACTGGGGGAGGGATCAATTTCTTTTTGTTTTGGTAAATGAACCTTTTCACTGCTATCATATTGGTACTTCTGTTCATTTAAATGTGGAGGAGAGTCTTGACTCTTAGCATCCCCTTGAAGTTGGGGTTCGAGTTCAACTCCACTTGGTTTGAAAATGATCAACTCCAACAAACCACTTGAACTATGCTCGCCTCTTCACACACCTAGTTTTCTATGGAAGGTGTCTATGCTCGCCTCTTCACACACCTAGTTTTCTATGCAAGGTGGGAACCACCATAGTAATTGAATTTTTTTTGGAGAATATAATAAGGTAATAGGTTCGGCAATACTGCCATTTGGAGAGTATAATAAGTTTCTATGTGTTGCAATACTGCCAACTTTCTTATTTCGTTTCAGTCATGAACTATCATTCAGTTATCAAGAGCTAAATAGTTTGATCTTATTGAACATTCATTGTAATGTACATGCCAACTTCTAAGATACTATGCAGAGTGCAAAAAGGGATGTAGGAATATCACAAGTCAAATTGAAACTCAACCTGGCAGCCACTGGTTTCGGTGAAAAAAGCAGGAAACTCATTAGTTTTATAAGCAGCAACACAGACTCCTTGAGTTTCCTGTAAATTGACAATAAAAAGCATTGGTTTCCATAAAGTATTAATCTTATATCTCTACAAAAAACCAAATTACCAAATATTCAAGAGTTTTGGGAATATCTAGTATAGATTTTACACCAGCCGAGACTACAGTTACAGGCGTCCTTCCCAGCTCAGTCAGATCAGAAGATACATCCATGGCTGCAACAATGGATGAACCAAAAGCTGGAATGAGTACTGCATGATTAATTTTGAAAACATAGAGTACGCAGATTTATATAATTTGATTATAAATACATATATTATATGTTACTCGGTAATTATTTTTCCAAAAATTAAGCAGTTAGCAAACATCCATGCCATTTGGGATGAAGGCAGTACAATAAAATCTTGACTTTTATTACCATACAGGCTGACTATCAAACTATGGGATGTGATCTAAATAAATAACAAACTGCTCTGAGCCTCTGACATGAGGAGAGTGATCTAGGAGTCTAGGACATACTACAATTTAATGCTATATTTATATTTCCAAACATACTGTTTTCTCCATGTCTGTGAACTCCTCCTACTCCCCCAGTTACAAAGATATGAATGCCAGCCTGCAGATACATAAATATGAGATACAGTATGCTTAAAGAAGACAAAATGGACAGCTATGAGATGGTCAAAGAGCATTGTTACCATGGAAGCAAATATCATCGTCGCAGAAACAGTAGTTGCACCATTTCCTTTGGTCGCTACCTAGAATTAAACATGTTTCATTGCCAATCTCTGAACAGATGAATTTATTGTACGTGCTTCCCAGGATATAATAACGAAATAATTGAATAAGATTGAAACCGAACAGAAACCACTTAATTGGATTAAAAAACTAAGCTAACCGAACTGATGTTTGTTGACAGCAATGTTTAAATTTCTATCACTTGTCAATTATGCTATACTAAATGATGACCAGCAATCTAGACTCAACACATTATTTACAATAAAATTCATGAGCTAATCGCTATACAGGGAAATGTTTGGTGTAGGAGCAGTTTTTCAATTGAAACAACACAACATATCATAAGTTTATGCGAAAACTCAAAAGAAAAACTTTTAGCACTAGATATACTCACAAGATGTGCAATGTCTCGACGAGATGTTTTTCTAGCTCTGGTTCCAAGAATAGCCAGCTTCTTGAGTTCTTTCGAGGTCAAACCTAGAATCAGATAGGGAACTTTTCAACATGAGAAAGATACCCAAAATATATGTCCATAACAAAGAAAAATAAGTAATTAGACAGGGCATCAACGAAAATATGGAAGAAGGCAGGAATAATCATAATTGAGATCATATCTTAAGATAGCGCATGAGTAAAATGAAAATAAGTTAACTACTACATATATATGTTCTTAAAACATTGATACTCTAGTCTTTAATCATTCTTTATACTACACTAGAGAGAAGAAGGTAGCAAGGTGTCCCATAAGAAAGATTAAGGAGACGGGTAAAGAAGATTAACAGGAGCATTATGATAAACTAAAGTTGTGCTCCTGTAGAACACATGTCAGGAGGCAAGGTTAAATCAATTACTATGACAACATATGGTGATTAAACAGAGAATGCAGGAACAAGTCCTATAAAGACCTATGCAGGGTGTTCCGTCTAAAATGGCAATAGTAGCAGGCACAGCTCCGTTGTCTCTTATGATTGCCTCCACCTCCCTTGCTGTCGCTAGATTCTGAGGATAGGGCATACCTGTAACAGAAACAAGGTCATCCGAAATCACAATTTAATAGAAATGAAAATCACAGGTCCTCGTGAGTCGTGAAGCAATTGTAACACCATCCTAAATCGAACATTTTAACTTGGTTCAAATTCCCATCTGGATTACTTGCAAACCCTTGTGGAAACAATTATAATCATGTAAAAAGCAAATCTTGGCGCCATATTGGAGTAAGTGCAGATTTATTTCAAAATTTAAGTGAAAACATATTTAATGCTAGTTAAAGTTGACTTATTTCTCAAAATACATGTAAACATTGGTCAAATATGACAAGTTATGAAATGAAAAGGTGATGGTCTATCGTGAGCGAGGGTATTGAGTTGGTCCTTCGGACATTTGGTTTGTTTCGAAATCACTAAGTGTCCAGTTATTCGGTTGGAACTAATTAACTTTAAGAGCTCGAATGGTAACTAGATGATCAGAATACGAATTATCTTGAAGCGATAAAGCTGAAGACTGAAGGTATGCTTACCATGCGAGATTATGGTGGATTCAAGAGCAACAACAGCTCTACCATTAGATAGAGCTTCAGAAACTTCAGGAGATATCTTAATAGTGTCTCCACCCTAAAACAAAAACACCCACCAAACAGTTACTAACAATTACCACTAATTTGCAATAACATTCACACATAAGAGCTCATGTATATCAACAAATCAATATACAACTTAGTTAAAACATATAAAAAATTAAAAATAGAATAAATAATTACCAAAATACACAAAAAAATAGAACTTTTAAGTTCAATTAGAGTGTTCCATGCCAAAAAGATTTGTCAATTTTGATTTTCAATTATCAAAATTAACAAACTTTGTATTATAACTTACACACATAACTTCGATTTGAATCAAAATAAGCATGCCAACTTATGAGAAATCAAAACTTGACAACTTATTGGGACAGAAAAACTATAAAAATATAAAAAACAGAAACAATCATTACCAAAATACGAAAAAGGAGAAATCTTTAAAGTGAGTTGACCAGAATGTTTCAACAAAAAATATATAAATGGTGCATAAAAGAACCTGATTTTTAGAGTGTGAATTGGTCAAGTGTTTGTTCAGAGTATTGATCCTTGATATCGCTGATGAAGAAGACATTATAGAGGAGGAGGGGTGAAGGTGGGGTGGGGAGTAGGGGTGGGGTAGGTGGTCGTCTCCATCAACTCAAAATCGCAGTCACAAGCAAGGTAGTATAGTTATTTAGCAGTCGAGTCGAGATCAGGCTTGCCAGCCTTCATCCCAGAATCCCACGGCGTATTGAGGAGCACGTAAGGAGGGATCTGTCTCTTGTCCAGAGCCAATTGTTTTTTAGAGGAAGGTAAGTCCACAGGTCTTATTAAACTGCCGAGGAATGTTCTTTTCGAGCTTATCGCTCAATCTGAATATATTGTCTTGGGAATTGACAGAGCGGTGCCGAAGGTGGGAATTGCCGCCACAACATGTCATCTCTTTACGATAAGTTATGTTAGAGAACCATCAAAGCTTTTATTGATTTGAACTAGATTTGATTATTATGGAGCAAGTCGGACTTTGATTGGTTGAACATGTAATATTCATTTTTTTATAATATGTCCCTCCCTATCACACTTATATTTTCAATTTGATCCCTCATTTATTGAGAATATTCCATGAAGAACATCGACTTTTTTATTTTTCAAATTGTCCATATCTTCTTATAAAAGATATTTGTATTACTCGTGAGTAATGTTAGATAATTAGATTAAGGAAGTTGGACGAGTGGCATGCTCATTAGTCATGGATAGTGAGTAATGATATATTGTTTGATGTTTGATGAGTAGCAGGAACACACGAGTCAAGACACAATAGCTTATACCTAATGAATCAATGAATTGCATTTGCACACATTATCACTTACTTATGATTGAACGAGAATAATTGTGAAGATATATTGGTGAGAAATAGCTTACTTATGAAATCAAGAACTTGTTTGGATTCGAGGAAGATCGTGAGTTTTATGAACAATATGTTAAAAATACTATATTTTGATATATTATTCACCAAATATCATATAACATGTACACAAAAAATAAACACATTACACATAAAAAAATATTAGAGTTGCCATTGTTCTGCTAAAGTCCTCATGTTACATGTATTTCCAAGGTTTAAGGTGCCATCTGGATAACTGATCACAATAGCAGCATGCAGATGAAAACAAACAATTGAAAAGAAAGCAAAACATGACAACAAATTTGAGACACTGCCTGATGTGTGGCTTTGCTAACACAGCTTAAGCTGTGGTTGTAAAGGTTTCTCTATCACATTATCTTTTATATGAGCTTTTCCAACCTCATACTTCTTAACTCTTTCTTATGGCCTAGTATAGAGCATGATTGTAAATAATTTCCTACTTTGGCATTTTCTTGATTTATAATCCATATTGTTCTTTGTTTTTTTGGGAAATATTTTTCATTATTATCAGTTAAAAAAAACCTTGATTCTTAGCCTCATGAGTCAAAAGAAGTGCTACAAGAATCTTATCTGCCACGTGAAATTATGAGAAATTTATTTGGGGTTCCACATATATGGTTGATTGGTCTCCTGTACTCTTATAAAATGACTGAAATTCTCTTTGGCCTTTTCAGTTCACCCATTCCTTATGTTCTGTTATCCCTACTCTGAGCTCTGATAGACAGACAGAAATAGTGCAGTCACACTTCTCTAGTAAGGTACTAATACAAAATTTTCATGCTAAGTTCTTCATACTAATGATCTAGTTACAGCTTTTTTTCATGTTCTAGAGTTCTAGCTTCATGATGAAATTAAATTTCGTTGCTGTGCATGAAAATCGAGTTGGTATGATGGTTAGGACTTAAAAGACGTAGAGGTTTGATTCGATTCTCACTAATGTAGAAGAACCGATGAGTATTATAAGAAAGAATATCCTTACATGTATTTTAGCTCCAATCCTAGAAAATTCTTTATCATGTGAACAATTCTGAGTTATGTGAATAACTCTTCATAGATAGATGTTGGTTATATAAGTAACTATTATATCTTGTGTTGTAGCTAGCCAAGTTGGACATACTTTGCTGTTAATTAGAGTAAGTTTCAATTCATACTATATTGTTGATTAGAGCAAGTTAATAAAGAATTATGAGATAATGATTGGTTCTACCAAACAAATGATTATTCTGAGTATAACTGACAATAGGATGTTTGACTAATTAATTTGGTCATTCTTTTTGTGAATATCAGGGTAGTAGCCTTTCATGATATTTTCTAGAATAATTTTGACACTTCATGATTATGATAGGCCTAGTCTAACCAATTCAGTTGAAGAGATTGATACAATCCATGTTTTCTTGAAAAATCTCTGCTTACAAATGAGAATAGAAGCTATGAACCTTTTATATTGGTTCTAGTGACATTTGATGTGATAATTCAATTCTTTCTGCATGGATTCTAAATGCATAGCTATCTCTCTTTATCAGGTAAGGAAGATGGACTACGTGAATGGACCTGGAAGGAACCATCTCTTTGTTCCCGGACCTGTGAATATCCCTGATCAGGTCCTCCGGGCAATGAACAGGAACAATGAGGATTATCGTTCTCCGGCTGTCCCTGCACTCACCAAGATTCTTCTTGAGGATGTTAAGAAGATTTTCAAGACTACTAGTGGAACTCCTTTCATGATTCCCACCACAGGTACTTAATCATATTTTCATGATAGAGGCATTATACTTCATTTCAAAAACATCAATTTCATACTGTCTTATGGTCTCTTAAGGAACTGGTGCATGGGAAAGTGCCCTGACAAACACATTGTCTCCTGGTGACCGGACTGTGTCCTTCCTCATTGGCCAATTTAGTTTGCTTTGGATTGATCAACAACAACGCCTTGGCTTTAATGTTGATGTCATTGAAAGTGAATGGGGGCAAGGTGCAAATCTTGATATTTTGGCTTCCAAATTGGCAGCGGATACAACACATAGTATCAAAGCCATTTGTATTGTTCACAACGAGACTGCAACTGGAGTCACCAACAACTTAGCCACCGTCAGAAAATTACTTGGTAATTGCTCATTTAGTCTATGTTGTTTCTCCATACTTATAATGAATATTTTTAGTTTGCAACTCATTTGAGTTATGTTATAGTTTGTCAGGTATGGTTTGATTACGATTGAGTTGTTTCTTGCATACAATAATTAGTTACATGCATTTTCCCTAACAATCCGCGATATGAATTGCAGATCATTACCAGCATCCAGCTCTTTTTCTGGTTGATGGGGTTTCCTCCATTTGTGCACTTGATTTCCGCATGGATGAATGGGGCATTGATGTGGCACTTACAGGATCACAAAAGGCGTTGTCTCTTCCTACTGGAATGGGCATTGTTTGTGCAAGCCCCAAGGCTCTTGAGGCTTCCAAAACTGCAAAATCAGTCAGGGTGTTCTTTGACTGGAATGACTACTTGAAGTTCTATAAGATGGGAACTTATTGGCCATATACTCCTTCCATCCAGCTTCTATATGGGCTTAGAGCAGCTTTAGATCTCATATTCGAGGAAGGGCTTGACAATGTTATTGCTAGGCATAACCGTCTAGGGAAAGCTACAAGGTACAATGAAATACTGATGTTTAAGTCATATTCTTCTTTAAAGCAGTAAGAACCAAGGTAGATGAGGAACTAACAAGTAACTACTCTCGTAAAATACAGACTTGCGGTGGAAGCATGGGGATTGAAGAACTGCACTCAAAAGGAGGAATGGGTAAGTGACACGGTTACTGCTGTCGTTGTTCCATCATACATTGACAGCTCTGAGATCGTGAGGAGGGCATGGAAGCGATACAATTTAAGCCTTGGTCTCGGGCTAAACAAAGTTGCAGGAAAGGTTTTCAGAATAGGGCATCTTGGCAACCTAAATGAGGTATATTCTCATTATCATTTTCACAATAAGAGTAGTATAATTTAGTAGTTTTATCGGTTAAAAGTGGATTCTTGTTTCTGTTGTGCCTCTTTTTGTTGCAGTTGCAATTGTTAGGATGTCTTGCTGGAGTGGAGATGGTGCTGAAGGATGTGGGTTATCCTGTGAAGCTGGGAAGTGGGGTTGCAGCTGCAAGTACATATCTGCAGAATTCTACACCTCTCATTCCTTCCAGAATTTGAAACTGTCAGAATTGAAATCACTTGCTATTACTTTGTATTTTGGTTTCAGGATGCTTGAAATCTATGTAAAAATTTGCTCAATATACTTACATTGCCTCTCTCTTGTATTATTATATAAGTAACAAAATGTGTTCAAATATTCTAAAATTTGTTTTTTGCATATTGTTGAGAACTAAGTAAGAAATATACTCCGTATATGCTTAACTTGGCTTTATATTACACACATTCGTTGGATGTTTACAGATGTTTAATATGAAGGCTCATTCCAGACATCCAATTGTTATTTGGACGCCCACAACAATCGTCCATCACAATATTATCTTCGTCACATGCCGAAATATGATAAATACATGAAATTTCTTTTACGCGATAGTTAATTGTTTTAATTTTTATATCTTTTTCTGATCACCGATATAGCTTTTTACGTTTAAGGTATAGTTTTTCTGATCACGTGTAGTTTCTTGTCTGATGATCTATTTTGAAGCGAAAGAATTATTAAGCGTTCCAAATGGTAAATATCTATCAGATTGTTTAATATGCTTAGTTTTTTTTAGGACATGAATGATATTCCAATTGATCCGTATTGAATCACCTTATTGAATTGTATCCATAACAATTATATAGTTTATAAATGAATATCAATTATTGCTTTATATAAAAAAAATGAGAAAAAACTAAGCTTAGCCAAAGAACACCGCAAGCCAATTAACATCTAAAAGTTGAATAGTGTTATTGTGTTGGATAATTAGCTAATTGTTTCGTGTATCAAGCAATACTTTCTACCGAATCCGACTCAATAATCAATTGACTTAATCCAATCGAGTATTGAGCCGTTACTAGATAACTACTAACTCGATCAGATATATATTGTATTGAGTCCGATAATTACTCGATTGTTTGGTGTAGCGATGGTGCAGAATCCGACTCGCGGGACAATGAAATAGAGTTTTTGGAAAAGTTATGTGGGCTGGGCTGGGGTAGTTAGTTGGAAGTTCCGACAACAACATAGTCCATGTGGAAACATTCGACCTAGCCCACCTAGGTCTTCTTGTCTCCCACCTTTCAATTACTTGTTCATAAATTACTGCAACAAAAATAGGAAAAAAAAACATCATAAAAAAGCTCTGATTATATTTCAATGGGGGGGAAGAAGAGGAAGCATAGTGAAGCAATAAAGGAAGCAGAAGAAGCCCTTTTACTTAAACAAAAACAAGAAACTGAAGCTCCAGAAAGACCTCCAAGAACTCTACTAGGATGGAAAAAACAACCTAAAACTGATTCTTCTCCTTCTACTTTTAGTGGGTTTAGGAATAAAGAGAAAGTTCTTGTTACTTGTTCTCGTCGTATTAGCTTCAGGTTTAGTTTCTTTTGTTTATTGTTATTATTACTACTTTTGTCCCAAAAAGTTTGTCCAGTTTTCATAATACTCAAATATTTGTCTATATGTTGTATAATATTTATCGAAGGAACTAGAGTTTGTGTGCTTAACATAAGGGATGATTATATTAATGATTGGAGAGGTCGTATTTATATAGCTGATAGTGGGAAAAGGGTTTGGTTTGTTTTGGTTGTATGTTGTATAATGTTTGATAAAAACGTAATAATTCCAATTCAAATCAAAGTTGTTTGTGTCAATTATGGCTACAAAGTTCCTTAATTTTGGTCATTGAAAATCAAAATAGACAATGTTTTGAAATTTGGTTGGAGGGGGGTGGGTGGGTATTGTATGTTTATTATCATAATTAGTTTTAGTTTTTTTGGCTATTCTATTCATTTGTATATTAAAAGGCGGATCTTTGGTTGCCTCTTTTGAAGGTATCGGCATTTGATGTTGAACGTGGTATCTCTTTTGCCACACTGCAAGAAGGATAACAAGATTGAGTCCAAGGAGAGCAAAGGGTCCACTTTGAATGAGCTTGTCGAGCTCAAGAGCTGCTCTTCTTGTTTGTTTTTCGAGGTTGGTTAGTGTTTTGTGTTCTAGTTTTCTTTTTGTTTAGTTCATGAGCCACTTGTAGATTTTAATTTAATCATAAAGAACTGTGCTTTCCGAATGAAGAGATGTGTATGAGTGTATCTATGGTTTGTTCAAGTTAAGTGGAAATGATAATAATATTTTTAATAGTAATAGTATATGGATCAACTTGAGGTTAGTTGTTTTTGCTCTCTGAGTTACACTCTTTTGTCAACTCGGTGTTGAGCTAGTTTTTATACAATTTTTTAATTGTCATGTCTTGCTGAATGATGTAGTGACATTGACCCCTTTTCTCTACTCTTTATCATTAGATTAAAGGCTTCTTGTTGCTACTTGGCTCCCTGTCTAATATTGCGTTTTTTTTTCGAGTGCAGGAAAGGTAAAGACTTGTATCTTTGGATGGCCAAGTGTCCCAGCGGTCCTTCTGTTAAATTTTTGGTTAATGCAGGTTTATGTCTACTCATCCCAACAATTTATTTTTATATCACTTTGTTATGCAGAAGTAATTTTATCCATATCGAATGTTATCCATATATGTAAGGCTGTAATGATGAGAAACTGACTTATAGATATGTATATTGTCTTTTTTGGAATCTGAAGTGCACACCATGGAGGAGTTAAAACTGACCGGAAATCATCTGAAAGGATCACGCCCTCTATTGACCTTCTCTTCTACTTTTGATAAAGATCCACACTGGCAACTCTTAAAGGAGTTGATTATGCAGGTAGGTTTATGTTCTTTCTGATACTTAAACTACTAAGAGAGATGGCCGGAAACAAACTAGCTGTTTCCTTTGAATTCTGAAGATCTTATGACATCAGTTAATGTTGGTAACCTCCCTATGTGTTCTGGCCCCCGAAAGAGTTTCTTTATACTACAGTTAGTGATGATAGTTTCCCTATTATGTACTTTAGTCTATATATCGCTGAATTCTTTGGGCTTCGCTTCAATCCAAGATAGAGATGATTGCAACTACTTTTAGTAATCGCTCCCTACGTATAAACACTACTTTCTGGAAAACCGGAAACTAATGGGTTGGGAGAGTAGCATGCATCTAGTACTTCTTGGCCTGTATCTGGAATTTATCTATTTTCTTGAATCTTAAGCATGGAAGTTTTATTTTAATAAATGTGGTGATACTTGATGGTATATTTTACATGAACTGACATCTTATATATCTTTTTTTTAGATATTTGGTACACCCAAGGATCATAGGAAATCAAAACCGTATCATGATCACGTGTTTTCGTTTACAATAGCTGATGATCATATATGGTTCCGCAATTATCAGGTATGTTTTTCCATCTTAGTTTGTGTTTTTTCACTTTTCACCAATTATCAATGGTGCAGGCGTAAACCCATAATTATTCTTACATTTCGTCATGTTTTCATGATGTTACATCCATATTTATGTTTTCCAACAGATATCTTGTCCTAATAGTGGAGCACAAAAACTGGATCGAGGTGATCTTGAAAAAATGACCCTTATTGAGGTTGGTAGTAATGCAGTATATGATTGCATATGGATTTCCCAATGATCACACATAGCGACTTACAACTCATCTTTTCTTTACAGGTTGGTCCAAGATTTTGCTTGAATCCCATCAAAATATTTGGTGGCAGTTTCGGAGGCCCAACTCTTTATGAGAACCCATTCTATGTTTCGCCTAATCAGGTTAGCCCAGATAAATGTATCTCAATAGTCAATAGATTAGTAGTTGTCCTATCCCTCTGTCATATGAGCTATTCTCGTGCTCATCTGAGTCATCTACTATCCCTTTTTTATGCATGCGTTGGAATTAGTACCCACCTTGAGGTGGTTTTTCATGTAGGCTGGTTTCCAATCACATTACTAATGAGATGCTAGTTATGATGTCTGATGTTCATGATGGAATTTCCTGTCTGTTCGTTTTTAATGTGCTAACCTTCATTTTGCTGCTAACATGATCAGATTCGAGCACTGGAAAAGAAAAAGAAATCTGGCAAGTTTGCTAAGAAAGTGAAAGCCAAGACGAGGAGGAAGATGCACGAGGAAGCAAATCCCCTGGAGGAAGATGAGTTTGCTGGCATGTGGAAGGAATGATAAATTATTTTTCGAATTTGTACACGATGACGAGAATTGTGTTGTCATGTGCCATGCTTGCTACAATCCTAGGATTGATAGGTGGGTGGGGGAGAAAAAAACATTTTGATGTTTTCTTGTTCCCTAGTTTCTTGAAATTTTGTCTTAGTATTTTGTTGTGTTAGCCTTCAACTTTGAACACATAAATTTTGGACTAGGAACTGTAATGATTATCTCTTATATATCAAGTCTTCCATAACATTCATTGACATGTTTATGCTGAATTTCTGACCTACCTTTTCGTTTTTTTGACCATCAATTGTTTTTAGATATATTATGAAAAAAGTAAGTATAAGAATATGAAAGTACTTTTACATATGAATCTAATTATATCACATTTATATTTAAAATGACAAATAAAAAAGTGAATTGATAATCAATGATTGATATCATCAACAGTTGTGGTGGGATTGAGCGGGATAACTTGTTACTCGTTCGAAAATATGATTTGATTATTTGACTAATTCGTTATTCGTTCTAAAACATGACTCAATTACTCGACTCGTTAGTATAAAATTGTGCTCGTTATCTTAAGGAGTAGGGTAATACCCAACTCTTTATATTAATGAGTCAAGTCTAGTATTCCATTATTCGATCCGATTTCACTAGCACTAGTCGGCAGTGACCGACGTAGGTGGAAAAATGTAAGCAGGTGGTTGGTTAATAAGCAACTTTGAATAACACACAAAAAAAAACAGTGAAATAGCTACATAATATATAGTCTGGAATTATTATTGATATACATAGTAAGTAACGTACAAGACATGGAAGCTCAGATGAGCAAATTGATGGAGTCTGTTTGTACCTTTTTCGGAAGCGCTGAATATATTCCTTGGTCCCAACCCGACATGGTCTCTGTATGGTTTTTTCATTCTTTTAGTACTCTCGGGTTTTTTAGTTGGCGTTTTAGTTATTTACTTTTTATTTGTCGTTTTAACCATTTATACATTGAATTGATTAAGGAAATGAAAAAATAGTCGAAATTAGTTGAAAATGTATAATGACAATTAATGAAACTATATTAGTGGTTGGTTGATAATTTAAAGATGAAAAATAGTAAAAGTTACATTGAAAAATGTAAAAGTACAATTTATTATGCTAAAACGAAAACTATTTTAAAGTAAAAAATTTAGGCTAAAACGAGAACTAAAAAACGAGGGAATAGTTTTTAGTATTTTTAATATAGTTTTATTATTACCATGATTATTTAGATTAAACTCAAAGTTTTGTGTTTCAATTAAAGCTACTAAGTTTATGAATTTTGACAATTTAAATTGAAACTGTTGCTGTTAGGTCTTTAGTGTATGGTAAGCTACAAAGTTTGTTGATTATCTGCATGTTGCTCTCAGCTCCATTGGATTAGTGTTTGATGTCAACCTTTATTAAGCATTTAGTGTGCAAAGTAATTGATCAACATAAAAGTTGTTTGAGTTCCTGATGCCAATGTTGTAAATAAATCATTATTAACTATTGAGAAGCTCGGTCACACATCGGTAGATTAAGACCTTAAGGGGGGTTTATTAATAAAGGTCTGTTTTTTCCCCCTTTTGCTAATTGGTTTTATGGTGGAAGTGTGGATGCCGTAGATTATTAACATTAACATAAGCAAACGTACTCCATCGATTCTTACAGTCGGCATAAGCAAACTTAGTCATATTGGTTCACTTGATGATTCTTTGTTGTTAACGCTGCTATAGTAAATTTGCTCTCTTCATAGTAGTTCCCGGCATGCATCTTCCAGCATTTGATGTCTAACAGTTCTATGTAATTATTAAGGAAAAATGCCTGATGGTTAAACTCCAGTATTCTCTCAAATCGTGACCTCCATCTGCTCTTATAGACAAAGGCATTAGTATGCCTTCAGAAATTGCTTTATTTTATCATTCATATTCACTTCTTAGTACTACTAGCCCACGTTGTACTTGTAGGGTTGTGAACGTGAGGTTGCTGAGGCCGAGAAAGGTTCCTCTGATGAATTGAAGAGCGAATGCATAATGCGTTTGTCCTGGGCTCTTGTCCATTCAAAACGGCCAGAGGATGTTCAGAGAGGAATAGCAATGCTTGATGGTGAGTTTTTTCTCTCTACTCTTGTCATTGCCAACAAAACAATTACATGTGAAATTGTGAATTCATTGATATTCCTACTAAACATGTTTCGCCACCCCCGCCACATCCATGCTTTATTCCTTTCCTCGGCCTTCTTTGCTATTTGTCGTCTTGTCATGTTCATCGTGTTTCCTTGATGTTCTACTTCTGGTTTAGTTTTTCAAGCGTTTTATTGGCCCCAATTCAATTTTGGGGAAGAGAGTGTTGGAATTGTTCGGACATTTGTCTAACTTGAAATGTTTTCTTTTTGTTTCCAGCTTCTTTGGGTGGCATTAACAGCCCTGTCCAATTGAGGGAAAAGATTTACCTCCTTGCTGTTGGATATTACAGAAGTGGGAACTACTCACGGAGCAGACAGCTTGTTGAACGTTGTTTGGAGGTGTGCGCAACTAATTATTAGCAATACTTTTCGCAGTTATATGCTTCTGTAGCCTCAGTGGTTATCATGTCTCCCTTAGCTTGATATATAACTTGTGTACATATTTAGGAGGAACCTCTCAACTCGATTAACTCTTCCTGAGGATACAGTCTCCTCTGTTTTAGCTTACGACAATGTTACATATATTCACCAGACTAAGATTAGTCGTCATATGTCTGCAGATTGCGCCTGATTGGAGGCAGGCCTTAACTCTTCAGAAAAGTATCGAAGACAAGATAAAAAAAGGTTAAACCTAAGTGCCTTCCATGTAATTGTCCGTTCATTTTCATCAAAGTGAATGCTACTTATACTATTTGTTCCTCTCATTCCAGATGGTGTAATTGGCATCGGCATTGCTGCTACTGCTGCCGCACTTGTGATGGGTGGAGTCGCTGCAGCACTCTCTCGCAAGAAGTGATTTTTATGGATCATAGAAATGTGAAGCAACTAACCTCTTGTTTCGTTAGTGTTTGAAATTCGAACTTTTGTAAGATAGGATTATACTCCCAGTTATGTCTTTCTTCAGCAAAGTACAGAGTACATATAAATTTCTCGTCTTCAACTCACTAATGCCGGAGAGCTTTCTCTTCCTTTGCATCCGACTCTTTGGTCTTACGAACGCTTGTTTTAAGAATGATATCAAGATGCTGAGTTTTATGTGTATGAACCTGTGCTATATTTGTTCGTAGTGTGTTATAATTTTTTCTTCTTTTTTGTAGGTTAGCAAATCAATTTAGTACATTATTTAAATTATCATTAATTAATGTTAGGTGTTGAGTTAGTGTTCTTTTAATAGCGTAGTAAGAAGGACATCAAGTAAATGCATTAGTAGTTTTGTTCTATGTGTTTCGGTGTTATAATTACATAAAATGTAACAAAATTGGATAATTTTTTATTTACCGCGTGATTTTATTATTATAATTATAAAAGTTAATATAAAATTGTAGTAGAAAAATAAAATTATCATATAAAATATACTTTTATATTATTATAATTATAAAAGGTAATATAAAATTGTAGTAGAAAAATAAAATTATCATATAAATATACTTTTATATATTTTTGAAAAGAGTATCAATTTATAAGTAAAAAGATCTTCTCACTCTTTATGCGCTCGCTTTCGATGCGTTATTAAGATTGTATCATTTGTTATGGAGATGAAATTGTGTGATTATCTTGTACACTCAACACATATGCTCTGATATTATAAAGGAGGTAGGATTTTCGTTCACAAATTCTAGAAGCCCCTTGAAATCGTAAAATGCGAAAATATACTCTACGTATTTTAAGCTTTATTATCTAAAAATTCAATTGTCATATTTAAATGCGTCGAGAAATTTCTTCATCTTTTTGTCTTTTTATTTCTTAATTAATGTTGATATCTTTGATGTAATAAATGCATCTTTATCAAAGATCAATTCTTTCTGTTTTCAATTTCTTATTTGTTTAGTTTTATTTTTTGTTGAATTCGACATATCTTTTTTCTTAGCGTATCATTCTATTTTTTTTTATTATATATAGTTATTCACTCATACTGGTTTCAAATTAATAATTTGTCTCAACTAAAAAATATTATTATTAATATTTGGTATCTTCTCTAACAATTGTATTGCCTAAATTAAGAACTATTATGCATAGTTAAAAGAAAATAATATGAAATCATATTATTGTTCTATTTCATCCAGAATTAATTATGAATTTCCACGTGATCTTAAAGTTGAAGTCACGTGTAACTAAAAGAATATTAAGCAAGCCAATGTTAATACTTTGGTATTTTCTCTAACAATTTTCTTGTCGACATTAAAAACTATTATGCATATATAGTTAAAAGAAAATAATATGAAATCATATCATTATTCTATTTCATTCAAAATTAATTATGAACTCGCTCAATGATAAATGTAGATTTTAAATTTTCATAATGATTTTATATTTTTCAAAGTATTAGTCTTCTCAATTATATCTTCAAATGTGAATTTTTTAGCTTTGTCTATTATATCTGGTATTTTGGATGTATTGTTTGCGGCTCTTGATGCGCAGTTTGATTAATTCTCCTTATTAATCAAAATTGCTATCTTGTTATATTTCTCTCATAATATTCAATATATGAGTAAAACAAAGAAACAATGTACGCTAATGTGATATCTAGTGAAAATTTAATAATGTAAAACTTGTAATACATATCTAACTTATATTTATATTACTAATTGAGTATCCACATCATTGTTTGAAAAAATTTAAAACAAAAGAGTTTTCTCAAATTATACATATATAGCATAAGATCATGAAAACTCTATATGTAATAATTGATATTATCTGTATTATTTAATTTTTAAAAAAAATAGAACAAAGCACTGTCTAATTTAGGAGGTAGTACCTATAAATAGTTTTATAAAAGTATACAAGATGAAATATGTATAAAATATAATTAAATTATTATAGTAAAGTAAATCTAATAATAATAATTTAAAAATAGCATGAAGTTTTGAAAAATAAAATAAAATCATTATACATCAAGTCAAGTTACTATTCATAATTATTATTTCATATATATTAGTAATAAAATATATCCTAATAAGCAAAATTATATCTTATTAACAAAAATTAAAGCGTCGTTATGCAGTCGATAAAAAATCAACTTTCTATGTTTAAACTCACAATGGGTAATCACATGGGGAATGAGATTCTTTTTCTTAATGAGTGTAAAGCCCATCATCACTAAAAGTTTAAAAATGAATCATATGTTTTGAAAGCAATAAGCGATAATAAGCTAATAAGATGATAAAAAGAAATTAGGCAGCATATGTTTAAGTATTATATTCTCTAAGAATTATAGTTTTAATAGTATTGAACTTTTAATATGTGAATTACTGAAGCTTACAATTCTTTGATATTGTCAAGTTTTTAATTTCTATTAGTTGATGCTTTATAAATTTGGACTCCAATATTATGCGCCCGGCCCGGCGTACGGGTCCGGTGCGTTAATAGATTGATGGGCGGCTCCTGAGCCACCACGAATTAACTGCAGCCGCGTTTGTCCTCACTCACGTGCTCCTTTGAAACTTCGGTGGGTCGCTGTCTAGAATTGCAGGTCAGCCTTGTTATGATGGAGTTCTTATAGGATGAGCTTCGAAAAGAAGATGCGTCTTTGGTGGTATGGTAATCTTGCGTCGAATGATATCACCTGTGTAGCATACGTTTTTGGGTCGGGGTGTCACTTAAATATTCTTTTGATGTATAATTAATTGTTGTTATAATTTTTAGGAAATTGTTTAAAGAAGTATGTTGATGCATGCAATCATGATATGGTTTTTTTCGAGATAAAAATTCTTCTATTTCGTATAGAAATACTACGACAATTATGATCATCCAACACATTTGTATATATTCACCATCTAATACATTATTATTTACTAAGACAATTATGATCATCTAAGTAAATTAATGATTCCTATATCTTTGAGAAATTTAAGTAAATAATCAATATAATTATTCAACCATTTAAATATAAAAATTATGAATACTACATACTAAATTTATCTCTAAAAGATCGTAAAATTTTTAACTTTTTGATAGTAAAATATTTAAATCTCGACAATTTCAAAATTATGAATATTATATACTACCTCCATCTCTAAAAGGTTGTTCAATTTTCTTTTTCAATAGTCAAAATTATTAAGAATTTAACCACTAAATTATGAATACTACATACAAAATCCATCTGTAAAAGTGCGCTCAATTTTTTTTCAATAGTCAAAATATTTTAAAGCTCAACCAACAAAAATTAAAAATTATGAAAACATCATAGTACCTCATCCATCTCTAAAAGGTTAATTATTTTTCTTTTTGAATAGTTAAAATTATTTGAAAGTCAACAATCCAAATTTATTTAAAATTTGTAAATCTTAGAATTTATGGCCATCTACAAAAGATCGTTCAATTTTAACGTTTAATAGTCAAAATTATCTAAAATCAATAGACAAAACTAAAAATTATGAAGGCGCATATTACCACCTCCATCCTCTAAAATGTTCATGAATTTTCTTTTCAATAGTTAAAATTATTTAAAACTCAACCACCAAAATTCAAAAATTTATAAATCTTAAATATGGCGTCGTTACTACAAAAGATCATTCGATTTTCTTTTTCAATAGTAACAATTATTTAAAACTCCTGTAAAATTGATAACTTATGATTACTATATACTCATATTACCTTCATTGCCTAAAAGAGATTTTCAATAGTCCAAAATTAACAAATTATTATCGAGGGAAAAATTGCATAGATTAATTTTTAATGATCAAAATTAACAAACTTTGTCATCTAATTTATAACACTAACATTGGTTTGAATAACAAATTATAATATTTTATTAAATTACGTTAAATATATTAATACTTTAAATATTTTTCATCATATATTAACAATATTTTTTAAATAAATATTTTTTAACCTAGAATTATCCTTAACATAATACTTTTGATTATTCAAGTAAAAATAATGTGTCAATTTTGTATCAAACTTAATAATTTTATTAAGTAGAGTCCTCTAATTTCATATCATATACAACTTGTAATACTGTCCCTACAATAAAATAATTCTATTTGCATGTATAACCCTATATTATAGGCTTTGTATTTATAGTCTTTTATTTTAATTAAAATTTCACAAAATACAATTATACCTTTCATTAAGGATATTTTAGTCCATTCAATCACGAAAAATGGAAGAAACTTTTAAGACAACTCGTGCTTTTATATATTTACTAGTAATAAGGGGCGTCGTTGATCATCTATGTAAATTAATGACCTATATATTTGAGAAATCTAACTAAATAACGATATTAAAGTCAGATGCCAGAAATAGATGATTGTTTAGATTAAAATAATCATGTAAATTAAGGGATTGTTGAAAAGCTACATTGGAAATGTAAAAAGCTACATTGGAATTGTAAAAATGTACATTGAAATTGTAAACAATCAACTATTGTGAAAAAATAAATTTTTTCTAGACAATCATCTATTTTGAAAGCAGTGGTATAATTTTCAACCAATTAAATATAAGATTGTAAGTACATACTAAATTTATCTCTACAAAAAGAGCGTAATTTTTTTTTCAATAATCAAATTATTAAATCTCAACCAACAAAATTTCAAAATTATGAATATTATATCTTCATCGTCTTTTCTAAGGTTGTTCGATTTTAACTTGATAATTGAAACTATTAGAATTTAACCACTAAATTGTAATACTACATACAAGATTCATCTCTAAAGAAGCGTTCAATTTTTTTTCAATAGTCAAATTTTCTTAAAAGCTCAACCAACAAAACTTAAAATTATAAAAAATATCATAATACACCAGTCCCAAAGGTTGAGTGATTTTATTTTGAATAATTGAGTATTTAAAAAGTCGGCTGTCAAAAATTTTGAATTTATAAATACTAAATTTCACATTCATCTCTAAAAGATCGTTCAATTTCCTTGTTAAATAGTCAAAATTATTTAAAAGCTGGTAATGGCTAAGAATTATGAAGAGTCGCATCTGGCATCCGTCTAAAATGTTCATGGATTTTCTTTTCAATAGTTAAATTTTTCAAACTCAACCACCAAAATTCAAAATTATAAATACTAAATACTTGACATCATTCTCTAAAAAGATTGCTCAAATTTTTTTTTTCAATAGTCACAATTATTTAAAACTCCACCAATAAAATTAATAACTTATGATTACTATATACTTATTACCCTAATGCCTAAGAGATTTTTCAACAGTCAAAATTAAGAAATTATTATTAGAGAAAAATGGTCTAAATTAAGTTTTTAATAATCAAATTAACAAACTTTGTCATCCTAATTTATATAAATAACATTGATTTGAATAATAAATCATAATATTTTTAGTAAATTGTGTTAAATATATTAATACTTTAAATATTTTTCATCGTATATTAATAATATTTTCATCGTATTTTGAACCCCGAATTATTAACGTAATACTTTTAGTGTCCAAGTAAAAATAATGTGTCAATTTTTTATCAAACCCAATAATTTTATTAAGTAGAGTCATAATTTAAATGCAAGTATCTGATTTTTAATAGAGTCTCTACAATAAAATAATTATATTTCCATGTAGAACCCTATATTATAGAATTTGTATTTATAGTCTTTTATTTTAATTAAAATTTATCAAAATACTATTATACCCTTCATTAATGGTAATTTAGTCCATTTGAAAAGAGGGAGAATATATAGATAGATAGATATAGATATTTAGGATTTGGCAATGTATGGATAATGGACGTACGTTGCACATAGGAGATTTGTGACACGTAATTTCTTTGTATAATTATAAAAGTTAGAAAAAAGAAATTGTAATCGGAAAACTAAATTATCACATAGATAAACTTTTATATATTTTAAAGAGTGTCATTTTTCTAAAACTATGAAATCATCAAAATTGAAAATAACTTCTACATGTTTAAACATTATTATCTCAAAATTCAATTGGCATACTCAAATAATCAAAACCTTTTTTAGATTATAAACTTCATTATAATCTTTTATAATCAAATCTTTGTCTTTTTTTATCTTTTCGGTTTTTTATGAAAGTTGATATCTTTTAAGTTTTTTAAATTCAATTGGCATTCTTGTTGTTTCCTTTTGTGATACTTTGATGGCCGACCTTTTTTTTCTTGGCATGTACTTTTCTTAATCCTCTATTGTATTAGTTTGGCCCTATTATAATTGATTTCCATATACTTGGATCATAATTTCGCTTAGGATTATAATCAAACACTTTATTATTCTTTGAGAAGTTCCATTTGCTTTCAAATTTATTTCATAAGTTGGTGGCATATAATTTCTAAGTATCGTTTGGTATCTTTTTTTAATAAAGTGAAGCGAATTGTTGTGAATTTACGATTACGATAGTAATTAATGCGGAGTATTAAATCGGCTACCACCTTTTCTCCTCGATTAATATATCTTAGTTTAGTCTATATAACTTCATAAGGAACTACTTTTGGCACCAAAATAAAATTCTCTTGCATAATTTGGCTGGTGTACCACTTCATATAAAAAAATACCAAATCCGATCGTTTTAAAGCAGTTTAGTCTAAATGTACCAAAACTCTCTCGAAAATTAAAATCCTCAAAACCTAGTTCGTTACTTTCCCCAACAAAAAATCTATGAAACATGATGATAGATTGACTAGTATTTCAAATAGTAATTGTAGTAGCAATATCGAACTCCTCTTACTACTCTCAAATTGAACCTTTATTGCGGCGCTTTTGATTCTGTTCTAGCTGCGATATCTTTATGTTGGTTGATTCATCAATAGCCAACCATAGCGAAGATAGTCAAATATTTGGTTGATTTAATTCAATGTAATCAAATTGACCATTATCTAGATTTTTTTTAAATTAAATATTTCAATTCAATTAATAGTAAAATACTCCTTTCATCTCTAAAATATCATTAAATTTCAATTTTAATTGTCGATTTATAAAGTTGAATAAAATTACATAAATGTTAGAGAGAATATGAGAGGTAATCTTCAAGAGATAAATTGAAATTGCAATATAATGAGTGAAAAGGATATTCCTGTAACTATTTATATGAAGGATATTATTGTACATTCACCCAATTTTTTGGTGTATGAGAGTTTTGTTTTGGTGCGAAAAGTACTTCCCACTAACTATATCATATTAGAATTAATGAAAATAATGTTCCTAATTTCTATTGTCACGAAGTTCAATTATAATAGGAGTCGTTTATATATAATTTATGAATTATAAAAATACCCTTTATTAATTGTCAAATCTAATTATTTGAGGAAAGATATTTTAGGCAAATCAAAAAAGGAAGAAATCTTTGAGGTAAATAAGCATTTCACTTATTATAAATATTTTAAGCGAATCGAAAAAGAAAGAAATATTAGAAGGATATAGATAAATAGATATATATATATATAGATTGTGGTCTAAACCTTGTGTTCCATGATGGTCAGGCTTCTTATTTCTTAATTAATTTTCTGATTTGACATTAGTCTTCAAGTGACGACCATAGTCATTCACCCTTTTTATATTTTATTAAATTAAATTCATAAATAATTATGAAATATTTAAATGAAAACTTCTCGTATTATTAATTAGGGAGTATATTATATTAAATCATGTAAACATGAAATGTAAATTGATAAAATCGACAAACCAGCCTATAGCAAACCTATACAGAAATATTATGAAAGTGGAAATAATTGCATTTGCTTATGGAAAATTTACAAGGATGATGTCCCTACTCCCCAGAGGGAACCATAAAACTATTGCAGATTTACAATACTCACAATTAGATCTCCAACCTGGATGCTACTTAGAGGGGTAAGAGGGGGGTGGGGGTGCCAGGACAGAAACGCTAGATAATACACCTTGGGAAGGAAAACAAGAAAGCAGTAGAACACAAAGAACTCCCTATCCCTTATGACAACCCCAACCCTTTGTAAGATATATGCCAAACCTGTTAAATCGATTCAATCTTCCCTATCGATTAAGTAGTAATATAGAATAGAAAAAGAATTAGGGGGGAAAATCCAGATACTTGGGATGTCTCTGATGTCAATGCGCCAAATCGTCACTTCCCACACCTAAACTCGACTTGTCAATTGTACGTACATTGTATTGTTCATATACTCGTGACCGATTCTCTGCCCACCACTGTTCTGCTTGTTTCTCACTAAACTTCTTCCGGCTGCATTTTGATAAATAAAAACCTTAGTCTGAATTATGGATGTCATTATCGAACTTAACAGAAACCTTAATCTGAATTATGGAGTGGTGGTGTGAGAAACAAGAACCTAAAAACTACTAGAGAAATTACTATATCCGGAAGTAGGGCTAACGAATACGTACAAAAACCTAAAAACTAAACAGAAAGGTCACGTCAAGTTATACAAGAACATATAAAAGAAATAGTGCACATATTCCCCGCATAGTGGCATACCTGAAGCGAACTCGTTTAAGATCTTTGGCTCCTCCTGGTAATGACGTCAGGGTGATATAAACACCAGCCTCATCTTGCTCTACCCATTCGTTCTCATTACGAGAATCTCCTTCCCTCACCCTGCCCAGAATTCTTGTGGATTCACCATTTCCTACTCGGTTCTGGCTAGGAGTACGAATAGTATTACCAGACCCATTGGAAGGTAACTGGACAGTTGACCCATTTGACTCAATGTCTGGGCTTGATATTAGACCGTTTATTCGTTCAAGTGAATCAGTTACCGCTTCATTAACAATTGGGTTGGAGCTAAAGGAAGTGAAGGTAGGAGACTTGACACTTCGTGTAGTGCCAACAGGCAGCCGTTCAGCCATTTCTTTGAGCTATATGATACACAGAAAACTAATTATAAGAATCCAACATGAGAAGGGTAACAAAGTGATGCAACAATTCAACAAATGTCTTACTTGGGCAGTTAGAGACTTGATCACTTCTTTTGCTGCTTTGCATTTGGCAGACTCTTCTCCTGCAATTGCTATTGCCTCCTTCAGTTGTTGCGTCGTTCGTTCAAGCTCTACTTCTTGCAGCTGAGCCTTCTGAGTGAGAGTTTCCACCTGATGTAGAGTCTTATCAGAAGCATGCACATTTTCAATTTTGAAAATGAAAACTAAAAAATGAGAAGCAACAATGACAGGATAATGAGGATATAATATGAACTTCTTCATTACTGCGAAAGAATTTCTAGAAAAGATAGTTATAAAAAACTTCTGACCATATTGGATTAGTAACTTCTTCATTCATATCTACAACTTATCTACTTGCTTTGCATTTTGAAAAATAAGAAGCAGAAGCTGCAATTAAGTAAAATACTAAATGAGTTGAGCAAAATTGAGGTACCTGAGCTCTTAATCTAGTGACTTCCTGGCTAAGGCCATCATTTGTCCTTTTTGCGTCATCAACTGCAATTTTTGGTGATGTGAGTCCACCCAAAGTTGGTGTTGGTGTAGTAGATCGAGGTGGGCTGGGTCTTCTTGAAATTGGTGATGTTGCTCTAGACACAATTCTGGATCCTGGAACTGATGCAGAAAAGAACTTCTTTGATGATCCGAATACTGGATTTAAAGATTTAGAAATGTTAAGTCCTCCCCATTGAGAACTTCCACTTGGAATAGGTGAGACACGACTGCTACTAAAATCCAATTTCTTGTTCCGTTTTGAGTTATGACTTTCAGCTGGTTTCATTAGTTCCATAGAAGCAATTCTAGCAAGATGGGGACGAGATTTTGCATTTAACTTTTCGTCTTTGTCAAGACTATCACTTGGTCCCTGATTCAAACTTCCTCGTCGACTCAAAGAAGTCCGAAATGATGTATCACTTTCAATTGCTTTCAATTTGCTGAAACAATTATCACAAACACGATAAGGCTTATTAGGATTTGGTGCCATAGATGCCTTCAGTGACTTCTTGCTACTACATGCATGGCAGTAGAGAAGCCCACAATTATAACAATTATGGCGTTTTCTTTTGAAATTAAATGGCAACCGGCAGCCAGAACACATGGATTGATCCACCCCTGACACCCATTTATGAAGGCAGATGGCTGCAGTAAAGTTGGCACCACAAGCAATGCTTTTGACTTGCTTGTCTCTTAATGATTCTACCAAAGCTGGAGTATTTCTATCATCTGTATCTCCATGACCCAGTCTTCCATTTGCTCCCTTACCCCAGGTGTAAACTTCAGTTCTTGATGTTAGAACAGCAATGTGATAAGCACCACAAGCTATCTCCTCCACAAAGCTCTTACCAAGTTTACCCTCAACCTGGCTTGGCAATTTACCATCAGCTTGCGGATTTCCTAGCTGACCGTAAACAGAACTTCCCATAGTGTATACATGACCTGAAGTTGTAAGAGCAACTGTCAGGCTATGCCCACAAGCCACCTGGCAAAAGTTGGGTTCAACAAGGGCAGCAACACAAGTTGGCACGAGCTTTGACTCCTTGTCACCATGGCCTAGACGATTTTTATCCCCATCTCCCCATGTGAATAGTTTACAAGAAGAACAATTACTTGAGCTTGAATTTCCAACCATAACTTCAACAACTGCAGCAGTATGCCAGACGCCACAGGCCGCTCGAACTGTACGTAGACCCTTGAGTGACTCCACTTCTCTGGGCTTTAAAACACTTTCACGATTTCCATGCCCAAGAACACCAAAGGTACCATCACCGAAAGTAAATAACTGCCCAGCAGATGTTACAGCAGCAGTATGCCAAGGACCACATGCAATAGAAGAAACATGAATACCCTCCAAAGGCCCATTTACTCTTTTTGGGACCCAGTGGCTTACTTCATTACCATGCCCAAGAACACCAAAATGACCATCACCCCATGTGTACAGATCACCAGAAAGAGTTACAGCACAGGTATGGTATTCACCACAAGCAACAAGCTCAATGTTCATACTGCTGAGAGAGTCGATAAGTTTAGGATGCAAAACATCACAATCGACCCCATGCCCAAGACTGCCTCCCGACTCTTCCCCCCAAGAAAATATTTCTCCTTGCTTGGTCACTACGGCAGCATGCCGTGCCCCACAAGCTATATTCTGAACATCCAGAACAACAGCCGATTCCAAAGCTTTAGGGAGTAAAGAATCCATCTTTAAACCATAGCAACTACCAATTTTTTGAGGTCCACCCCCTAGAACACCATCGCCCATACCTTCCCCCCAGATAAAGACATCCCCAAGGGCATCACCATCATCATGGCCAGAGCCCTGGCTTGATGAGCTAACAGCACTTGAAAGGCTCACTCTAAAAGTATCCATTCCCGTTGCTTTCATCTGGCCATGGATGCTATCAGATCCACCTGATGACAAGGAGTGTACAGAACCACTAGCTGAATCAGAGGGGAAGAAGCCCCTGGGTGGGGCATCATAGAATATCACATCTGAAATTGACTTTTCCATCCCATTTTTTGGAGGGCTTCCATAGGGGCTACGCAGCCGAAGTTGATCACCACCATCCTGACAACATAAGAAAAGTAAGTCTCCTCCTATTGGAAGGTAATCTGTTGAGAAGGACAAGGGCATGAAATAGTAAATGCACAAGTAAAAACACCTTCTGGAAGTTATCACCGCTCCCAAATGGAGAATTCATTGGAGAGCTTCTCCGAGTGTATGTCCTTGGACTGTTGGCTCCAGATGAAATTCCATCACTCCTTGATTCTGTTCTCCACTTCCGCTGGTGGCTCCTGGAAATTAATGATTTCAGGCCACTAAACCATACCTCTGCTTCATCTTTATCCTTGCATATCTGAGAAATAACGTTTGAAAATCTAAATATCAGACAAAAGGACACATCAGCTGAAACAATGGAAAGAGATTCAGAGAGTGAAAATCCAAAGACAAACAAGACAATATGTTAAAAAACTTTTAAAGAAATTCTTTGCAGTACTTTAAAAATCCATGATGAACAAGACAATACTTTAAAACCTTTGCAGAAAAAAACAGAGTCATGCAAAGCACTTATCAAATCCAGTGATCGATCATTGTAAATGAGAGAAAACGACTGATACTCCTTCTCGGGTCGCGGATACCTCTGAAATATTGGCTGCCAATAAAATATAATAAAGCATAGTATTTAATCATCATATAGCAAGAAGAGAAATATTCCCAGTGAAATGTCTATTTAATTTCTGGGAGAAATTATTGTTAAAATGAGGGCGATAATATAGTCAAGAGAAAAGTTGTTTAATCCCATATTATCAGTGACTGGAAAAAACCTAAATTATGGACAGGGCTTTCATTCCTATAGTGTCAAGAAATCCTTCATTTTGAATGTATATTGTTTAATCAATGTGGATGTCATGTGTAATTTCAACAACGAACTATATCGGTGACCCTTGTTTCTAACAAAAAAAACTTAGCCAAGGACATCTAAGATGCTGCGTGCCACCATATGTAATATTGTATTACAAGATCTATATCGCTATATAAACAACCAGATTATGTAGGCATTATATAAATCAGATGGAACAGTTAATGAAATTCCATTGCTCGAGAGGAGTTACTTACAGTGCGCTGCCCTGATATGATTCTGGAAACATGACTTAGTTTAAGGAGTTTCTCTTCCTTACCGGAAAACCATATTAAGGAAGACTCGTCCTGATACAGGAGTGAATCAGTCTTTAAGCAATATCTGTAAACTAAAACAGGTTTGAAAAAAAGTTGCAGCTTTCCTCACCAAGAAAAGTTTCTTCAACTTTCTACAATTATAGGTGAAATATTGCACTAATATAGGTGAATACATTCTAATAAACTCACAACGACGCGAAGACAACCATAGAAATTCTTGTGTTGAGTTTCAATATCTCTGCGCATGATTGTTCCACCACAAGAAGGGGTTGGTTGGTTGGTTGGGGTTGGGGCGGCATGGCAGGGAAAATGGGGAGGGGAGGTGGTGGTGGTCTGGTGGAAGTCGGACTGACCCAGCCACACTAATAATTTAAATCCCTCCAATAACCCAGACTATAGTTACGATGCATTTAAAAAAAACTATAGCCTCTAGTCTGCCACTAAAGTGTAAGGCTAATGATAATCAGCTGGAAACTCACATTTGAGAGCCGGAAGGGGCAAAACTTAGGCTTCCCTCTTCTTCCATACTTCAGCAAATATGCCCCTTTCTTAAGAGCAGTGATTGCCTGTTGTTAAACCATCAAAAAACTAACATAAAAGATAATCCAGATACACTAGCTCGCATAATTATATGAAAAATAATAGAGGACGGATCACAATGAACCTGATTAATCTGAAGGTAAATAGCAGCAATATACAACAAATAGTCTAAAGATTTTAACTGACAAAGTTATTCTTGTAAACTTCCTCGGATAATAATTTTGAGAGTGCAATCATGACTTAACATATTAGTGATATGTGAGTTACAAAAGTAGCAGAAACCGAGACACTGTCAATTAAATGTCACACATAAAAGCAAGCACGAATGCAGGAAGCATGACTGGAACACTCATAAGCATGTGACAATCACAAATCAGACATATCCAAACCTTACGAATGGAATTTTGTTGTCAGGGACTACAACTGCATTATGAGCTAAATAAGCCTCTACGGCGACAAATAATAAAAGTAAGCTGCTCAAGCTCAATGTGTATAGTTTGTTTCCAAATCGGAGCCTTGAAGAACGACATGGGAATTAACAGATTCCATATAGGAAGTACATATTTAATTAATATAGTTAGAATTAACAGATTCCATAAAGGTGAAGTACACATTCCCTCGTATAATTGAATTAACAGATTCCATATAGGTAAAGTACAATTTTCCTTACTATATCTCATTCTTATGCAATCTGCAGAAGTTGGGAGCTTTCGGGATCCTAAATAATTTTGCAATCCATGTAAGTGATCACCAACTATTGATTTGCTTAATTGAGTCAACTAAAGTCAAAGCTACAGAAACAAAAGGATTCCCTAATCATTCACCACAATCGAATAAAAACACAGAGAATGCAGTCCATCGAAACTCTTATCTGTTAAATAAATAAAATTGTAATAAACAAATAATTATCCTTCAATCATCGAGTTTGAATCAGACAAATGCTGCATTGACTTGAAGAGCATATACTAGAATAATACAATTGTGATTACACAAAATAGTTGCTAAAAAACAATAAAATATCTCAAAACAAAACAAACAGTATAAATATGAAACTAAATAAAAGGAAGAAATAACAGACCTGCTCGATATCCCTCTCGACGGGTCCAGTAGGAGGTCTGGGGGCATCAGAATTCATGATAAACCCTCACGGAAAGAACACGAACCGAAAACCGAGCTAACAATTATGAAGCCTTAATACATCCTAACATGAGCACAAATCAATCACAAACCCTCACATTCATCAATCATTCACAAATCACAAACTATATTATCCGTAATTCGATTCTTCAATCAATAATCCACTTAACAATCAGCTCCTCGTTGTTTTAACCCGAGCTAACAATCAATAAACCCTTACATTCATCAATTAAACATATAAAAACATCCGCAAATCACAACTATTTAATCACTAATTGAAGTCTTGAAATGAATATCCTCTTAACAATCAGCTCCTAACAATTTATAAACCCTCACATTCATCAATCAAACATATAAAGTAATAAAAAATGACAACTATTTAATCTCTAATTCAAGTCTTGAAATCGATATCATAGCAGGAATCAGCTCCGCCACCTCAGCTCCACCACCGTAACTCCTCCGCCGTGTAAAGGAGGAGATGATGATAAGTTGGAATCGATCGAGAGTATATACTTGAAAAATCACGAATGGTCTAACGATTGATCTATCGAGAATATGCTTGAAAAAAGACTTCACTCGAGATAATCGAATGATTTAACAGTTAAACTACTAACATTGAGACCAAAATTCGAATCTCATTCGTATATGCTTGAAAAAGGACTTCACTCAATACTGGAATCTATCAATATTGTATTTCATTGGTATTTATAATTTATTTGTATTGGAGTATTTGTGAATGAAGCGAGAGGGAATTGACTTTTTTTCTGTTTTTTGTCCGTCGTTATCGGTCAATGCGGAGTAAAAAGTTTTTTTTTAAGATTGTCATTTCATAGTAGTCACGTCGAGCGTTTTAAGTTTTTTTAATATTTGTCAGCTAGTAGGTCGATACCCAAGTAAAATTTTTTCTAATACATTTCCTGAAAACCATCAGGTTTTACTAATTTTTCATTTTATTCAATTAATTATATTTAACCAATTTTAAATTTTAGGGAATACTATCTCGGTTTTTTAATATCTCTAATTCGTGTTTTGCACACTAAATAAGATATCATAGACTTTTACATTTTATGCTCTTGATCATTCAAAATATAAATAGTTGCATTGGTATTATAAGTGTCGATTGGTTCTAAGATGATAAAGTATTAAATTTGTGTATGATGACTCATAAAGATGAGTTAAAGTATAAAAAAAGATGTTTATCTTTAATTCTTGACCGGATCAATGAAAATATAATAAATAAAAAGAGATATCATCAACTATTTATCTCCTTACAATTATTTTATATGCCTTTCCTTTCAAATCCTGAAATTTTTTTCTAATATTTTCACACTCTAAAATCCATTAATATTATAAAATTAGATGACAAATAATAAAAAACCGTTGTGTCATAAAACAAATTGAGTTTTAAAATCACTAACTTTTGTTAATCATAAATTTTTAAAATATTGAATCTGTGAAATAAAACGGAGACAAGTTGACAATAGGGAATCCGCAATAGTTGGAAAATGTTGTAAGGCTACGGCTATGAGTTGAATTCCGTTGAAACTTGAAATGAATGGAGAAAATATTCAATTCTCAAATATAAGATGAAAAACATTAGGAAATTCAAAAAAATAATATGTAAATAAGAAGAGAAAATCCCTCTTCTTGGGGTGAAGATTTCAAACCAAAATAATAAATTAAAATCATAGTTTTGTGATTTTTGCAAGTGTGCCATGAGGAGTGTTACCTTTGTGGCATGGTACGTGCCGAGAATTCTTACTATTTCTTTGAATGGCATGTCACCTATGGCACCATTTCTCCATTAGGTATTCCCCAACAAGTCATCTTGATCAACCGACAATTACATCAAATAACAACATTGTTGTCAATGTTTTTAACAAGTTGGATGAGCCATTCTTGACATGGAATGGTATTCAACAAAGGAAAAACTATTGGCAAGATGGTACTTCTGGTACCATGTGCCCCATTGTCCCTGGAACCAATTATACATATAAGTTCCAGGTGAAGGATCAAATTGGAAGTTATTATTACTTCCCTACAACAGGTATGCACAAGGCAGCCGGAGGCATTGGTCCGATTAATATCCACAGCCGAGACCTCATCCCAGTCCCATTCGATAGGCCAGCAGATGATATGGACGTGATGGTGGGAGATTGGTATATCAAGGGACATAAAGCATTAAAGAATATCTTGGATGGGGGTCGCTTTATTGGCAGGCCTAATGGCATCCAAATCAATGGCAAGTCCAACAAGGTTGGCGATTCAATTGCTCAACCTGTCAACACCGTCGAGTCTGGAAAGACATACAGGTGCAACATTGGGTTGAAAACTTCCATCAACTTCAGGGTTCAAGGTCACCCATTGAAGCTGGTTGAGATTGAAGGTTCCCGCACTGTGCAAAATGTGTATGACTCTGTTGATGTTCAAGTTGGACAATGTATGTCTGTGTTGGTTACTGCCAACCAAGAGCCAAAGGACTACTACACGGTGGTTTCTAGCAGGTTCACCAAGACCCCAATACAAAGCGTCGCAATCATCCGTTATGCAAATGGAAAGGTTGGCTCGGCGTCCTGCCTTGCCCAACCTCAACAGAGAGCGGCGTGGGTATTGCATGGTCTAGCAATTCCGCTCTTTCGGGTGGAGAACTTGATCGCTATGGCTGCGTAATGTCCAAACCCCAGATCATTACCGCTATAGAAAGAGATCAACATCGCCCACTGACGTCCAGGCTTTCAACTCTCGGTCCCAGTGATTACGATGGCTTCGCTTTCTTTGTCAACGAGTCACATGTTGAACCTGTTGATGGTACCCCAGTAAAGCTCCTCGAGTACTTTGGAGTGAAGGGCCGGTCGAGTACAACTTGATGAAGGGCAGTGCATCGGCTGACCCCCCAAAATCACATTGGCTCCCAATGTGGTTAACACCACATGGAGAAACTTTGTGGAGATCATCTTTGAGAACACAGAGAAGACCATCCAGACGTGGCACCTGAGCAGTACTCGTTATTGATGCTTGATCAGCAAAGGCAAATGGAGTCAGCCGAAGAGGAACAACTACAACGATTGATGCGGTGGCGGACACAACATCACGTCCCACCCATTAGGTGTTTGTAGTGATGCTCACACTTAATAATATCTTTGTTATGTTGAACCTCGGGTTAGAGATGTAGGAGAAGGCATACTTGGGGCCAACAACTTTACCTCGATTCCACTTTCTCCTGAATTCTCTTTGAGGGATGAATCTGATCTTCTGACCTTTGACAACTATGCGGACTAGTTAGAACATGCCGGAAATCATAAATATAGTGGATTCGATGGAATGTATCTTCCAAATACTTTATTTACACCTACTTATTAGCTTGTGTTGCATGTACAAATGACACAATAATGTTTCATCAAACATGAAATTTTCACCATTACATTAAGTGAGGGATTTATTCTTCTCCACTAAAGCATATAATTGTATATTATAATTATTGGTTGGTATATGTGATTTGAACAATGGGACCTAACTAAAGGCTCCACAAATCAAGCAAAATGATAACAACTAACAAGAGGTCGATAAGTTTCTCATCTATTTTGCGAATACGTTAAAAAATATAGTTTGTTAGACAATAATATAAGTCAAGTACTCTGAATTTGGGTGATTAAGGATGCTACTTAAGCACGAAGCTTAGACTCCGTTTTTGGGTATCAATATCAATTTTGTACCACTAATGCACTCATATTGAATACATGAAAAGTTCAATTTTTAGTGCAATTTAAATACCAGATCAATATTAATATACAATATAGAACTTGCATGACGTGATTATGTCTCATTTTTTTCAATATCATACTTGTATACGGTACAACAATCTTCCTCATAAAATTTTGAAAAAAAAATTATTATTAAAAAATAGAATTTCACTATTTATTTATTCAAAAAATTAAGTTAATTACTTCCCCTAAATTTGTATATTTTTTCTTTATTGATCTAATATTAGTTTCTTTATCCCCTATATAAAATTGCCGTTGTGATCAAATTTGCAATGCTCTAGTTGTATCATATTAAATCATATACAAATAAATGAAGGTATTAGATTTATAAAATTCTTATAATACGAAGTTTGTTCCAACTCCCAAAAAAGTGGGCACGTCTCATTATGCTTTTAAAAACCTACAAAGAACCACAAATTACAAAACGCTGTCGACATTGCTCAACATAGTTAACTCCCAAGTGTTTTTAGGATACAGAATAGCTGATCGGCTGCTATTTATGACATTCACAACACAACCCCACAATAGAAGCCATAATTGAATAACAACTTACAAACCTCCCCCTAAGAAAAGCTATAACAAGTGAAACGTTGGTCACGTACTCATGTTATTGTATGATAATAAACCTCGCTTGGTCACTTGGTAAATAAGAAACCACAACTCTAAAATACACCGAATATTGCTGAAACGAGTACTCAATGATCAAGAATCTTGGGGAGTCTCGAACCTCGTGGGAGTATCAATCCCCATCATGCAACATAAACCGGAAATTAGAATGACAAGCAACACGAGCCCCTGGAAACAGCAGTAGTGTAATAATATGACACACACATAAGCATGAGGTAACGTCTAAGACTCCGGAGAATAGGATCAAGATGGCAATAGATTATATGCAGAGTTATATACACACTACGGATTATAATGTGTGCAATCAACAGCCAGGGGATTCGCTAGGTTAGGCATACTGTATTTAAGATATGGACCTGGTGAATCTTTATTGACGACTTACCACAAAAAGTCCCTCCAGAAGGGAAGACTTAATTTGGCAAAGTCCATCACACATTGTTGAGTTCCCGGATGCATTTCCAAATGCACCTTCAGCAAGGAATCTTTCTAATTCTCTATGGGATGGGTACTCAATGGGCCTAGAAGGATCTGATACATAAAGAGCTGTGTATTTCGCATTAAGCTGCTCCAAAGATTGGAGGAGCTCAGAAAAAAATCTACCTGCATGGTCGGACACACTATTTCAGCAACCATTCAAGCAAATTATGTCTGTCAAAAGGTCTGATTGTCTGAAGTAATTCAACAAGTCAAACCTTCAGAATAGTGCTTCTCGGTCTTCATGTCACTGACTACCTCATGACAGAACACGATAACACTTCCCTGACTCTGTGTTCCTGCCTTTGCTCTAGAAATCAGATGGTCCTGCATGTTTAAACAAACACACAACTCAGAAGTGTGAATCAGTAAATGCTGCTGCATCGGAAATGGAGCAAATGCTGGATCACTTACATGTACAGCATTAACATCTGAAAGCTTTTTAAAATTATCACCCTCCAAGGAGCATGATTCTGAAAAGACAATATTATCCATTTCTAAATTCTGTCCACAAGCATCTGCAAACTCTGAAATCAATGAACTTTCAATTGCCTCCGAATCTGAGGTGGACACATAAGGGAATGCAAGTGAAAGGTTGGACTTCATAAAAGATTCCTGATCATATAGAATAAACAACAAGCACGGATTAAATTCACCAAAAGATACATGTACCCAAGGTCCAAAGCTCGATCTGAAGTAATCATTGCAGTTTAATATATGAGTATAGAAGATCATGAGTACCTTGAGCAAGTTCAAAAGTACTGGATCGGCGTTTCTTGGCTTAGATATTTCGGAGGATTGTATCTTCAAATAGCAAATTATCAGTCGGATACAAAGTAGCAACAGGTACAGTAAATCAGAAGTTGATTACAAAGCACATAAACCATAAAATAACATAGACACATAAACCATAAAATAACATAGAGCCAGTCTCATTATAGCATTTGGTTGATTATATTTTCCTCTAGGTTCCTCTACTAAGGTGATATATAAAATGATATAACCTTGACAGAGACAGGGTTGGAATGCAAATCTATTCCTTAAACTACAGCCAGACATACAAGAGGCAGTTTTACAGCTGAAATAGATTCAATTTTGAATACATAACTTGAGCAACTGTGCCATATCCTTATAAGAAGCTTGAGAAAGAAAAAGGAAGTGCTACCTGTTTCCCAATAAAAATGAGAGCCAAATTTGTAGATTGTTCATCATGCTTCCCTGAGCACTGTACAATAAGAAATACTGATAAGCTTTTAAGCCTCCCTTAACCATAGCAAATAGAACACCTACAGAAACCATTTATCTACTACTATACTGCCATACTGTTTGATATCTACAGATACTGTAAAGGTCAGCTGAGGACATAAAGTATATTGTTACACCCACCAATAAGTTTGACAACCCCCCTTCAGATATAAAAGCCTTGACCAAATTCCTCGGAGAAAGCATTTGATATCTCACAGCTTCTTTCACAGTGATTTCTTCCCTGTGATTAGTAGAAGAGTTTGTTATCTGAATTGAATCACAAATGAAAAGAAAAGCTCGACTTCTCATGGGAATAAAATTAGGATTGTGAAGCATTGAAAAAAAGTTGCAGCTTTAAGTTTTGGCAGCTGATCATTGTTCAACCACACTGCAGCATTAGATACAACACAAAGTAGAACACATGCTATAATACGGAAGATAGCTTAATAATGTGGCGAAGTCTTATCTATACTCCATAGTTTCAACTATTAACTAGATCTAGATGGTCAAATAATAAAATTAGTACTGAACTGTTTCATCATTATGATTTTATTATTGTACTAATGTCCCTATCTAATGTTCACGGCCTACACCACCTATGCTCCTTGTCTATTCTGAAGCATTAGATAGTCTTTGCACTTCACTCTTGGGTCAATTCGGAAACAGTCTCCCTGTTATCACAAAGGTAAGGTTGCATATCATTCGACCCCCCTTATCCCGCTTAGGCTCGAGACTCTTCATAGGCATCGGTGCATGATGGTGTTGATGTATTTAACGTACACGGGTTGGTTGACTAATTCAGAAGTACCATGCTGAAAGGCATGTTAACCTCTAACCTTACGATATATTCCATAATACTGGTCCTTATCTAACTCTTCACCGTCTAGCAAAGCCAGTAATTGTCTTCGTGGAATCATACAAACACACATAAAATACTACATTCGACGAGTATGAACCTCTTTATGCTCTCTCCACGAAACAATGATCTAAAAATGCTAACCAATCCTATCGAAATTTAATAAAGGACTAATAGTGAATTAAATAATAAATGTACCCAATTGGATGTTCATGTGATGACCACAAAAAAGCCGGAACCGTGGAGGGGAATGCAGAAGAAGCAACAACTACAGACAATAACGACGCAATCATCAATAATCCAAACCCTACAACCATTGTCGATTTCATCTCCGCTATCTTCCTGTATGATAATTTCAACAATCAACAATCAATAAATGCACCAATTTAAGCATATTTTATAACAAAAAAATTACATAAAAACGTTGATTTTGCTATTCCTCCACATCTACTTCATTATTCAAATCAAATTCAATTCAACAATCATAAAATCAAATATTATTCAATAATAAAATATACTAGATAAATGGACAAATATATTGGGACATGATTAAATAATACCTAATAAATTATCGAGACTTGAAGAAGAAATAAATTGGGATTTTTTGAGAATTTTGGCGTATTTCAGTTTATTTGTGTTAAATGATTGATTGGATTTATTTAGTATTGAAATAAATTTATTTATCAATCACATATTCATATCTTGATCTGTTCAACTTTAGTTTTATTACATATGTTCCCTTAAAGTTGTGTAAATTCACTAGACACCACAAGCTTTTCAGGAATTATGTTCTTACCCTCACAAGTCACGATGTATAAAAGTTTGACTTCAATCTTGATGTATTAAGAGGTTATTGGCTTGCCTTATGGATTTCCATGCCAAAACTATCACAAGCAATTTCTTGGGTGTTTATCAAAATTTGTAAGCATCGTGTTTAAAGAGATCAAGATAATTAGATTTAAATAACTTTATGATCTAATGTTAGGATAAAACAACAATTAATTTTAAAAAAGATAAATATGATGCTTACAAAACACCCAAATCTAACTTTACCACTAGTCCGCTACATGGTAGAATATTTGAAGTAAGATCCTCTCTAAGTTTTGATATATTACAAAATTAACATCCGTAACATCAATGGTTGTTTCACGTTTGAATGGTTGAAATTAAAATTTGAGAGAATTGAAAAGAAAGACATTATGACTTAAGAAACCAATTCCAGAATATTGAGTTTAACAACATTCAAAACTAACTAAAGAAACCACTGAAATATAACTGAATTTTCACAAATATAATTGGCATGCTTTATTAACCAGAAAAATTGCCAATGTAGATCAAAGTAAATTCCAAATGCAGCTATCACTCGGCTCTCTATTCTTACATCTGTGCTGGGATAAATCACAGGTACAATGATATGCAGAAGGAACGGTAACTGGTTAAAACTGAGGGGGAAACAACTCCGTATCGCATGGATGTCAAACAGGAACGCCTAATTCTGAAATCTTCACGATCTTCTTGTCCATCATACTCCTCTGTTGCCGAAGATGCGAAGCCATGGAAGCAACCTGTCCCCCATATAGGTGAATTGTCCAACATCCACCATCAGTTATAAAATATGGCCAGCAAGATATAGACTTTAATGCATTCACATCTATTCTCCTACAGAAAATTCCTTAAATCAACTGATCTTTTACTTGTATCATTTTAGGAACTCATTTCTTACATTTGCCCAAAACCAGATTTCCTATTATACAATACTTTAAATATTACCTAGTACAAACTAATATAAAGGGGAGAAAATGAAAAGTTTTATAAAAAACCCAATCAAGCAAGTTGGAGAAATTGGGAATGATCTTCAGATTTGGGAATCAAATTCAAAATCCTAAAAGATTTGAAGGGTTTAAATAGGATATGAAACTGAATCTTGACTGTTTTTTACCACTTTTTACACACAAAATACCTTAAAGTTGAGATTAAATTTTTTGTAAGAATTCGGATGTGGATGCTTTTAGACTTTTAATAAACGAATGTATAAAAAAATAAACTCGCATTCTTACATCTGCCCGCAGCTTTATGGCTCCCCTACCAGGAATTTCACGAAGAAGATCCATGAGGTCTGCAAGTAGCAAGTGGATACATCACGACACTTGTTAGCCAAACATATATCTACTTGATCCCCAATTAAACTTATAGGAACAGTAAATACGAATAAAGAAAATATTATGGATGCCGTGTCTATTTCCAACATAGAAATATTTTTTAGCCCTTGTTTTGAATGAAATGCAAAGATGGCATCAATATGACATATTATGTGATTCTTTAAGGTTCAATTTGCATGCATTACTAAGACGTAGAATGTGAACATTTTCCCTTCGGTAAGTCATTCTCCTTGGAAGTTCCATCTGCCTTCCTTATGTTCATAGAGAGTTGAAGGCATTAATCTCAAAGATAATAGAATTCAAGTTTGGGAATGCTATAATCCAGATGTCCAGGCAACTTGAGATTGATGTTGCCGAGCAAGCATGCAACTGAACTTCATTCCTGACATGGGGAATGTAGAAGTATATTATGAAGATAACTGAGTACACATACCAGCAGCTTCAGATTCTGCCTTGTGTATGGATTTTGCCAGACTTCGGACCTGAGCTCCAGCATTCCTGCATGCAGCCACTCATTATTATATTATGTAACTGAAGGACTTTCATGTATATTACTAACATATAAAACAGAAAGCACGGTTATGGATGGGTCAAATGCCTAAAGTCTAAAAAAATATTACATCATCTTAGATCTGCCACGTATCATGTCCTTTTCAGCAAGTGCTGCCCTCTCTAGAAGTTTTTTGCTTTCATTTCTCATCACTTCAACAGATATACTCATTTCCTGCACATTTTTTTCAGCCCGAGCAAATTGGGCCTGCAGATGATATTCAGATTTTTTTAGAAATATCAATATAAGATGCCCTCAACTGAACTAAAGAGAAAAATAGTGTTAATGGAAGGAACAAAGGAGAATACCTCCTCACTGCGAAACCGACCCAATGTCTGCCGAAACAGCATTCTCCTAGGTCCTGAAATAAGGAATCTTAGATATCAGGTGAAAGCTGGTGAGGCAAATCAATAAGCTTTAAGAAATTCGGTTGTACAGTTTAGAAACTAACGGCATAATACCCACTCACCAAGTTGATATTTGCAGATAAGAAAGATCAAGGAAATAAATCAAATAATAGGTTAACAGCCTCCACACTAGATAAATAACATATACATGAGCTCAAAGCAAAGCATGGATAAGAAAAAAAGGGTGATAATACCAAATGAAGAGGAAAAAAAGTCACCCCTTGCTAGAGTTGAACAAATCTTCACATCAAATTGCGAAGCATGCTCAATTGTGAAGATAAACAAATATCAATCACAACAGATAAAGCAAACGAACTTCCTAAAACCCCTTGACTAACTGGCTATCAGAATGCAACTTTGCTTTTGATATAAAAACTATTTAGACGGATCTCACAAGAAATATAAGGCAGACAATGCAGAAGTCATATTACAAGGGAATATGAAGGAGCATCCTATATGGCACATCACATGAGTACATACCTCTTAGAAGGAGGAGTCCACTTGCAATAGCAATTCCAGCGGTCGTTGCTGGATTTTCTTTTGCTACAGCTACCTCCTCTATGTGAAGAAAACAAAGACAAACATTTCAGTACAAAATTCATGCAATGCTGGCAACTTGAATGAAAGAGAAATAAGAAGGCGGGAAATGGATAGTACCTTTAACTTTCTGAAAGAATGCATCCTCGTAAATTTTGTATTGGGATCTCACCTGTGGCAAGAAGTCCTGAAAGAAATCATATAAAACGTGAAACCCTTGCCAATACAGAATGCAAATGCAAGGACCCGAAATATAGAATAATATGAAGGCATGAATTAAACTGGTAATTTCTATATTTCTTAACGAACAAATCTATTCCTAATGAATAATACATTTACAAAGGTTACTACACATAGATTACAAGGATATCTGTAATCTATCACAATTTTTCAAATATAATTCCAAATCCATCTCAATGCATCAAAAATAATTCGTAGGAGCACACAAACCACGAACAAAAAACTCAAACGAATCCTTAATACTCTAATAACAATAAATATTACTTTAAATAACTAATTAATACAAACAAACCAATACACACAAATGAAGGAGATAAGCTCGCATTTGTTCCTGAAAAAACAAACTAAGAAATTCAAACTAATCCTTAATACTTTGATAAAAACAATTACGGAGTATTACTCTAATTCCTAATTAATTTTTAAAAAAAACATAAAAATGACGGATATTAGCTCGTACAATTTTACCTGAAACGTGCAGACATGATTGGAGGACGAGTTTATTTAAATTGAGTACATATGAGGATTAATAAAAATTAATGAACGTAGCCGTTTGGTATAAATTTACCTGAAACATGCGGACATGAGTGGAAGACGAGTGCATTGAAATTGAGTACATAGGAAAATTAATGAAGCGTATCGTTAATGAGCGTAGCCGTTTGGTATAAATTTACCTGAAACATGCGGAAATGAGTAGAGGAGGAATTTTGAATGGAACGAGCAGAGCGAATAGCTGAATCAGTCGAGTGTTGTAAGGTACCAGGCAGATCCAACTCCGATATGTACGACTGTATCTGCGTTGGCCACGCCGCCGCCGGAGAAGAACCGGTGGCTGATTCTGTCGCCGCCGCTTCAGGCGGTGCTGTTGTCTCCTCCGTCGCGCCTCCGCCGCCGTCTTCCGCCATGTTTCGTATTTGGGGGTTGATTGAATGGTTAATTAATTGGGATCGATAATTTTTTATTTATGTGTAATGTGATGTGTTGCTGTTTTTAAAATTTAATTTGAAACATAAAAAATAAAATATGTGATTTTGATAATATTTCTTGAGTGATGTCGTTCGTTAAAATTTTGGCGTGATTCTACGGTTGATATATGTTCGATTAAGTAATTTAGGTAGTGCGTTTAGCAGCGAGAATGGCGTTCAGGGTCGTAGATTAAAAAGTATACCGAGACTTATCAATTTAAGGAGATGTTTATTTATATATTTAGAAAATAAAACTAGTTTTTTGTTTTATTTTATTTATTTTACCTTAACCTTCCATATAATAAATGTTAAAATGTGAAAAAATATCAGCTATTTAATAAGCGCATAAAGGTATGTCTTTGAAATAATAACGGTCGCCGAATCACTTGTCTTGTGAGAAAGGGAGTTAATCGCGGATGTGTACCCGATTGATCGTGTATTTATTGTTAGCCTATATGACAATCTTAGAGGGGGTGAATATGGTTTAAGAAGGTAAATCGGCTTAGTTTTTAAACTTTTTAAGAAAGTTAATAAAAATTTAAAGCGGAAATGCACTAACTTTGCTTGATTTGTAAAACAAATCACAGGAATAAGGTAAAAATATTAACGCCCTCTTTAAAAATGATTTGATTTGATATATGAACCACAATTCAAATACAAATCAAATAAACAATATAATTTAATCAATGCAGAAATAAACAATTAAGTTCAATTGATCAAATCTATTACGGAGATATAGAAAACACAAATGTAATTAACCTTTAAGTTTTAAACCATTATATGCACGTGTACACAATTAATATCACATTCAAACATATAATGGAATCCTACCAATTCTAGCATATAGATAATATAAACAATAAGTAAAAAGTAGGGAAAAAGATCTGAAAACGTAGCAGTATTTTTTACGAGGTTATTGTCTATGTATCGATAGCTTGGCAAACTTTCTCTAGAAATCCACTAGTCGGTACTTTTTTCAAAAGTTGGTGAAATCGAACCACCGTACAACCCGCATATGCTTTACAAGGAACCAAGTGATATGCATGGGATTTACCAACTCCCCAACTCCTTGTTAGGAACCCAGTATGACACAAGTTTATTTCTTAGTAAACCAGAGAACCCGTGAATCTCCCACCCCAAGTTTGACAGCCCAATAAAGTCGGAGATCTGACTCAGTACCTCGAGCAATCTATGTCGTATTGGCAGGCACTCTATGTCCTGTGTGGCGAGCGTACAGCGCCAGCCATTCTACGACAATCTCCCCAATTCTGGCTTAAGGTAAGCCTGCGGCGCCTCGACCATCGAACCTCTAGTATGAAGATCAAATCTTAGCAAATGGGATATCTCTTTTATAGAATAGAGATTGTTGTTTTATCATCCCAAATGCTCTGATGAGCCACAATAGGATTACAAATGTTAAGCATGACTTAGAAATTTCATACATTTGAGTAAGATAATAAATTGAAGGCTTTGCTTCAATTCGTATTTGAGTAGATATGATATTGAAGTTTGTTTGAATCTCCTTTGAATATGAATGATCTTGGAGATGATGAATTTTCCTCTTGAGCAATTTATCAAACATTTTGTATGCTTCTTCTTTAGCCTTAATCTCTTTGAAAATTATGAAAAGCCCAACTAAAACTCTTTTTAATAATCTAATTGAAGCATAATCTATGAGAGTTTTAATGTTTCAAAATGAGAGATTTTGTTATTAGATTGATGTAAAAATGTTGTGCCAAGACTGGGGAATCAATGAGATTGAATGGGGTTAAATGGTGTTAAAATAGAGTTCAAATGGTCAAAAAACGGTTATTCTCGGAACCTCATCGAGACCCTTCAAGGTCTCGATGGGCTACACTCTGAGAGAAGGTTAAAAAATGATCCATCGAGATCTCGTGCTTGACCTCGCCGAGACGAGCGCAATCACGATAAATCAAATTAAGAAATTAATTTACCGACGTTATAAGCTCAGATTTTGATGATTGAAATGCATTGGAAAACACTTTTCAGCCCTTTAAAGAAAATGATATCAAACGAGAATTTTCTTATTTAAGACAAATATCATTTAAGATATAAATATTTTTGATAAGCGTTTTTGTCAAAGATACTCTCATTTAAAAACTTTAATCGAATGTCGAAGAAAAGCGGTAAAGGTTGAAACCATGACTTTTCACGCAAGTTAAGAGCACAACTTTGAGGCTTCAAATGCACCAATACGTCTTGATTATTTGCTATCTCTTCTTCGTTACTTTTCGTCCTTTCATGATCGGTGAATGATCATTTCTTCGTATTCAGCGTCGTTAACTCTTTAAAGTTTCTTGAGTCACTTGATAGCGCGATCTTTTGTCTTCTGTGGCTTATTGTGTGTGTTAGATAGTTAATCGATGTTTAAGTCGTCGTTAAAACAAGATTTATGGACTCATGGTCAAAAGCAAGCCCCATAAGCTTTTGTTTTAATCGGCCATTCTGAGGTAAGCTGCTTTGTGGAATTGACGTATTACGTTAAGAGGTAAAGGTCTTTGAAATAACTATAGTTTTTCTGGGATTGAGCAATGTCCAGGAACCTATAAATTTTCATTATCTCTTTTGACGTCTATTATAGAAGTTCATATATGAAATGAATGTTCATGTTGGATGTTCAACGTTTTCGAAAGTTCAGATGTAAAAAATATACTCATATATTCATAGCTGAAATTTAGCCTAAATAATACGTATAATCTTTTTAACGAAAATATTTACACAAATTGTAACATACGATCCCTACTCGATTGGGCCACGTTTGCAGCTGTGGAGCTGTGGCATAGATGAGGTGACAGGCTGTTTCGACGTCACAATTTCAAACAAAAGAAAACCCTCAAAATCTAAAACAAATAAAAAACAAGAACCTATATAAAACAGAGCAAAACAAATCATTTCATCAACGATCTTGATTTTCTCACTAACATCTTCACTAAATAAAATCTCATTTCAATAATATATTTCAAAACCACTGACCCAAATATATATATATATTTTACATTAGCACAATTCTCACTCTTTAATTAATCAATTATTTTGGATAAATTATTCTAAATTTTTGCAATTTTTTTGCAATATTTGTCGTTTTTTGGGTGTTTTTATCATATGGTAGTCTTAAAGATTGGAACTTTAATTAGGATTTGGGAAATTCTTGAAAAATTGGAGGGGGAAAATTCATTTTTAATATTTTTTTGGGTTGGTTTATCTTATGGTAGTCTTAAAGATTGGAACTTTAATTAGGATTTGGGAAATTCTTGAAAAATTGAAAAGGGTTAAGTTTATAGGATGCGTTATTGTTGCCCTGGATTCAGAAGTCAGATAGATACTTGTCTCCGTGATTATGATAGGATTCAATATTTGGCTATTATTCTCATCTACATTCAAGTAATTTGCCCATTTAATTACCTTTTTTTGTTATATTTTTATTGTTTATGTGTTAAATATCATGTGATATGGACATATGGTAGTTGTATTAATATGTTTTGGTTTGAAATTTTGGATTGTGTATACCATAGATTGGTTGTGCCTTGATTGGATCACTTGGGGCATTTTATAACGGAGTATTGTTGATAAATTTGGTGATATCGTTGTTTGCATTGGTGGCGATAGAAAGTAGCAGTCAGAGCCTTGGAAGAACCTATGCCGTTCTTCTCTTCTGTGCAATTTTGCTTGATCTTTGCTGGTTGATACTTTTTTCGAATGAGATATGGTGCGTTATGCTTCCTCACGCTATGTTTATTCTTAGATTTTATATCTTCTCAGCTGTTGGGGAATTGTCTATGATTGTTAATCCATTCTGTCTATGCGGTCTCATCAAGAATGTATTTAAGTATGTATACATTTGTTGTTTTACTTTGCTTTTTATCGAATTGGAGCTTGCCCTTTTGAGCAAGTGACGAGTCTATATGTTGTAGGTTTCTGTTGTTATGGAAAATTGGACGTCATGATATTGGGGTGTTGATATAGTTATATGATTTATAAGTTTTGCCTAAGCTATAGTAGCACAATTACTCAAGTAACAGAGAGGGAGCTACAATCTGAACAACTTATGATGCTTGGGTTCTTTTAGCCATCTTGGAATTGTTTAGAGGATTTAGTTGATTACATGAAGTGAAATTCAACACTTTTACTTCAATCGTTAAGAAATAAATGCATATTGATTAAAATTGATTTTTTAGAGTTAAAGATATGAAGGTATTGACAACGGGAAAATATTAAAAGCCTGGACAGTGAGTTGGTAGTTTGGTTGTGAGCTAACTGCTTATCAAATAAAGATAGAAGAAGAAATATATCCCCACTCGGACCAAGACAGAACTCTTACTTGTTCGAATAACAATTAAGGTGAAGCAGGGTCAGGAACGACGAATCTCTAGGGCAAAATGTTGTCTTAAACTGTGTAACTGTTGCCTCAAAAGTGTTAATACTGCTTTGAAATTGAGTGGTGTTCAAATACCTGTAGTCCTTTGTTAGCCGTCTTTGTTATTTGATTTATACGTGAAATTATCTGGTTTCTGATTTTAGGATTTTAGCACTCTTTTTTTTAGTAACCTCCCAAGTAATGCATGGTTCTCCTGTCTTGAAAATTTTGACCTCATGAAGTAACGAATACATCTTTGAGTGATTTGAACAACTATAATTTAGATTGCGGATTGAGGGTGGATGTCGCCTGTTCACTACAAATTAACATGGCTAATCCACTACTTCATTCGAAGAACTGTTAATGTCATTGTCTTTTGAAAGTATACTAATTTATTTTCGGATGAAATATCAATTGAATATCCATTTTCAGACGAGTAATTTATGTGCATACAGGAATATATCAGGACAGAGTTATGGCACTTTTGTTATCTTCTCGGTGAAGCTGACATTGACTATGCAGATTGTCGGGTTTGGCGTTAGGCTGTTTTCTTCCTTGTTATGGATTCAGATGTACAGACTGGGTGCTTCTTATGTAAACAGTTCAGGTCTCAGAGAAGCTGATGCTGATCTGAGAAATAGTTTTCTTAATCCTGCTACTTCTTCTACATTTAATAGAGATAATTCTGGTTCTTATGAAGCATTGGGGGGTTCTATCTACAATCCTGCATATTATTCCTCTCTCTTTGAAGATGGTAAAGACGAAGCTTATTTAGATGTGGTATGGTACCCACTCTCTCTGTAATGTTATTCTTTGATCTGATTAGGGACCTTATATGATGATATATTTTCCCCTCGTTCCTGGTTTCTGGTTCCCATTTCTTGCTTTAAAAGGCCTCTAGCTCACATTGTTTTATTTATTTATTGTGTAATTAAGCATAACACCCAAGACTTTGGACTATTTTTAGTAGGTTTTATCTAGACATTAATCTTAGTGACATTAGTATTACGTTAATCCTATAATTTGTTTATTGCTTCCTAAACTCTACTGAGATGAATCTTGGACAGTGGGATAAGTAAAATTTACTTCGCCATGCAATCTCCTGAGATATTAAACTGGTTTTTTTCTTCCTCTATTTGACTTCTTCATGAGTTGACTAAATTCCATCTATTGGGTTATGCTTATTTGTAACCATGCTTGGTTCTTTATCTATTAGGGTGATCGACATCTTGGTGTCATGGTTGATTCAGCTTCTACTCCTGAAAACTCTCTGTTGACAGCATCTTTGAGTTCCTCTGTTTTGAAAAAAGATGTAAGTTCGTAGCAACTCATATAATCACATGTATATTTGAGGTTGCCGATTCTTCTTTGATTTAGTATTTCCTTTTGAGTACCATACTATTTGTCTTCTTCGCGAGTTGAGTAGTTGACTAAGTTCCATCTATTGGGTTATGCTTATTTGTAACCATGCTTGGTTCTTTTATCTATTATAGGGTGATCGAAATCTTGGTGTCATGGTTGATTCAGCTTTTACTCCTGAAAACTCTCAGTTGAGAGCATCTTTGAGTTCCTCCCTTTCGAATAAAGATGTAAGTTCCCAGAAACTCATATAATCACATGTATGTTCGAGGTTGCTGATTCTTCTTGGATGTGTACTTCCTTTTTCAGTACCATACTGTTTGTCTTCTTCACGGGTTTATACTTCCTTTTGAGTACCTTCTATTGTGTTATGCTTATTTGTAAATTGTAACCATGTTTGCTTCTTTATCTACTAGGGTGATCGAAATCTTGGTGTCATGGCTGATTCAGCTTCTACTCCTGAAAGCTCTCAGTTGACAGCATCTTTGAGTTCCTCTATTTTGAATAAAGACGTGAGTTTGCAGAAACTCGTATAATTACATTATGTTTGAGGTTGCCGATTCGTCTTGGATTGAGTACCTCCTTTTGCTGTGGGAGTGTATAATACCACAAATTGTTCTTTTAATGTCCAAAAATATGCTTCATTGATAGTCCCCCCACAAAAAAAAAAAAGTACCTTTAGTACTAAATTATATTCTAAGGAGGCCTTTGAAAGGATTTTGCTATTTCTGTTTCTGAAAGTCCCAGGCAGGTCATATATCTGTTTGCTTTAATTTTCTGCATACATTCTCGTTTAATTAAGTTACTTGCTTCAATAATTAAAGCCTTTCTATAGTTGCCAATGATTTTTGTTTCTGAATTCTTAGTTAGGTCATATATCCATTTGCTTTGATTTTCTAATGCGCTATATTTGCATACATTCCTTGTTTAACAAGTTACTTGCTCTCAATCATTAACAACCTTTGTATAGTTGTCCTGGTTGCTATTAAGTGGTTCCAGCAATATATTCCCTCCAGTAGCCATGAGTTAGTCTGAACTACATTTCAAATATGGGAAATTCAGTTCTGGTCGACAAGAAATCCATTTGTTCAAGAACGATTCCGGTTTAATCTATCTATTTATATTTTTTAGAATAAAATTTGAAATTGAGATTGGGAACTTTTATGCTTAGCTAATTGAAACATTTTCCTTCTGGAAGTTTTTGTTCGTTGAACAGATTATGACTTCGAGTCAAGTGTGGCTCATCTCAAGTTTCATTATGCAGGGTGGAAAAGTTTCCAGACGGCTCCAGAGTGTCTGAAATCGATAAATTCGTGGGGTATTTCTTCCGCTCCACTCATCATTCTTTTTCTCCGAGGATTATTTCTGAGCTAGGCTCGCGGCGTTGTGCATGCTAGAGACGCTTGTATAGATACCATTCATAGTATTCTTTTCAAGGATAGTCTGCAATAGATGTCATATAGATTTCATACTAGAGTTTATGAATAGGCTTTTGTAGTGTCAAAGAAATCCTGACTAGCTTTTAATGGAACATATATTGATCAATGATCATAGTCATGGGAGTGAAGCCTTCTTGTTTTTCTGAGGCTTTGTGATCTAAGTTCAGAACACTATTCAAGTTTCTTGTTCCTGTTCTTTTATTCAAGAGTGTTTTCTTCCTATAATTAGAGTCTTCCATTATGCACATTTAGAAAAAAATATTTTTGATGTTAGTGAAGTAATATAAATTTGTCACATTAAATTTACCCACCCATTTGATTTTCTAATTACTTTGATCTAATTATATCAGTGTATAAGTAGACACTAAATTTTCCTTTCTCAGTCAAACATTACTCCCAAACTTCATTATCATACTAAAACTTAATACCACGTGTCACTTATAAATTACCAACAGTGAAAACTTTATAAATTAATAATGAAGAAATGCATATTTAATGATTTCTTGAATTTATTAAAATTGATCCGAAAGATGAAAAATTATCCAGAATATATCGAAATATAGCAGAAATACAATAAGATAATAAGAAAATTGTATTAGTTATTTTTATATTAGTTATAATAATTACTTGAGTATTAACTTTATTATTATTACCATAAATATTTTTCACGTTGTACGCTGCGGAACTTACTTATTACGCGAAAGGCGATTTTAGCGTATAAAACTCTTCAAAACTTTATGCTACAATTTGAAAACAAAGCATTTTTGGCGTTTAAAACTTTTCAAAATTTTATGTTACAATTCGAAAACACAACACCAAAACTATTGGATGCGATAAGAAAAATTAGAGATGAACTCCAACAATATTTGAACTTTAAAAGAAAACAAACAATTATAGAGTCATATATTTATTAAGTTGTAATAATTTTTCAATTTCTAAAAATTATTAATTTATGATTTTTCTTAGGGACTATATTATAAAAGATTTTTCGGGAAAAAATATTATATTATTATTTTATCAATTTTTGTAATTGTTTTTAAATGGCAAGTTGGGACGAACAGGTATTATTTTAGGGCTAAATTTCATCTGACGTCACGAGGTAATGAAATCGTTCAGTAAAAGCGCTGAAGCTCTTTCGACCTTTCAAATAGGTACTTGGGTATGTATTTTTTGGCGGCTTGAGCTTTTTTGGAAAAGATATATTTGAATGCACCGAACTTCTACTTTTGTCTACGTAAATCACAGAGGCGAAATAGGAAAATTATATATATTACACTTTGTGGGTCATTTTTAAAATAACAAACACTTAATTGGATCAATTTTTAATAATCAATTTTAATTAATTCAATTAAAAAAAGCAACATCTTGGCCATGCCATGGCATACCCACACTACTATCAAGCTATCTCTTGCATTACGATGATGAACCATCGCCTACAACGATTCTAGAATAATCAAAAAGCAAAGATTTCAATAATAAAGTTTCTCTCAAATCCTTTATCAAAATCCTCTATTCCTTCCTTGAATAATCATATTCAACTCGAGAGTCAATCTTTTTAGCATTTCACCAACATAAACAAAATACCCCTGATTTACAAAAAATGATATTGAATTGAATTTAAATGGAAATGAAAGTCAAAATATTTATCATTGAATCAATAAAAAATGTAAAGTCGAGCTAACTTTTTATCATTAACTTTTTAAATTAATTCGCAACCTAAATCAAGTTTAGTAAAAACCCATGTTTTAGATTCACAAACTAAGCTGAATCGACAACAAAAAAGCGAAAAGTCAAAATCTTTATCATTGTTTTCATCAATTCTGCAACCAAAAACATGTATAATGAAAACCCATGTTTTGGATTCTCAAAATTTGCTTAATCCGCCGTCGAATGGGTCTAATTATATTGAAGATGATGGGGGTGGGGTAGGGTTGAAGATGTATTTTTTAATCGAGTTAATTAAAATTGATTATTAAAAATTGATCCAATTAAGTGTTTGTATTTTAAAAATGACTCATAAAATGTAATATATATAATTTTCTTGTTTTCTTTCGAGTTCTATTAAAGTAGAGGATTCGGTGTCAAATTTTTTTTTCTTCAATAGTTCGGTGCCAAAAGCGTGAGTACAGTTGCTTTATTTGAAGGTTAAATAGTTGAGTGCATGCTTGAAATAATTTCACAGTAATTAGTAGTATAAAATTTAGACTTATTTTAGATAATTTATTAATTTATCGAGTATTAATTTATATAGTTTTTACTGTATTCAATAATTTTTAGTAATAGGTGTCTACGTTCACAGTATGCTCCAACGAATATTGACTTTTGGTTAACTAAAATTTAGATGATGGAAAATTCTTTTATTACGATAATTCCCTACAAGAAAATTCTAATTTTATGATGTGTTACAAAAAATATTATTCCATATTATAGATTGATGTTGTTAGTACAAATTGAATAACTCTAGTATATTCACAAAATAAATATTGTATAAAAACAGACACTTCTAAAATTTTAAATTTTTTATCTATTCGATCACCTATATTCCAAATAATTTGATCATTCAACTATTTAAACTATCAAATGTATATACAACCAGCTGCTTTTGATCTATTTTAATAAAAAGAGTAAAATAACAAAGGATATAATTTTTCAATTTGGTCTTAACAAAAATCTACCTCATATATATAATGTTTAAGGCGAAGTTTTGTACATCGGCGAGTGTCGTATTTTTATGATGTCACAAAATATCACCTCTACAAGGCTTTCTGATCATATATTATATATATCTATCCATGTGAAGTTATATTTGTTTGATACTTGTTCAATTTTGATATTAATGTTGAAAAATAACCACTCATATATTCCAATATAAGGAATAATTATTACTAATGTATGTTGATAACCCCTTATCTCCATTTATTCTCAAACCACTTATAAAACATCTTTAAAAGATTACTAAACGTATGTTGATAACCCCTTATCTTCCATTTCTTCTCCCAATAGCTTATAAAGAAACATCTAAAAGATTTCAAATGCGTTATGAGTCTTTGAAGCACCTCGGCTAGAGGCTTACTATTAATTGAGAAAAAAGACTCATGAAAAATAATAGTCATTCAAAATTTTTTTTTTAATATTATGTTTTTATATACAATAATGTATAATTTGAATACATAAGTTCAACTATAAAAAAATATTAACAAAAGAGAAAATGTTCAAATTGCCCAAACGGTGAAAGACTAATAAATTTATAATTTCTTCTTACTCTGTAAAATTGTTGGAGGTCAAAAATGAGAAAAGTCTGGGCAAGAAGCTAGATAAATTTAATTTATTGATGTTATCAAGGCTTCCAGATCCTTCTCGTTTACTTTTTTGATTATTTTGTAACACAATTCTTGCATCCTTTAATTGAACAATTTCCACCTACCTAATTTCCTCAGCACACATTTTATATATTTTGTAACATTATATAATAGCCACACAAATTTTGATCTCCTAAATATATTTTCCTAAATTTTTTCTCTGTCTTTTTTTGTATATTTTGATTGATAGATTCTCTCCTACTTTTTTGTTGCCCAGGTAAGATCACAAAAAATTAAAATAAATTACATATATATATTTTTCGTTAAATTTAATAATATGAGATTTATATCAATATTTCAACCAGCTTGATTTATGTTTTGTGTTTAATATATGTTCTTAATCTTGTACAATTTTAAAGAATCAAAAGGGTGTTTGATTTTATGCTAAAAAATGTTTTTTCCTCATTTTAGTAAGTCCATTTGACTTTATGTATGCCAATTTGTATGTTTTTTATGGAAAAGCTTTGATTTTTATGTTTAAAGATGATAAAGAATTAAAGGGTGTTTGATCTTACTCTAATTTTTTTTTTTGGTTCCATTTGACTTTTATGTTTCGGAAACCTTGTAAAGAATTTATATATGCCAATTTGAATGTTTTAAATGGAAAAGATTTGATTTTTATGATGATGGTTTGTATTTGTCAGTGATGATTTATTGATTTTTGTGCAGAATTATCAGGGATTCAACAAAAATGGATGAAGCCGAGGCCTCAAGATATTGGTGTCACATGTGTAGTCAAACTGTGAGTCCTATAATGGAAGTTGAATCTATCAAATGCCCAATTTGTCAAGGTGGATTTGTTGAAGAAATGGCTTCTGCTGTTGCTGATTCTGGAACAACTGATGATGATCCTTTTGATTTTGGAGCTTCTGATCCTGATCGTGCAGTGTCTCTTTGGGCTCCAATCTTGTTGGGTATGATGAGGAATCCGAATAATCTTCGTCGGTTTAGGAGTCTTGGGTTGGAGGAAAATGATGAAGATGGTGTTTCTGATATGAGCAGCAATGAGAGAATTAACCAGCATCATCACCATCACCATCATCATGGGTTGGGGATGAACTTGGATGGTATTGAGACCGATAGAGGAGATACTAGGGTATCGAGATGGATCCAGAATATAGCGGAAGATGGTGAACTAGATCCTCCTCCTCTCAATATAAGCAGGAATAGACCAACTAATGTTCTCCAGTTTCTCCATGGTATTCGAGCAGCGATTCAATCCGGGAATGGAAACTTGGAAGATGGTCAAAGAGGGGGAATGGATAGGGATAGAAGAGAGGGGGAGAGAGTGATCTTGATTAATCCCTTTAATCAGACAATTGTGATTCAGGGTTCTAGTGATCCTAATGGTAATTCCCAGAATGTACCAATTGGTTCCTTAGGAGACTATTTTGTTGGTCCTGGTCTGGACATGTTGTTGCAGCATTTATCAGAGAATGATCCTAACAGATATGGGACTCCACCGGCTATGAAAGACTCAGTGGAAGCCCTACCGGATGTGAAAATCGAGGGGACATTTCAGTGTTCAGTCTGTTTGGATGATTTCGAGGATGGTTGTCTAGCCAAGGAGATGCCTTGTAAACATAAGTTTCATAGTGGTTGTATCTTGCCTTGGCTAGAACTTCACAGTTCATGTCCTGTGTGTAGATACCAATTGCCTTCCGATGAATCCAAAATCAACCTGGAATCGTCTAGGAACAATAGTAGTACTAGCATTAATGATGAAGGCGATGAAAGCAGGCGTGAAGAAGGTGACAATGAGGGGAGGAATGAAAATGGTAGGCGTTTCGCGATACCCCTCCCATGGCCGTTCAGCAGCTTGTTTACATCCTCTGGTTCCCAATCTAGTGAGGCGAATTCGGCCTCATCGTCTCCAGGGACATCAACCAATGTACCTCCAAGAACTTCTCATGCGCATGATGATTGAAGTGTTGTGTGTACTTGATGTAATCAGCTTCATATCTTTGTATCTTAATAGTGTTTTTACTGATCTATATCATAACTTCGCATAGAAGTGTTATGCTTTCATCTGCGTGTACTCTATAGCAGCATGATTTCTGCAGTTCTGCACTCATGTCAAATTGTTGATTTGTATAGTTTATCCTGGTTCTTGAATTTTATGTTGAATTATGGTACCACTTCGAGGCGAGGATATACCTCGTTCGATATGAATGCTACACTTAGAATGACACTCTATGTAAATGTTACAATACAAAAATACGACAAGTCAATCGATCATCTAGTGTTCGAACTAAAGCAAGCAAGATGAAAACCAAACCTCCCTACATAACAGCCTTGATACACAACCAAAGTCTCATGCCATCTTATATGCAATATTAAGCAACATTTTTGATAGAAAAATATGTTTAAGGGTAAAATTATCATTTAATGTAGTCAATTATTTGACTCCATAAAATTGAAATATCTTGACTATTTTGTACACATAAAATTGAATTGAATATTTTTTTTACATGGCGTCTAGCCAGTGACATCCATCAATCAAAAGGTCCTGTTTCGAGTTTCAATAAAGACATTTGTAATTATTCTTTAATTGTATAATACTCTTATATTTGAAATAATATTATCGCTAAGTATAAAAGAAAAATTAAATTGAATATTTTCAGATAAGCTAGTTTTTTTACCACTTCAGTGTATAACAGTCTTAGTTCACACACATATACATGTATTATTTTTTTTTTGTTTAATCTTTATTATGTGTTCGTTTTTTTTTTTATAGTTGAGATTACAATAATTTTACCCTATTTCTTAAACGAGATTCGAACTTTTGACCTTATAAATCAAACCATCAAGAAATGCTAGCTAAATCGACTATCTCGTATTTTCTTAGTTCTATGTTACATATATACGAATATTTTGATACAGTATAAAACAAAAATAATTTAATCAACAAAGTCATCTGCAAAGATTTTTCTTTTAATGTGTTGAGTCTACCTCAATTTGACAAAACTGAAACATTCCCTCATTACATAATAATATAATAAATAATACTGCAATTTTCTCTATCTGGATTTCTTGTTTTTTAGTATACACATCACCCTTTCTTTGTGGACTTTGTTAGCTAAGCTTTGCAGACATAGACTTAGGAGGTAATAAAAAAACCCTAATTTCATTTCATACAAGAAAGTGGTTGAAAAGGTTGTCAAAGGAAGAAGAATTTCAAGAAGATATTTTTCAGTTTCAGCTGCAGGAAATTTAAGGAATAGGGTTCTTTTGGTAGTTGGACAAATGAGCTAAAGTTGGTACCTTTTTAAGTATTTGTTTGTTTTTTTGGATGCTAATTTACTTTGAGATTTGAGATTTTAGCATTATTTTGAGGTAGTTTAGTTTATAATTCAATTCTTGAAAGACCATAGTTTTTGGTTGAACTCATTTAACTAAAGTTGGTACCTTTTTGAGTATTCATTTGCTAATTTTAGTTGAGATTTGAGAGTAGCAATGTTTTGATGTAGTGTAGTTGATAATTCAATTGTTGAAAGAACATAGTTGATAAGGGCATAGTTGATGAATTTGACTAAAGTTGGTACCTTTTTAGTATTCATTGTTTTTTGGGTGCTAATTCCTTTGAGATTTGAGATTTTAGCATTGTTTTGAGATGGTTTTGTTGATAATTCTATTCTTGAAAGACATTCTTAGCAAAGGTTTAACGACTAGGGTTAGCCTAATGGCCACGTGATATTACTAGCAAGGATGAGGTCCCGGTTGAAGTTCTTGCAATGATAAGGGCCGAATTTTAAAAAAATATATTTAAACAAGGGTTTTTGGTTGAACCTTATGTAACTAAAGTTGGTACCTTTTTATGTATTCCTTGTTTCTTTGTGCTAATTTCATTTGAGATTCTAGATTTTTTAGCATTATTTTGAGATAGTTTACTTTATAATTCAATTATTTAAAGAATATACTTAATTAGGGGGTTTGAGTTCTATTGATGTTGTTTCCATCGTGCGTGATTTTTTGTCTGATTTTCACAACAAGCATTATTTGTTATAGCTGAGAAGAGAGCTTTGAACAAGGAAAATGAAAGAGGATGATCACCATTTGATTCTATCATGTGCGATTTCTGGGACCCTTTTCACTTTGCTGGGTTCTTCTTCATTTGCTATACTTTGGGCTGTTAATTGGAGACCTTGGCGTATTTACAGGTAATCAATTTTTCTTATCTCTACTCTTTCGGTGTCCATTTCACAAGAAAATCGCTGCGCTATATTTTGTGTCCTATATTACTTAAACATTTATTTCTTCGTTTTCTTTATCTAAATTTTTTGGTTTGATGATTATCTTGCCGCCCCTTGGTGGAAAAGTTAGTTCCTGTCAGCTATTGGACACAAATTGTCATAATTGATCCGAATGCACAATGATTTCATGCAAGAGCCAAAAAGTGTTCATAATAAAGTGAACTGGCAGTGTAGAGATCTTTTCTGCAAAACTGGAAGTCACATAAGTATTTTTCTTTAAAGACTGATACGTGAAAGTAAGGCTACAACGAGTTTAAAACTTTTCTGCAAAACTGGAAGTCACATAAGTATTTTGCTTTAAAGACTGATACGTGGGAGTAAGGCTACAATGAGTTTAAGTAACGTTCATATTCTAGAATGTAGTTTAGACGCACAAACTTTAAGGGGTTCCTCACTTAAGACATCATTAAAGAAGCCCATTTTTCTGTAGACTGGAAATAAAACCTGTCGATCTCAGTAGACCCTATTGAAGAAGGCCCATTTTTCACCGAGAGCTCATCTCGATTTGCATATCATTTATGGATGGGTAAGAATGGCCATTAGGTCACCCCAATCCAGAAATGAGTATAATATTTTATCTCAAAAGTAAATGCTAGATTAACTTTGAAATGGAAAGCAAATAAGCTTGACTGAAAGTTTAATCGCTACTTGCTCAGGCGACAACTTTGAATTAGCCTGTCATGTAGACATCTGTTTTTCCGCCTTTTGCTTCCCATTTATATGGTAGATGTCGTAGACCTCTTTATGTCTTCAAACAGAGCTTTATGTCTTCAAACAGAGTAAGGATCCATGAGATTGAAATTATTGATTAGATTAATGTCCATATCAAGACACTGAAAGATGATTGGAAGATTATATATGATAATTTTTTCAATGGAGTCTTATCTTTGCTTAGTTTCTATCTCCAATGGTTTATCTGAATAAGGGAAAAACAAGGAAATTATAGCGTAAATGATATCCCAAGAATTAAACCTCGACAAGGAATTATTCACTGCATTCGATAATTAATAAGACTTAGGGTAACATGGGAACCAGCTATCTCTGTCAGAAATTTCTTTCTGAGGGTAGAAAAGAAAGAAAAACCCTTTGTTTTTTTAACTGGGGCTTACAAAGTAGCAGGTTTGATATTGACTTGAGAAGATTATGATCCTGAGAAAGATTGCGACCTGTGTGAGTTCATCTAAATGATGTGTTTCGACTTTCAACTGGGTCCTCAGTGTGGCGTTTTGTCCACCTCTTATGTGGAGCTTAGATTTTCCACAATCCATGTTCAGGGAGCAGACGTATGGCCCAAGGGAATATTTTTAATAATCCATCCAGCATAAAATATATTCGATTTTTGGCTTTTGATGGTGAACTTCCAAATTCTGAACTCAGTTTTTTAGAGGGAGTAAAACATATCAATGTAACATTTTCAATGTACTTACTATTGACATGGTACTCTCGATTCAAATCAAATACCTTTGTCAAGTAAGGCCTCAAAATTTGTTAATTTTGACCGTCAAAATCAAATGTGACTATCTTTGGGGTTGGAGGGAGTAGATATCTACTTTCAGAGATATTGTATGTTGTCAGAGTTTTAAGTGAAGCTGTTATTTTATATAAATGATTTAAACAGTGAGATTTAGTTCTCCAGTTCCTTTCTTTCTTTTATTTTCTTATTTTGTTTTAAATTATCAATCATTTTCCTTTTCAGTTGGATCTTTGCTAGGAAGTGGCCAGATTCGTTACATGGACCTTATTTGGGCGTGATATCTTGTTTTCTTTCTCTCTCTGCATGGATTATTGTTGTTTCCCCAATCCTGGTGCTTCTTATATGGGGATGCTGGTTGATTTTGATATTGGGTCGAGACATTATTGGTTTGGCTGTTATAATGGCTGGAATAGCTCTCCTTTTAGCATTCTATTCAATAATGCTTTGGTGGAGAACACAATGGCAAAGCTCAAGTGAGTATCGCTGAAATGTATTTTTAAGTTGATATCTTTTGTTCCATCTTTATCAGTTTCAAGAAGGTGGTTTTCAAATCCTAGAGTTGTAGTACAAAATTCTTCTATCTTACGTGCTTGTATACTGTATATTTAATTTTCTGTGATGCTATCTTGGTATCTGAGTGTCTGTCAAAGAACGGAATTTTTTTGACAGAATTTTTATGATAGATGGTGTTTATTCTTATTTTTCTTTTCCCTTTAGTCGATAACTATGTCATTATCTTGAACAGGGACTGTTGCTGTTCTTCTTCTGTTGTCTGTTGGTTTGCTTTGTACATACGAGCTATGCGCCGTTTATGTAACTGCAGGAGTAAAGGCATCTGAACGTTATTCACCTTCAGGCTTTTTCTTTGGTGTATCAGCAGTTGCTCTGGCCATCAATATGCTCTTCATATGTAGAATGGTCTTCAATGGTAAGTTTCCTTTTCTCTTCACCACCTATCACCCATCTTCTATAGAACAGGGGAATGAAAAACTCAATATCCCAGCCATTAAAAAGCCTGGAGACTTGTTTAACCTTCATGTTTATTCTAAGATCATTTTTTTTCAATCACTACTTTGTGGATCCGAACAGGCAATGGTTTAAATGTTGACGAATATGTGAGAATGGCATACAAGTTCGCATACTCTGATTGTGTTGAAGCTGGTCCAGTGGCTAGCTTACCGGAACCACCAGATCCCAAGGAGTTATATCCAAAGAAATCTAGAAGGCAAGTAGTTCTTGGCATCATTGCTTCTTCCAAGTATCTGCTTAGATTCACTCTCATGATTTTCCTCTGTTTTCATTATATCACATCACATGCAATTGCATACGTTTTCTAACATCTTATGTGCAGTTTGAAACTTTATTGTTTGAGTATTTTAAACTATTTTTCTCTGCAATCACAGAAGTTCCTGAGATTTTTGTGTTTCGTTGTTACCTATGCAGAGCTGCACATCTCGGGCTTTTGTATCTTGGCTCACTTGTAGTCCTCGTTGTATATTCAATATTGTATGGTCTTACAGCAAAAGATTCACATTGGCTTGGGGCTGTCACATCGGCTGCCGTCATTATTCTTGGTATGTTAGTTTGATATATGGACTTTTTTCTTGATCTATTGGTTGACATAAGATTATATACCCTATTTAAATTATTGCACGAGACAGTTGATAATTATTTCCTGCTTCAATATAGAGCTTCAGCATGATATGAAGGTTTCCGATGTTGTGATTTCTGAAGTTCTCAATTTGACGTTATTTGTAGATTGGAACATGGGCGCATGCTTGTATGGTTTCAAGCTTCTTAAAAGTCGTGTGGTTGCACTACTGATAGCTGGGGCGTCTCGAGTCTTCTTGATATGCTTTGGAGTTCATTACTGGTCTCTACTTCCTTGCATAACAGTTCTTTGAATCTTCCTTCCCTTTTATGAGAACATACTGGCTACTTCATTGGTTTACGAATGCTGTGATATTTTTCCAGGTATATAGGACATTGTGTCAGTTATGCAGTTGTAGCTTCAGCGCTACTAGGCGCCGCTGTTTCTCGTCATTTGTCAGTAACAAATCCGTTAGCTGCTAGAAGAGATGCCCTGCAAAGTACTGTAATTCGTCTGAGAGAAGGTTTCCGTAAAAAAGAGAACAGTTCTTCAAGTTCTTCTGAAGGCTGTGGCTCGAGTGTGAAACGCAGTAGTAGTGCAGATGCTGGGCACCTTGGTAGTGGGGCAGTTCCTTGCACTGGTGATAGTACTAGCTGGAATAATGTTGAAGGAATTAATACCGATAAGAGCATAGATAGTGGAAGACCAAGTCTGACACTACGTTGTAATTCATGTCAATCTGTTGTTCAAGAGCCTGAGGCAGGACCATCCTGTGATGATAGGAATTTGGAGCACCTTAGTTCCTTAGTTGTTGGTTCTAGTGGGGGCCTGGAGAGCCAGGCCTGTGAATCTAGTTCATCAACCACATTAAATCAGCAAACACTGGACCTGAACCTGAACCTAGCCCTTGCATTCCAGGAGAAGTTGAACGATCCCAGAATAGCATCTTTGTTGAAAAGAAGGTCAAGACAAGGAGATCAGGAGCTCACTAATTTATTGCAAAATAAAGGCCTAGATCCTAATTTTGCAGTAATGCTGAAGGAAAATGGAATAGATCCAATGATCCTTGCTTTACTTCAGAGGAGTAGTTTGGATGCAGATAGAGAGCATCGTGATAATACTGATATGACTATCATTGACTCGAATAGTGTTGATAATTCACCCAATCAAGTTTCGTTTTCAGAAGAACTTAGGCTACGTGGACTAGGGAAGTGGCTCCAATTCTGTAGGATAGTACTCCACCACATTGTTGGAACCCCTGAACGTGCGTGGGTTCTTTTTAGTCTAGTATTTATTGTTGAAACCACCATTGTGGCCATTTTTCGCCCCAAGACAATTGAACTCATAAATACTAGGCATCAGCAGGTAAGAGTGGACTTACTCAAAGCTTTCTATTTTACCTTCTATGTTGGCGAAATTTCGTTGATAAATGTCCCAGAAAGTACATATTTGTACAAACATAATTAACAAGCACACCTACATTGCATATATTTACTGGGAGTACGTCAGAAAGCTAAGCAACCTGAAAAGAGCGTTAAAGTAATTAAAGAACTAAGCAAACAGCTTTTCATGCCACACCATCTTCCCTTGAACTAATGTATACTTTTTTTTGTAAATAAGATAATTTGGAACTTTTAATTTTTTTGTTGGTAATTTGCCGATTATATCAGTGTTTTCATAATGTGTAGAGAGTCATCCAAAGCAGTATGTAGAAACTATTTTTCCTAGGACTGCCAGGAAGCCAAGCAGATATGATAGTGTTTGTTTTTTTGTCAGCATGCTCTGTCTCTTTACTATCGAAACCACTTCCTAGATCCGTTTTAAAATATATTAGCCCTCCAAAGACCATTTTCAATTACTCCTTTAAGAGGGTAGAAGCTCAGTAGTTAAGTAGGATTTGTATCCAATAATTTGTATATTTGAAATCAACAGGCTCCTATAATTGTTGGAAAGTCAATGTAGAACTTGCACCTTGCATTATAAATGTGAACTGGTGAACACAGAGATTAGGAGATTGTTGTGATGGTTGTTAAGTTTGTGGTTGACATATTTGGAGTTTAGATATTGGAAGAGTGGAATTAAATCTATGGCCCAAAATGTTTATCTATTGCTGTAATTTTTACATTACATACTTGTGTTGAATAATGTACTCCGAACTAATTAATTTATACTTGAAACTAGATAAAAACGAATAGATGTTGGCACTTGAAACTAGATGCTTCTGTGTCATGATAGTATGTCATCCAAAACATAGAAGTAAAATAAATCAATCTGTTCACATGTTAAGTCAGATCATAAAAAGATCGAATGATGTTTAAATATTACAGTGTGTTACTTAAAGTGTCACTTATATTTTGGCACTCTTACGTGCCTGAGATTATAAATTGAATTGCCAGTTGAACGGAGATTATAAATTGAAATGCCAGTTGAATGTTAATCACATTCTGCATGTTTCGGAAGTATGGTCTTATTGCCTGGATGCTGAGCACTTGTGTTGGTTTGCTACTTTCCTTCTTGAGGTATGGCATCTCCCCCCCCCAAAAAAAAATTTAAAATTGGCATTTTATATGACTCCCAGCCTGTATACCGAAGCAAAAAAATGTTACTAACTCTGTTCTGGATGCTCGTATAGTAAATCGTCACTGCTTCTGGGATTGTCTTTGACGGTGCCTCTGATGGTGGCATGTCTCTCGATTGCCATTCCTATATACATACGTAATGGATATCAGTTTTGGCTTTCAAGAGCTGATGCTTCTCAGAATGTGGTGGTTCATCGAACTCTGGGGATGAAAGAGGTTTGTTGAGTAATATTTTTTCTTTGTGTAGTTTCATATTGATTTGGCTTTGCTGTTATGATTTAGACCACATGCTTCACTATCTTCTTATTGCTCGCCATTGGACTTGAGGCTTCAAATTGTCGTTAACTAAGCCAGTGAATTGTTTTTGGTTTTTCTGTGTATCTTTTAGTCAATATTTTAATAAGAGAAGTAGCTTGAAATTGATTCTTGCTGTTGAGTGATTTTTTGTGGTGCAATGTCAGGGTGTTGTGCTTCCTATTTGCGTAGCCTTGTTCGCTGCATCCGTGATAGCTCTTGGTGCAATAATATCTGCCAAGCCTTTAGATGATCTGGAGTATAATGTTATATCCAACAACAAAGACGGTGTTAGTTCTCCATATGCTTCACCTACATATTTAGGCTGGGCAGTGGCTTCTGCAATTGCATTAGCTGTAACTGGAGTGCTTCCAATCTTGTCATGGTTCGCAACATATCGATTCTCTCTCTCTTCTGCTTTATGTGTTGGTTTATTTTCAGGTATGAAATTCCTATCAACTCACAACCATTCTCTTCTTGTTCTCTTTTTGTTTTTTCATTTTGGATGAATCTCTTAAGGATTACTTATAGTAACCATTTCATTTACTCTCTCTCTGTCCATATATATTGTCCCTTAAAACAGCTGTCCTTGTGGCATTTTGTGGTGCATCTTATGTGGAGATCATTAAGTCGAGAGTTGATCAAGTTCCTGAGAAGGTTGATTTTTTGGCTGCTCTACTTCCATTGATATGTATTCCAGCATTGCTATCACTTTCAACTGGATTGATTAAATGGTATGCAAGATTATACTTCTAACCAATCATGGCATGACTTTGTAGTTTCCCTTTTTAGAAAACCTTGGATGGCATCTCTATGCTTGCTTTAGCAGACTTTCATAATTATATGCAGGAAAGATGACAACTGGAAACTTTATCGAGGTGCATATGTATTTATCATCATCGGTCTTGTTTTAATGCTTGGTGCAATAGCAGCTGTTACTGTTATTGTTAGCCCATGGACGGTTAGTTACTGTGGTGTCATCATTTCTTGCCAATTACTCAGGGTACTGTGCTGTCATCTCTGTTATTTATCTTTTTCCCCCTAAGCAGATAGGTGCAGCATTCCTCTTGGTTCTCCTCCTCCTCGTTGTGGCTATTGGGGTGATTCACTACTGGGCTTCCAACAATTTTTATTTGACGAGATTGCAGATGTTATTTGTTTGCTTCCTTGCATTTCTTCTGGCCCTAGCAGCGTTTTTTGTTGGATGGTTTAGAGGTAAAAGTAAAGTGAAGATTCCTTCTTTTGATCCTTATCTCTAGCAAATCATACTGCTCAAATTATACTAGTACCTTTTTATTTCTGTGTCCGTAGTGCCCATCACATAAATGCCACATTGACATTTTTTTTGCTACAGACCATGCTTTTGTTGGTGTTTCTGTTGGATACTTTTCGTTTCTCTTTCTGCTAGCTGGAAGAGCATTGACTGTGAGTAACCCATAAGCATGTTCTTAGATTTATTTTTAAAGTCGAGAAGATACAATAATTTTCATGATCTTCATGTTTAAGTTTCAAATTCCTCTATGATCCATCAGGTGCTCCTTTCACCCCCTATAGTAGTCTATTCTCCAAGAGTTTTACCTGTTTATGTATACGATGCACATGCAGATTGTGGGAAGAACGTCAGGTTAGCTGCTTTTTCCCCAAGATTGACATTGGCATCTCTTTGTTGTTTATTGATATTCGATCGTTTTGGTTACTTAATTTTATTACATAATTTTGTCGAACAGTGCCGCATTTCTTGTGCTTTATGGTATTGCCTTGGCAACTGAAGGCTGGGGTGTTGTTGCCAGTTTAAATATATACCCGCCTTTTGTTGGTGCTGCCGTATCAGCTGTCACACTAGTTGTAGCTTTTGGCTTTGCTGTATCCCGTCCTTGTTTGACTCTTGAGGTTTGCATATACTTTTTACTGAACTAAGAAACAAAAAAAAAATTGTTGTTTCTACATTAAATTGCTCTGCACCTATTACATGTCCCTGTTGGTTTGATTACGAAGCCAACAATATCATCAAACTTTTCATGTCATTCTTACCTTCTGATCTGCTGTTCTAAACAAACCAGATGGTAGAAGATGCCGTTAACTTTCTCAGCAAAGAAACCATTGTTCAGGCAGTAGCTCGATCGGCAACTAAGGTATTATTACTTGCGATTAGCAATTTTTTTCTTCCTTTTCCCAAGATCATGCACATTTTCTCTCTTGATGAGTATTTTTATCAATATTTACTCCTAGTCATTGCTTATTCACATTGTAATATCTCACCATAATTGTTAAGTCTTCTAAGTGCATACTCTTTGTCTCTCTGGATTCCATCCTACTCCTTTTCCATGTACTGTTGTACACTCGGATTAAAAGAATGCCCTATGCTGCATACCCATGTGAACTAAAATTTATCTGTTTATGAAATACCCAGAGTGGACCAAGTCATTGCCCACATTTTCTATTTGCTAAATTTTCTGGATACGATTGAACAGACTTCAATTAGTGTGCAATTTGTCTTCTTGATTATGACAATTTGTTTGTCTTCTTGATGCTAAATTTTTTCATGAAGACAAAGTTTGTTTCTTTTTATCTTCTTGATTCTGACAATAGTGTGATGACCTTCTAGTGGTCATGCTAACAATGTTTGATGAAGTCCTTGTGAACAGATTTTTGTAATTGCTTGATATACTAGGAATATAGAGATGACAAATTGTCTAGTGTTGTGTTCCTGGTGCTTAGTGCTATGTTGAATGAATTCTTTGCACTGTTCATGCAGACCAGAAATGCTTTATCTGGGACGTACTCTGCTCCTCAGAGATCTGTTAGTTCAGCTTCTCTTTTGGTTGGTGATCCTACTGTGATGCGAGATAGGGGAGGAAATTTTGTACTCCCAAGAGCAGATGTCATGAAACTGAAAGATCGTTTGAGGAATGAGGAGCAAGCTGCTGGATGCTTATTATGTGGCCTTGGGAACAGGAGGAGTTTGCGTAATGAAGCAACTAATGACGTGGGCCAAAGAAGAGAAATGTGTGCACATGCCCGGATTTTGGCTCTAGAAGAGGCAATTGACACCGAATGGGTGTACATGTGGGATAAGTTTGGTGGTTATCTGCTGCTTTTGCTTGGTTTGACCGCTAAGGCAGAGCGTGTACAGGTGATTGCTTGCTGTGCTATTTCATGTTTTTGGGAGAGTATTGCTACTAATTAGTTGTTCTTTTTCATCTCTGCTCTCTCAGGATGAGGTTCGCTTAAGACTTTTTCTTGATAGCATAGGATTTTCAGACTTAAGTGCCAAGAAGATCAAGAGATGGCTCCCTGAAGATCGTAGACAATTTGAGATTATACAGGAAAGGTGATAACTCAATTAATAATTTGTAATTAATACTTCGTTGGCTTTGTGCCATATTTTCTGCTTGTTACTAATATTTTGTTGCCTTACCACAAAGAACAAGAACTGAACTAAGGGCTATTGTTGATGTTTGTAGTTATATAAGAGAGAAAGAAATGGAGGAGGAAGTTTTAATGCAGAGACGTCAAGAGGAAGGGAGAGGTAAAGAGAGAAGGAAAGCTCTTAGGGAGAAGGAAGAGCGCAAGTGGAAAGAGATTGAAGCGTCTCTTATATCGTCAATTCCTAATGCTGGAAGCAGGGAGGCTGCTGCCATGGCAGCTGCAGTGCGTGCAATAGGTGGTGATTCTGTTCTTGATGATTCATTCGCACGTGAGAGAGTTTCCAGTATTGCTCGCCGCATACGTGAGGCTCAGTTATCTCGCCGAGCTGTTCAGGTCATTGTGCTTTATTCTCTTATTTATTAGAAGTTGTAAAGAAGAGGTCAAGTTTGCAGATTTATTATTTGTAAAAGTTCCATCGCTTCATCTTTATTGGTATATGAACTGATCACCTATATCAGGGGCACTAAAACCCAACCCTTAATAACAAAAGAAGAAAAAAGTTATCTGTGGGGAGTGGAGTACGCAATGAAGGAAGAAAAAAGGTGGCAATAACAATGCTAGAACAAGTTAGACAATTGCAGCATGTGGCTATAACTGTAGTAATCAAAGTTAAAATAAGTCTCACACTCTCACCTGTAATTAATCTAGTGTTTGACCGAGTTTTCTTCAGGGGAAAAAATTTCATTCTAGTGTTGCTGCAAAAAGAGATATAAAGCTTTTTATTTAGTTTTATTTATTGGTATTTGATAAGCTACCAGAACAGCTCAGTCATACGCCCTTAAATTGTTGTCTGATAAGAGTATCCACCTTAAGTGATGTAATGATGCTGTACTATTTCTTAGCTGCATTTCTTGCTCAGTTGCCTGTGTACCAACATCTCTACTGCAGAACAATATATTGTGCAATCTGCTGTTGTGACATTCAGTCTTTAACTTTTCTTCACCAATCAGAATTACAACATTGTATATCCTGATTGTGCTTGGTTGCTTATGAATGTTTAATTATTTCAGACAGGAATTACTGGCGCTATTTGCATTCTTGATGATGAACCCACAAGTGGAAGATACTGTGGCCAAATTGATCCTATTCTCTGCCAAAGTAAAAAAGTTAGCTTCTCCGTTTCTGTGATGATTCAGCCAGAGTCTGGACCCATTTGTCTTTTCGGTACTGAATTTAATAAGAGTGTATGCCTTGAGATTGTGGTTGCTGGTTCTGAGCAAGGCATTGAAGCTGGTCAAGTTGCACTTCGACTTGTTACTAAAGGTGATAGACAAACTATAGTAACAAAGGAGTGGAATGTTGGTGCTTCCAGTATTGCAGATGGAAGGTAGGTTTACATGTCTTTGGTATTTACTCATGCTTTTTCCATGGAATTGCACATCTGGGCAGCTCATCTAGAGTCTTCAATTTGAAATGCGACTATCTGCTATAACATTATAATAAAATGTTTAATACGTTACGATGTGTAATTATCATAATTTCGACCTTTTGCTTTTCTAAAATTAGATTTCTTACTGGAGCTGTGCTGCTTTTTCAGGTGGCACATTGTGACGGTGACTATTGATTCCAATATTGGTGAGGCAACTTGTTACCTAGATGGCCACTATGATGGCTACCAGACAGGGCTGCCACTTCAAATAGGAAATAGCATGTGGGAGCAAGGAACAGAAATCTTTGTTGGCATCAGGCCAACTGTGGATACAGATGCATTTGGGAGGTCAGATAGTGAAGGATCTGAATCAAAGGTTCGCCTGATGGATGTTATCCTTTGGGGAAGGTGCTTGACTGAAGATGAAATTGCAAGTCTTCCAGCTTCTATTGGATGCCCTGAGTACGACATGATTGATATGCCCGATGACTACAGGCAGTGGGCAGATTCTCCTGCAAGGGTGTGTGCTTCCTTTCATTACATGTCCATGACTTCAAGTTTTGATCTTCAAACGATCCCTCCCTTCCCTAAAACTTAGTTGTCATAAAGTAAATCTGAATGTTTTTCTATTTAACTATATTCGAAATGATCGATCTAGTTGGCAAGGTTGCCGAAACTTAGGATCCTATATGTGTACACATTGTTTTTTTGCTACCACACCATTCTTTCTAATTGAGGTTTACCTTCTTCATCAGGTTGAAGAGTGGGACAGTGATCCAGCTGATGTAGATCTTTATGACAGGGATGACATAGACTGGGATGGACAATACTCAAGTGGGAGGAAGAGAAGGTCTGATCGTGAAGGGGTTCTGGTAGATGTTGATTCATTGTCTAGAAGGTTAAGAAAACCTAGGATGGAGACAACGGATGAAATTAATCAGCGGATGCTTTCAATGGAATTAGCTGTTAAGGAGGCTCTCTTGGCTAGAGGCGAAGCACATTTTACAGACCAGGAGTTTCCTCCAAATGATCGTTCATTATTTCTTGATCCAGATAACCCACCTGCGAGATTGCAGGTAACTCTATATTGCATTCTGGTTGTACTTATTACATATTCAGAATCTTTTGGCTAATTACTAGATGTGCTATGTATTTTGAAATCTTAATGTATGTTTGTTTTATTATTTTGTTCTGTTATTGAAGGTTGTTGCGAATTGGTTGAGGCCTCCTGACATCGTAAAAGGCAACCATCCAGATTCTTACCCTTGCTTATTTTCTGGCTCACCCAACCCATCAGATGTTTGTCAGGTACCTGGTCATGTGCAAACGTGAACACTCTCAGTTCTTTCTCTCAGGGGGAGGGTTCCCTCTTCTTTAATTGTGCATATAAATCACAACCCCCTCTTCTTTAAGAATAACATTGATAATCTCTGCACTCTGTTCTGATGTGTACAGGGTCGGTTAGGTGATTGCTGGTTTTTAAGTGCTGTTGCTGTTCTAACAGAGGTGTCCAAAATATCAGAAATTATGATCACCCCAGAGTACAATGAAGAAGGAGTATATACTGTTCGCTTTTGTATTCAGGTAAACTTTTTCATTAGTAGTTTTGTTGCCCATCTTACATGTAATTCATTATTATCTTCCCCCACTTCATGTCCCTTTGCTTAATGAGATCTGAGGTGAGTTTGAACTTGGTTGTGGATCTCTTCTTATAAGTCCCCTGAAAAGGAGTGTCAAGTGTGTATAACTTTTTTGATAGGCATTGTTTACCTTGTGATTTTCTTTAAAAGTTGGCAGTAGACTACTGTTTTGAGTCTCTGGAGCTACCGAAGGTCCATGAGTTTGTCTTTGAGAGGCCGTACTGAATATATTATGTTACCCAGTTTACTGTAGTGTATGCTTTTAAATGTATTACTTATAAATATTCTTAGTGAGGCTAACTATGTTGACCTTTGTCTCCGAGGGATAGGGTGAATGGGTTCCAGTAGTTGTGGATGACTGGATTCCATGTGAATCTCCTGGGAGACCTGCATTTGCCACCAGCAGAAAAAGGAACGAATTATGGATTTCTATATTAGAAAAAGCCTACGCTAAGCTTCATGGTTCTTATGAAGCACTGGAAGGTGGGTTCGTTCAAGATGCCTTGGTGGATCTTACAGGGGGTGCTGGTGAAGAGATTGACATGAGAAGTTCCCATGTGCAAATCGATCTTGCGAGTGGAAGATTATGGTCTCAGATTTTGCGATTCAAGCAAGAAGGATTTCTGCTTGGTGCTGGTAGCCCATCAGGCTCTGACGTGCATGTATCTTCTAGTGGGATTGTGCAAGGGCATGCTTACTCAATATTACAGGTATTGATTTTTCAGTCGAGGACACCAAATTTAGCGAGTTAAACTTTTTGGAATAATTTTAACTTTTAAAAGGAAAATGATTTTTAGGTCCGAGAGGTTGATGGTCATAAGCTTGTTCAAATTCGAAATCCGTGGGCAAATGAGGTGGAGTGGAATGGTCCATGGTCCGACTCATCTCCTGAATGGACAGATCGGATGAGACACAAACTTAAGCATGTTTCGCAGGTCATCTTAAGCTTTCAGCACCACTTACTCGTTGATTTTTTTGTGATTTCCTTGGTTCACAATTGAATGTTACTATTTCTTTTTTATTACTAATATATATCCTATTAAATAAAAATGCATGTCCTATCAAGTCAACAATTTTTCCATTTGCTAACATGAAAAGATCACTAACTAGATCTCAGTGTTCCTCGCGAACAGGCAAAAGATGGCATATTCTGGATGTCTTGGCAAGATTTTCAGATACATTTTAGATCTATATATGTTTGTCGTGTCTACCCATCAGAGATGCGTTATTCTGCCCATGCACAGTGGCGTGGTTACAGTGCTGGAGGTTGCCAAGATTATGATACATGGCATCAAAATCCTCAATTCCGGTTGACTGCCACTGGGCCTGATGCATCACTCCCCATTCATGTGTTCATTACCTTAACTCAGGTAGTAACTTACTCAGCCAAGTTACTGTTGGTTTTTAGCTTATGCTGATTTACTGTCTTGCTCATATGCTCTCTTCAGGGTGTTAGTTTCTCTAGAACTGCAGCTGGCGTCCGAAATTATCAGTCTAGTCATGGTTCACAGATGTTCTACATCGGAATGAGGATACTTAAGACACGTGGTCGACGTGCTGCTTTTAACATTTACCTCCACGAATCAGTTGGTGGGACGGATTATGTGAACTCTAGAGAAATATCTTGTGAAATGGTTCTAGATCCCGATCCAAAAGGTTACACAATCGTGCCTACAACATTGCACCCAGGGGAAGAGGCGCCCTTTGTTCTTTCCGTTTTCACAAAAGCTTCTGTAACTCTTGAAGCTCTGTAATCCATTATGATGGCCAATCTGTTGAATTTTGTCACCTTTCTTTCTTCCGGAAGAAGTCATATTTGTTAGCCAGTCCTACATTAAGGATATCATTGCCAGATTTGAAGGTAAGATTCTTTTCTCTAGTTCTAGCCTCTAGGGGATCAGAATTGTGTGAATCGAATTGTTAACTTTATTGATTCTTGTGACATCGTTGTCCACTTCCTAAACTACTCTAATATATCCTTGTACCTTCCTAAGTTATATGTTTGGACTTCGAGAGATGATAAATGCAATACTCTTTGGCAGGTTATTATACAAGAGGTTCTTCGGTGCAGGGCTGGACTTCAAACAAAGGTTGCTCGTGAATCGAGTGTGCGTTATTTCCCCCCTTCTCGGATGCATGCTCAGGTTGATGTTGAAGGGGTTTGCAGGCTCATCAGACCAATTCAAGAAAGAAGAAGATTATGTACTGGCTTGAAAATGGATATAATTTTTGTACACATGTAAATGAAGAAAGGTAAGTAGTGTGGAGAAATAGGTAGATATTGTAAGGTTTAAGCTACAATTTTGACCTGTTTTCAGGTATAAATGTACAAATGTATTTCGTTCTTTAATCCAAGGTTTATATCTTCACATTTCTTATGATGAATTGAATATACTACCTATATTTCTTAAACAAGTAATATAACAAGACCTACAAGGAGCCAAGGAAGACTGTAGGTCTCATATATAGTCCATTTATTGAGGTTTGATGACAATGTCATAGCGATTCTATTATTTTCAAATAAAAATTAAATAAAATGTCATTATTGCCTCTCAATTCTAAGAAATCAGATTATTTTTTAATGTAATATTGTCAAGTTACCAATATATAGAGTAAATATCTAATTATTGGTATGCAACCATCACACTCTTTTAAGTTTTTAGTGATGCACTAATTGTAACATTAATAAAAATTCATCTCAAATTCAACTTTCTCAATCTAATTAGTAATTACTAAGGTAGTGCAACTTTGTCGATCAACAATTCTCATCTTTATTTTACAAGTAGTGTCTTCTATTACTTTAAATAAGGCATGATTTATATATAAAATACTTAAAAACCACAACTTGCATTCAAGAAACACAAGGCATAAGTAACGTAATTGTATTAATTGAATTTGTGATTTGCATATTCATAACATAGAGTTTCCCCTTACATAAGCCACTTGGACATAATGAAATACATTTAAAATCATTAAAAAAATTATACTTAATAATAAACAATAAATTATATTTTCCAATGCAAATATTATTTTATCCCCCCTTGTATTTCTTCACTTCAATTCATAGACACCTCTTCTTGAATAAATCCCCCAAGCTTACGTGGAATAAAAAACACTTTGAGACCATTTTTCATGAACAAAGTGAGTGACATTTTTTGTTCAACTTGATGACCCGGTTCAAGAGCAAGCCGGTACTTCAAAAGAACCGCCGAAGCAATTGATTTCATTTGAAGATAAGCCAAATCCTTACCTAAACAAGTTCTCGGTCCACCATTAAATGCCACAAATTTATACCCTTCAACCGGCGGTTCAAACCGGTCCCCATCTTTTGAAAGCCATCTCTCCGGTTTAAACTCCATGCAATCCTCTCCCCATATACTCTTCATCCTCCCAACCGAATATATCGAGTAGGTAACGGTCGAACCGGACAGGACAAATGTCCCGTCCGGTAATACATCATTCGATATCACATGTTTAAAATCTTGAGGGACCGAAGGGTACAAACGTAACGTTTCGGCTAATGCAGCTTTAAGGTACATTAATTTATCAGCTTCGTCGAAAACCAATGGATCCTCGGTCCATTTTCGAGTATCATTGCCACGTGTTTTAATCAAGATCTTCGATAATTCATCGAGGATCTTATTTTCTACACGTGGATGGTTCATGATGAGATAGAAGAACCAGGTGAGAGCCACTGAGGAAGTATCTCGACCGGCTAGAACAAAGTTGAGGGCGATTCTTTTAAGAATAGGGTTCGAGTAAGGTTTACCCTGCGAGTCTCTTTTTTTCATGAACCGGGAGAGGAGATCATCTGATGGAACTTCTTTACGTGCCTCAAGTGCTTCCGTCATGTAGTTTTCGACTATTTCCAAGCTTTTTGTTAACGTCATTTCCGATCCAATGCCTAAAATCTTCTTCAACCTATACACATTAAGGGGAAAATGATAAGTTATTGAGTACAAGACTTGCACCAATATATTGCTTTCATATAATTAACGATTTCACAATTAATTTTATATCGATATTAAACCGAAGTACAAAAACACAGCCATTCCATTCCCATAAAGACCATCTACTTACATACTAATTATTTTTTATAGCTTGTCCCATTTGATCAATGTTTATATGTATTTTAGAATATAACCCAATTTTAGTTAATAATACAAATATTTATTTCTCTAAAGCTTTTGAAAAAGTTAAAACTAGACTAGCTATGTTATTTTAGAAAATAACCCAACTTTTGCTAGTATTAAAATCCAACTTGTTCTTGTGAAGTAATATTTTAGTACTAATTGGCTTATTTTCTAAAATACATGTAAAAAATAATCAATGAGATGAGAAATGAAAAAAGAGACGATCATCTAGGATAGAGAGAGTATAGTTTATGATCAAAGATTCGTCTGAAAAATTGAAAACCTTAATTAAAATGAACCAGATAGAATATGGAGCAATATGATGCACGACAAACCTCCATAGGAAACCAGGATACAATAGCCTTTGCAATGTAGCTTCAGTGGCTGAATCAAAAGCTTTGGCAAATGGATTATCATGCAAGTCAGCGGAGAGTGTTTCAGGGTCTTTACCAAAAGTGAGTCCACAAATATTATCAAATGTAAGCCTAAGTAACAAGTCTTGCAAGTCCATAGGAACTTGCTCTTTAGCCGCCTTGTCCAAAATTACCCAAAGCCGGTTCCTAATAGTCCGGCTCACCCACCGAGCCATGGCTTGCCGGAGAGTCCTCGTAGTGAACTCTAGCGCAGCCGTCTTCCTTTGTATAAGCCATGTCTCACCATCACTATTGAAGATGCCTTGGCCTAATAGGTCATGAAATGCATCTTGCCATGTTGGACCTTTAGGGTAATTATCAAATCTTGTCTTAAGTATATGTTCAATATTTTTTGGGTGACATGTTACGGTGTAAAATCCTTGCTTGTATGCATAATAGGGTAAAGCTATGGTGCATGTTTGGTATGTGGCGGCTCCACCAGTGGCGCGGAGGTTCCCGGCTACCCAGTCGTGGAACCGCCTCCGGTTGGCGAATACGCCCGGGAGGCTACCGAAAATAGGCCACATTTTGGGACCGTTGAGTTTTCTAGCAAGAACATAGAACCAAAGAAGGTAGGCTGTTGAGGCTGCTACTACACTGAAGAAAATGAGTAGGTTATCCATTGGTTCTTTTTCTTGAATGGATTTGATATTTGTTGCACAATGGATGAAGAAGATGGAAGGGGGGATTAGTATTATATAGGAAGTTTGATAGAAAGTGAATGATTTAGTAAATGGTTGTTAAGAAACTTATTAAAGGTTAAAAAAGGACTATATATTTGGTTAGGTTGATAGGAATTGCCTTCAGTTTACTTGCATGTCTAAAGAAAATATATTGGCCTTTTCACCAAAATAGGAAAAAATTATGTCAAGGGTGATTGTCTTGTTCCCTCGTTTTTACTTGAATCAATCACTAGTACTGTAACTGTCACTTTCATAGCTAGATTCACAAGAATTTCTAGATAATGAGAGTGTGTTTTGATAAAATTTTAATAGATGGATGGTCAAAATGTGTATAAGGTATGTACACATGTACAATATAAATTATGAAGTACTAAAATGTGTGTAACTTGTTATATATTCCTTCCCTTCATTTTCATTCATTTAAATTTACCAAACCAATGTTTTAAGCCATACACAAATATGAAAAAGCTATGTCAACAAATGAAAAATAAAAATGAAAGGTACCTAATTTTCATAAAAAGAAGACCCCAAACAAGCTGTGTAAGAAACCATAATTATATTTATCAACATTTGAAGTTTTCTCTTTTCTTCTCCATCCACTTTCAACTGCCCTCTCAAGTTTTTTCTTTGCTTTCTTGATCGCACGATAACTCTATCTCTCAATACCACAGGCCATCACAAATTCTTATAGTTGTTACAAAGACGATAGACTTGGAAAAACTTAGCACATATATCTTGCTTTTCAAGTCAATGTCTATCCCCAGTTAGAAAAGAATAAATGATGAACTGCCTCATGAGTCAGTGTGATATATATTATTTCATATTAATCTAATTAAAACTTTTTAAGTAACTGAATGTGAGAATAGGACCCGACCTCGCTAAGTTGATATAACAGTACAAAGAACTTAATTGGATGCTTATTATATATTGATAATGTTAAGAGAAAATAAAATTAATGTGATTAATGTCAAGAGAAAACAAATACCCCGAAAATGGGTGTTCGTGAATCGTGCTAGCAGGGTACCAGCTCCTCATCTGGTCAGAAAAACACACACAACACCAAACATAAAACATAGAGCTCCTAATGCTAGCTTATATTAGAGTATATATTTAATGAAAGTTACTAAGCTCATTAAGCTATTCATTAATTTATTAATAATTAAAAAATACAAATTATACTATTTTATAAAAATATTTTTTCTTCTTTGATACATTTTAATAATACGCATTCATTTTCTAAAAAAAAAATTCATTAATGTCAATTATATAAGCTTATTTTTAACTTTTAGGTAACTGTAGATAGTAGAATTTTAATTAATTTTAATTAATAATGTTGATTTTATGGATTTATTAATTGAATTAATTTTCAACCGATCACACAATTACACGTGTTGATTAATCATCCGAGCTAATTAGATTCAAGCCAAGCAGAAAATAATAGTATTCCTCGATTCAAGGGCTTAATATTAATTTTAGGTTAAAAATTATGTTTTACATTAATAAACATAATTTTAAACTCCTCGAATAGTATTTTAAAAAGATAATGTATTAAATTAATAAAAGCAGTTAAAATATCTGTCAATAACAACCGCTTTTGACCTAAAAACCTCAAAATAGGCGCCCAACTCCTATTCTTGAGAATAAGTCACGTTAAAATATCCGACGCATCCGCATCATGCCTCAAAATCAACTACGCATCATTTATCCGCCTTAAAACAAAACCAACTAATCTAATCGTACCAAAGCCTATAAATACCCCTCTATATTTTTTGAAAAATAAATCATAAGCAAGTCAGAAAAGTCAAGCGCAAAAGTTCAGTAGGTACCGGTTACATCAAAGAGACACCGAAGAATCTGTCCGAACATTCAAAGCTAGTTAAAACACTCCAGACACCGAAACACCACGATAAAGGCCAAAAACCATCGTCAGAGGGCTGACAATCCGAAATTCCAACAACAAAAGAAGCCTCCTCCCCAACTGGTGAACACAGCCGCCGGTACTCCCTACACTACATCAAATCTTATAGGACACTGGGCTGCCTCTACCTTCACAAGCACCAAATAAAAAGACCTGAAAAGATAATGTAAGACGCGACCATCCTACAAATGATGAAAACAGTCAGCCACTCAACCCCTAAGTCAAATCAGTAGATTACGTCAATAAGTCATTTCACATCAAGTTCGGTACCACGCCACAAGTTCTAAACTAGCCCAACTAAACGGAGTGCAGTACTGCCGAAGAGATCTCGCGGCCACATATCCGTGTCGACATCAACAAAGCCCCACCACAATCACATATCCAGCAGTGTCAAGATCCACCACCACCTATCCAACAAAGGCGCGGCCCAGCCTCACCACCGGGTTTATCTATTCAAATAAACTGAGGGTCCAAGCCCACCATCCAACTCCATTGACTTCGAGGATCCAAGTCCAAGACAATCATCAGCCCATACAACCATTACTGATCACGCCGCCTCCAAAGACCTTGCCTCTGGGACTCATATCTCAAAGTCAAAGACAACTCTCGCCCCTACTCCGCCCAGACACATATCCAACTTCAAGACGGAGCCCGCTACTAGAGTCCATATCCGCTGCTTATATCAGACGCTAACATACGTAGTATAGCATTGGGGATCGATAATGTAATCCCAATCTGTTGATATAAATGTTCATTTCGAAAGATTTTCCCAAATGAATTTTATTATTTTCGGTGCTCAATATAAATAATAAAAATCTTTCTTTTCACATAAGAATCTGCATCAATTTGTTCAACAAATTTCGTACATGTTCTAATTGCTTACGGAAAATTTTGGTACAATTTTTTAAAATTTTGGTACATTTTTTTTTGAAATTTTTGAATTGTATCATCTTAAATCTAGACAAGCTTTTAAGAATATACCATTTATATTAAAATTAGCATATACAAAATTAATAAACATTAATAAAACGTATCATTAACGAATCAAGAATCTTTCTCTTGCTATTTAGCTCTGTTCATTTAATAAAGCTGTGAAGCTCCAATAATTCTCTATTGTTAAAAGAGATCAAATTCCATGTGAACACTATCATCATTGGGCTTTCAACATGTGCATCGACTCATAAGAATGATGTAAGATTAGGTTCCAATACATTATATTACAGTTTGGATGTCCATATATAGTTACACAATTATATTTTAGTTTCTGTTTTAAAAAGAATGTTAATAATATAATTAAATCGTAATGGTAAAATCAGTATATGTTAAGTAAGACATGTTTTTGGGAATATGTTATTATTAAGACATGGTTTGATCAAATGATGGGGTATGTCATATGTGTGCAAAATGAACATGAATCAAAAGTAGACAATAAAAACTAAAGAACTAATAAGACAATATCTATTATATTAGGTAAATCGGAATTCCTTTCAAATAAATTAAACCATATGAGGTTACATACATATAAGACGTAATTCCCTAAGAAAGGCGGGGCTGAGTCTGCAGATACCATTTTTTAAGTTTAGATACTATACATTGAGTCAGTTTCTCTTATCTATATTATATTATATATTGTCCATATATATAATTGATATTACTATAATATGGACCCAAAGTTATTATCAAATTATTATACCCTTAATTTCCTTAATTATAAACAGCCAGAAGGCTCTACTGTCCCAGAGGCTTCCCCTCCAGCATTTTCACAAGAAGCTGAAGCCGGTTGATCCATGTATGACAAATTCACATCCTCCATTTTTATATTACTACAAGGACTATTTTTACTGCAATCCAGCTTCATGGCTACTTGTGTTGCAGATGTTCCATGAATGTCTTGATATGTTATGTCACTAATCTTCACACCTGACCCCTACAATTAAATTGTCCCAAAATAAAGTCATAAAAATTTCAAGAATCTTAATACTATTACTATATATTAATATTTTATCCTTGTCTATCAAATTTGTTAAAGAAATTAAACTACCTGAGAAGGGCAATTTTTGTGGTCAGGGCAATAGTTTTGGTCGATTATTATAGGATTATGAACATTAACCATAAGTGCATGTTGAAAAACAACATTCCTCACAAATCCATTGCTAGGCCTTGCCCATGTCTTCATCCTCACGCCATTTTCAGTCCCTGTAAATGTTACTGTTCTCACCGTCACATTTTGTACCCCTGCCTCTTCCAAGTCCCATCCTAAGCTTCCAATACTACAATAAAAAATCATATGAAATATATTATAATCATCAATAGTCATTCATTAACATGTCACAATATATTTTGCCGATTGCTCCATATCCTGGTAGCACCTGACCCAAGCTTCCACAAAAAGGTCTTGAGTTCAATCATCGTTGGAAATATATTCTACTTTATTTGTAGTACTTACTATAGCCGTCTTTAGTTAGGAATTTCTGTATTATTTATTTGTAATACTCAATATATGTAATCGTAATTTGCAATATTATGTACTCTTCATCGCTAATTTAAAAAAAAAAACATTTCACAATATATTTTAATTTAATGCATGTTTACTACTTTAACATGATTTTATGACAATCCAAGATCGATTGACCTTATTCCATGGCCAGGGCCGCATGCAATGTTTTCGATCCAAAGGTTGGAGTTTCCATGGCCAATTGATATACAATCATCTCCTGTACCAATATGTGTGCTTAAAATGGCGACGCCTGTTGATTCTTGAATATGAATTCCATCGGTATTGGGACTATCTCCTGGAGCCGATACCTTCAATCCTTGTAGCTTAGCATTGTGACACCCATCAATTAAAATATGGAACATTTGACTGTTTGTTGAGGTTAAGCCATTGATGACTATATTGTTTGAGTTGTAAAACGCCAACGACTGCAATCACATAACTAAATTAGTTAAAAAGCTTTGTGACGAATCCTTTTATTAGACTAGAATTTTTACTTTAAGGCGGGGTGTCAATAATAACATACGGAATATTAATTTAATGTTTCTAAAGAAGTTCATGTCTAATAAGCCGGGTATAGGTCTATAGGGGTCGGATTTTATAGAGTATTACCGTTGCACCATGAGGACAACTCTTGCCAGAAGTTTTGCAAGCCCATAAACGAGATCCTTGGCCATCAATAGTTCCACCATAAATTGAAACACCATTAACTCTCTCAAACTTCAACCAATTACCTGAATTTCCTATAACATTATAATCAGATGGAGCTAAAAGAGTACCATCTATACGTATAGTTATGGCACTACTCTTGCATGATTGTCCTGCAAACATTATGCTACGAAGCAAATAATTTCCAGGAGGCACATAAATTGTTGCGGGACTAGTGGAAGCACAAGCAGCAACCCATGCACTTAAAAACGGTGTCGTTGAATCCGACTTTCCGTCTGATTTTGCTCCATAATTTTTCACATTGTACACTAAATTCGCTGCCGAGGATGAGTTAAAAAGGATAAAGATGGCAAGAAGTGAAATTAAAATGTTACTTGTAAAAGTCATCTTTATTAGTTTGGTAAAATAACAAAAATAGATAGGTGGTGAGAGGGAAATGAGGGGGTTGAAGGAGGTTTATATAGGAAGCTAATTATTATTATGTGAATGGGGGAATGTTGGAATGGAAAATACTAAGGGAGGCAATAGACTACATCCTGAAATCTGGCTGAATTTTTGTAACTATTCATGGAACATTTGTTAACTGTGATGAAGTGTGAATGAAGGAAAAATCGAGAGAATATAGTAAATAGTACGTGATGGTTATATTTCTTTTTCATCACATGTTGAATTCCGAACTCTAAACGTAAGTAACTAATGATATCTTGAACCATATTATAGTATATCTCTTAATAAGCCTGGGTTGTAATAGTAAGGGATACGTACGTTATTATACATACATAAACATGGTAATAGGTCCTCGTTAATATTATTATTATGGTTGAGTTAACTTGGATTAGGTAGAACAAATTTTCGAAAAGAATTATTAATTCATCAAGTAGTGTATTACAGGAGGTTATCCATTATCGGGACATGATAGGGAGTTATATGGGTAACCTCCCATAATATAGTGCAAGAGTTCATTGCTTTAGAATGATGAGTAATGGAAACAAAAAAATTAGCAGAGTTACTTAAACTCATCATGACAAGTGCCAATACTTTGTTTATTAATTGATTTAATTAAAATTGAATACTTGTATTTTTAATCTACCTCTATATATACTGTGAGTGGGGGAAATTGCTTCAAAACGAAGCCCACGATCTCGCCTCCTTAATTTGCAGTAGTTTTATAATAACTATTACTCCAAATTGACTCCACATCAGATGTGGTTGGAAATTTGTATTAATTGTTCAACTTCATGTCATTGATTTTGTAACATAATTATTTATTTTTACATTTAGTTGTCATCCAATTAGTTTTATTTAAATTTAATTTTTTGATCATATACAATATTTATTTTGATTTGCTCCTTTTATATACACGCTAATTTAATATATATATATATATATATATATATATATATATATATATATATATATATATATATATATATATTGAAATATGAAAAATTTACTATAAAATAATAATAAGGTCAGTACGTATCGACCGCGCACAAACGCTAATCGCTTAATATAAAAAGATTGCTAAGGATATACGTAACGATGGTATGTAACCGACCATATAGGAAATGGCTGCGCAATCAAATCTACGTTTCAAAACGTCTACCAATTACCCAATGCTTTCAAAATGTTCCACTAATAATCCATTCTCAAAAATGTTCCCTAATCGATCTTCGCTGCTAAAACCGTCACTAATGAATTTGTTAAGTTGGTCACGGTTTCGCACGCGATCGCTGGCGAAGTGCAATTTAGTCATATTACCTAATTAATTCTCAATTTGTCACAAACACACCTCTTATCTCATTTCAGACAAAAATCAAACCCTTCAACTCCAAAACTCCATCTCTTTCACTCCCAAACTCCATCCCAAAATCTTCAAAAACTCTAAAAAATCGAGACCAAAAAACTAAAAAACAACAAGTATGCCTTGGGGGACTGCGTATCAACGGCTCTACCCTGCACTAACTTCGGTTGGACGCTTACGCGAGTTGTTCGAAAAGTGCATAATCTTCCCCAAAAGTGCGTATGCATGTTCTAATTTAAAAGTACTATGTGGTTTCTCGTGATTTAGGTCAACCCAAATTTAAAATTGGGACTTTTTTGTAATATTTCATGGGGGATCAAGCAAAAAATCGACTTTTCTGGGCCATGGTGGCTTAAAAATTAGTTTTTTTATTATGAGTTTATTGGGGTTTTAAAATTGCGGTTTTAATATCTAAAAATTGACGCTTTTTAATAGGGTTTTTAATCAGTGTCTCTGACTATTTAAAATCAGCTTTTTCAAGCAGGTTTTAAATTGTGGCTCGAGTTTTTCAAAATTAAATTTTATTATTTAAAATTGGGTCTTTTGTTGTGGGTTTTAAAATTAGGTTTTCAAAATTATGGTTTCATTTTTAAAAATTGGGGCTTTTTGGTTAAGGATTTTAAATTAGATTTATCGGGGTTTTTCAAAATTAGTGGGAATATGATCGACATCGCCGTTTTTGCGATTAATTTAAATGGGCTGGATTACCAATTTTATTTAATTCAACGATTAATGTTGTCTTTATTTTATGTTTTTTCGCGTATACGTATTACTTAATATTTCGACCATAGTTCATGAGGCTTTTAAGTTACTTACTGAGATAGACACGCTGACGGTAGATCAGCTAACTTCGATTGGACGGATGTCAAGATTTTGATATGAGGGATATACATGAATATGCAATGCCAAGACCGATGTCCACTGATGTAAAACATTATATGTATACACCGCCAGGCAAAGAGGCTCAAGTGTCAAGCCATTACTATGCTGAAAGGAGCAGGAATGAAGTTTAGAAAATTAGCAATGAAAGAAAACTTCATGGATGTATATATAGATTGTAACCCTGATCCAGAACTTCTAAAGTTGTATAAGAAATGGGTTGCGGGATTAAGAACCGTAGTTCCTAAAGGAATATCAGAGTTTTTGGATTATTGAAACTTATTAAGAAAACCTTTGTCTCGCGAGCAAGAAGACACCTTATATTGTCCATTATCAGCCTAATTTTGATTATAATAAAAATGGTGGGGAATACAATGAACAAAAGGGAAGTCAAGAAGGAAAAGCAAATGACGTAGTCACATTCGAGTTCTTGGGATGACCTTACACAAGATATTGAATATGAGAATGACATTTTTAGAGAATCAATTTGTTCGATGATGACTTAGATAAGGAGATTAGGGTAGAAAATATAGCAACAAGAACAAAAGTTGTCAAGAAATTGAGAAACGGGTAGGCGCTTCAAATCTGAGCCAAATAATGAAGATCAATAGTTTTAAAACATCACGCTCAAAGCCGCGAGAAGTGGCTCTACAAGACACGGAGTCGAAGTTCAAATTTAGGAAGGTTACATGTTATGTAGAGAGTAAAAGAGCGATGATGCAATTGATAACGTGTTAAGCGAGAGTGACGTTAATACTTGCATAACGTATCGCTCAAGTAGCGATTTAAGAAGAAGTTGGTAGAAAACAAAGGAAAAAGCTTAGGTATGTCCACTTCAAAGATGCACATATGAGAGATCCTAAGTTCTTCCTGGTTAGTTTTTTCAAGTAAGAAAACAAGTGGATGCATTGACTCTCAGTAATTAGACAGATCATAAGCCTATATGGATGGGATGTAATGACAACAAGAGGATATCATTTAAGCGAATTTCCCGAGGTTCCGTGGAGTATTTAAAATGCTATATGTATGCCTAAAAGCCTTTGGTGGAGGGATTTTAAGGATGGATGTAGGATGGTGATAGCTGATTGGCACATACTAAGGATTTCTACAAGCAAATGTGATTAACCGGCAGTTTCGATCGATAAATAATAATGGCTTCTATCTACCTGCACGGCGCTTGTCGGTATGAAAATTATGAGACATGGAGATGGTTCATTGAAGGCTTGATTGATGATTTGAAAATTAGGAATCAGGAAAAGTATATAATTATTTCTGACAAGCAAAAGGTAATTAATATAACTTTTTACACATCTTATTAAGATAAAGCTACTTAATTAGTAAATAACCATCAAGTATTTATGTTTTAGGGCTTGGAACAAAGGCTCATGACTTATTGCCCTGAGTCAGTAAAGAAGAAATTGTGCAACACATCTACATTGAACCTCAAGAAAACACATGAAAGTGGGGAGACTATTTGAGATTGAATATGGAAGATTGCCAATCCACAAACAAGTGATTTTTAATATAACGGCTAGTTCGAAGGATTTCAATAAAAAAATGCTCATACTGGATGATAGATCTTGCATATAACTCTTCTCAATGGTGTATAGCATTTTTCCTTAAATGTCTTCTTTGACACATCAGGTAATATCAGAAAGCGAGTCATTCAATCTTTTATTCTAGGAAGCTGTGGATAAGCTCTCGATCACTATGTTGAGTTAATATGTCTAAAGTCATGAAAATAATTAAGGATAGGTCAGTTGTCATCTCTAAGAAATCAGGTCCATTATGTGCAAAATAAAGAGGATTTTATATGACAATGTCAAAGACTGTGTTGGCTACATTATAAAATGGAATGGGAGAGATGAATTTGAGGTTAAGACACACGATTTAGCAGCTCAATTGATATCACAGAATGAAGGTTTTAGTCATGTTCATGAAGTGCTAATTGGTATTCCTTATTCACATGATATCCCATGTTTATACCATCTTAAGTCAACTTTTTGTCAACATATGTTCTAAATCCTGGCCAGCTGGTACACACCTGACACAATCGTTGGGATGCCACTCCAACCCCCTCCACATATTAAGTTGGTCGGCAGCCAAAAACTTAGAAAGCGGAGAAGAATTGTTTTAAAGAAGGGAAAGACTCCAGGGGTCGAGGAAACGGGTTATTGTCTATCATGGGATTTGTGTAAAACATATAACAAAAAGAAGTGCCCAAAGCAAAACAACTGACAAGAACTGAAAAGTGCATGTCAATTTGTTTGCTTTTTTTTTATGTTATTTTTTCAATTTTTTGTACTCCTAAACTAACTATGTATACAATCTGTATGTTTGTTTTTTAGCCTACTAAACAAGAAAAAAGAAAGGGTAAAAAACTTGTTAAGCAATCCAAAAGAAGTATGCTAAAAGTAAGTAGATGTTATGCTTAGGATGACAGTTGGTGGGGTACTGATTCATATAGGGTTGCTAATCCAGCTTCAATAACAGCTCCTAATATTGCCGCAAGCGAAGAAACCGAAAATCCATTTGTTGGAAAGAAGAAGAGAAAGATACAAGGAGCAGGAAGAGGATTTGCCGCCACGGTAGGGCAAGAGTAAAGCGTTTTGTAGCTCCAAGACCACCCACAAGACGGGCACAATGAAGCCGATGATATCATGGAGATATTGAGCCTTCCCGTGAGCAAAACACCTAAATGATCTTTAGGTGCTAATTATTTATAATAGGTAGTTTTTTGGCTACTGAAATTGTTAAACACATTACTATCTTTTGGTTCATGCTGTCAATGTACAAACGAGTACTTCTTGCAATACTTGCAATTTTGTGCATTGACAGTGAACATATATGGCATTGACAATGCCTGCAATTTTTTGTAAATGTTGACAGTATCAACACTTTTGATAGATGAATGGGGAACATATTTTAGAAATGACTGTAAGTGTCGCTTCATTTAGACAATAACGATTTAAAGGTCATGACCCATTTCATATCAATAATGGATGCAACATAACAACTACTTGACGCAACAACATTCCAACTAAAACAACTCAACATTTGTAACAACTTCTTCAATTCATTTCACAAGATTGAACATGAACTAACAACTAAAACTACATTGTTCAAGAGTTGTAACTTCAAGGACCTAAAGCTACATTGTTCAACTCACCATTTGACACACTAAGGAGAATAACCACTATAGCTAAACATAATGCCAAACATGTGCCTTTGAGGAATTTCTTCAAACACCTTGTAAGCATAATTGTATTCTTCAACTCTCTCTTCAATTTCTTGTTCTCTTCATCCAATTATTCAGCTCTATTCTCAGCCTCATCCAAAATTTTCTCCAATGCAAGTATCTTCTCCAATTGTGCAATACGTTTTCCTTGAGGAGATGGAGAATAATCAACATGTTCCATCCATCCATGCCCTCCATACTCAATCCAAATTAAGAAATTAGTGTACCATAGTAATTCATAATTGAAATTAAACAAAAAAAATACCCATACCCATTCCATTGGACATGCCCAAAAGATTCGACTCAGATTATCCTTGGACCTGGATGTTCTTTTCATGCATAATTGACCACAATACTTGCAATAGATGCTTCTCCCATTGCTCTCCATCAACTCGTCCGCCTTAATTAATCAACAAGAAGTTTCAATTGTTAATTTGAAGCTTCAATTAAAACCCTAGGGTTTATATTTGAATTTAGGGTGGCTAATTTCATAAATTATTTTTTTTTTTTTTTCCCTGAAAATATAGGTAGTGAAATGACCAAATACCCTTAATGATGGGCCACAGAACTCACGTGCCGTAATTAACTGCTAAAATTTCAACAGTCAAGGACACGGAACATTTTGAAAGACAAGATTGATCGAACATTTTGAAACACAGTTGATCGATTGAAACATTTGACAAACATTAGGTGATTATCCTCGCCATTTGCTCTATATTTTAACCCATGAGATAAAATTAGTCAAAGCTATGATGAGGTTATTGATCGGTATCCTACTCCGTGAATCAAGATCTATGCCAATCATTTCCCTCTCCTCTTCACGCTAGCTACATTAGATAATACTCCGTAATACTAATAAATAAGTAAAGCTTCATATGTTATGTTGTATTTTTGAATCGCAGCTGCATTTTGTACAAAAACTATTCATATTTTTTGGTGCACAGATCTACACAGATCAAAATCTGCACAATACCCTAACTTGTTTCATAAATAGATATAAGTCTAGAAAAAACATGGAGGAAGTAGGTTGAATTTTGATAGTATATATCTCCATTCTTCAACGCACTAATTAATTCGTGAAGAAGTCGACTTTATTTGTATTTAATAATGCACTAGTAGTGGTATCGCATGACGATACGCAATCGATTTCAAACATTGATACATTTTTATGTTTAACCCGAAATCATTCTAAAACGCGTAATAAACTTGCACTTTTGAATTTTTTAATTAATATTTTTATTTTTGGTGGATACTTTGGATCACAAATAACTTTTTAAATATAATATAAAAAATTAAAATATAATAATGTACGTCCATAGAGATATTATACGACACCTAGATGTCCATAGTAGAGATATAAATATTACTTAATAATTTGACGCCCTCCGACTAAATATATATTGACGAATTGATAATTAATATAAGATCAATTATTTTATTTCTATGTAGTTAAACTCTATGATTAAAAAGAGAATAAATTAAGTACAAATACAGAAATTCATATTTGCATGGAATTAAGTAATAATATTAATAATAATAACAATAGTTCTACATAATAATAACTAATAATAATTCTACAAAAAATATATGATTATTTAACAAAAACATATTATAATTATAATAATACTAATAATAACAATAATTCTACATAAAATATATTATTATTTAACTAACATCAATTATTAAAAATTGAAATTACATAGATTTATAAACCATACTGATGAAAGGAACATAATAAATTAATAATATATAATACATGGCGATATTCTTGTGAAACTAAATTACAAAGTTATACATGCAAAATCGAAAGCAAAATAATTATGTGATTCAACGCTACTTTTTGAATCATTAAACATGCATTGAGAGATAAACAAAGTTACTATAAATAGACGCATCTGTGAATTATAAAGTATATATATGCTAAATGGGATGAATTTATCATCCTCAAACCACACGTGATGCTACTGGATGATTTTCTCTAATCGATAATCTTACGTGATGTAAAATTAGAAAGTATGATGAATATCTAATACTACCTCCATTTTTTTTATTTGACATCACGTATATCGGCGTGAAACTTTCAATTATTTAATTACTAATTACTTATTATTTTAATAAATATAAAATTATATCATTAGATTGGTTTTTGAAATAATTTCATAATATTATTTTCTATATTTTTTAATATAATTTTAGTTATCAATTGATACCAAAATTTCACTGATATACGAAAACGCCAATAAAAAACCGAGGAGTAATAGTTAATTCCTATTGTAACTCCTAACTTTTAGATTTTTAGATAGGCTATGAATTTAAGAATTAATACAAGTTTTTTAATAAACTATTTATACTTTTATATATGTTTAGCATTAGTGATACGATAGTAGATTTCCTGCAATTATGTTCTGGGGCCAGCAAGGCAGAAATGATTTATTTGTCCTAATTCTCCCTTCTAAAGTCATCCTCAATCGCAAATTATGTTGGTCCAATAACAATACATACGTACAGGGTTAGTTTGTTATAGATGCAAATTCAAATTGGTTAGTTAGTGGAGGTAGAATAAAAGTAAGGACTATTTGTGTGTTTTTTGCCAAAAATGGATGATTGGTCAATCTATTATGGATTTCATACGGAGTATTCCTATGCGCTAATAACATGTCAAAATATATATATATATATATATGCTCCAATAATCAATTATGATTTCTTCAAATCATAAATGTGAAAAAAATTTATTGTTTTATGGTTTCCAATTTTTCTATCCTATTTACTTTTAGACATTCACCGGTTTTTCCTGTAAGTGCATATGCATTACTGAGTCACTAAATACGGTAAATATCATATTTAAAGTTGGGCAACAGAATTAAAAGAAGAAAACTATCATGTGTGAAAGATGGTTCGACCAGAAATGTAACAATCAATTATGGGACATTTCAATTTTTACGGAAAATTATTGATATTACGGAGTATTAAAATTGTCCTTGGCATTTTGCACCAACTGATAAAATTGTTTACGGACCTTTCCTTCATCCGTACGTAATTGTGTTATCTATTGCAACTTGCTTAATCTTGTAGAAAGATCAGTTGGCTTGTAAATTCGGTGACATATAGAATATGAATTTCATAAGCAAATTACTACCGTAAATTATAGTCGTATTAAGTAAAAAATTAAGAACATTAATTAGTTTCATAAATAATTCTTTTTGCTATAATATTAATTTTTGTAATTTATAATGCATATTAGTTTAATACTATGAGTTATTAGTATATAAAAGTTGTCTGATTTTTTTTATTGTGAATCACAAAATCTATTAATTAAGAAAATGATCTAATGACATGATATACTTATTAGGGAGTACGTTTTATTATATATGCACCACAAATTAAAATAGTGTTAGAAACGACTCTACGTAGGTGATCCGTAATTGAAACAAAATCTCACGTGCTAAGCCCATAATTTATTCTACATTCTATAATTAAGGACAGGTAATGGTTTGACAAACGTTCACATGCTTCCTCAATCTTCATGTTCCTAAAACAATTTAAAGTATCCCATAAACATGGGTATCTTATCTGTGCCTCTGTTAATAATGCGATTCTGTCCATCTTTAATTAATTCCCTTTCTTATTCATTTCCATATTTTTATATTGTCACATCTAAATTATTTTGGCATACATTGAGTTAACTTCAATTCATTGGTCACTAGTCATGTTCACTTATCAAAATTCACCTGGGATCGACTGCCTTTAAAATTAAGATCAGACATTGTAGCCACCAATCGATTTCGATAACTACAAAATGACTTCATTTGATATTAATAATAATAATACTCTTTAGTCCATCATAGCGAAATTAACAACACACCCCTAAAACACATCATTAACATAAACATACATCAACCATAATAATACAACCAAACAATACAACATGGGCCTATAGACACATCATAATAGTAGCATTGCCACACACGACCCCTCAATAGTAACATCCGAATTTAAAACATAACGGTGAACAATGGGGAGTAAGGACTGCCAGGACTTCCTACGCCACCACCGCCTCACTCTACGATCTTATTCCATAGTCAATAACGTAGCCTCGCCAAAGAACCTCAACGATCACCTTTAAAAAACTCAGCATAAAACGCCCACCCATGTAATAAGTATAAAATAAACTTAAATTTAATAAAAAATACCACGAATAGTATCCAACCACATATAATCATACTTATATATAAAGCAACATACGTATAAACATTAATAGCTATTCAATAAACAACTACTCCCTAAATTACATAATAACCTATTATTCAACATCACTACGTAGATCAATATAACACTCAATATATTTATAACCATCAATAACGATAATCAAATATTCATTCAAATAAAACAATATCAAAACGCCCATCCACACATCCATCTACCAACCACACATCCACCAATACACACATCTCTCTCAACACATATATATATTCAATCCCCCGACCAAGCAATTCCCACAATACGCATATCACACCAAATCCTTCCGAAACACTCCTGGCTACTCCCTCAATATGCATATCACATCAAACCTCCCTTGGCCGAGGCTACCCCTCAATGTATATACTTCACCCAAATCAACCCGCAAAAGAATACACACCAATCACAAACCATACACAACCACACAAAGAACACAATCACACACACAACAATCGTGAAGATAATCATAACAACTACAAATAATCTCTATAACATCAATCTCAATAACTCAATATACATTCCAATATAACCACGACAAAAACACATACAAATGTATAACTATAATTTATATGAAAGGTCTCATAACGAGATTTGTACTACTTCGAGCAAAAAGCAACTAAAATATCTCTAGCTAGTCCATGGTTAGGCCTCTGCTCAACTCCTATCCAAAGCAATTATATGCGTTATTTTACTTTCTGTTTAATAACCTCCCTTTTACATCTATTAAATCCCAAATAAAGATCAAATATAATCCAACAATCCCGGTATAATGATCCTAGTTCAAAATGTAGTAAAATGGTCCAACAAAAGTGCCCGAGTATTTTTATAGCATAAAAATATATATTTTCTCCATTTAAACTCCGACATATTATTCTGTGATCTCATAATTCAAAATAAATATCAAGTCAACTTTAGAATTTCCATTTGTATATCATTTCACCATTTAACTTCTAAAATTTTATAATAAACAAATAACTTCAAAATCAAACCTCACATAGATCAACTCCATATAACTATACTTTATTTTTAATTTTTTTTTTTTTATAATTTTTGGAACATATTTACTATTTATTTCCCATTTCTTATATAAAAACTGAGATTAAATAGGAATAAAATCAAACACATACATAAATATAGCTATCTCTCAATGATATACTCCTAAAAATGTTCCAATATATTGGTCATAATAAAATATGATTTTAAATCTACCATAAACTACATAAAGATTCATTTTGTCCTAACTTTTCAAATTATAAAACAACATAACATCATCTAGATGTTCTAAGACATGCGAAGAGAAGAGTTTAAGAGTTGTATCATATAAATCTTTTAGACGCTAGATGATAAGAGAACACTTAAAGCTCGAATCTAAGATGATAAACTCACAAAGAAAAAGAAAAAAAATGAAATAGCCGTGAGATGACGATGATGATAATTTCGCCAAGAGTGCCAGTATAAGGATTGTAAGATATTTCGTATTAGCTGATATATATGAGTAAAAGCCAGCCTCCTGCTTTAGTGAGATGACATTATTTCTCCACTTTATCATTAAATTTAAATTTAAACGATCCTAAATATATTATTATCCTCAGAATAAAGTACTACTCATTTAATACTAGTCTCTCAGATATCGATTTTATTCAAAGTATTTATACTATTCGGTCCCACCACCAAACGACATATTTAACATATTTTTAAAGGTTTAAACGTAACGGGTTATTTCACTTACAACCTCCTCCTTAATTTAATTCTCGATTTTTTACTTTATGTGTATTATAAAATATTCTACCATGAAAAATATTTTGAGTTTGTTTTATAAATTTATGGCGAAGAAGATGACATATTAAGATTTAAATTACTTAATACAAATATCAAGTATTACAAATAACTAATACAAAAATTCATAACTAAACATAATTAGAGTAAGCACAAGAAAGTATTGCCAACAAAAAATCGAACTTTAAAAACTTCATCATGAAGTTTCTGCAATGAGCATGCAAGATAATTATTTTAAAAAATTATAAAATTAATTTTGCCCATATTCATAATAGAGAAGAAATTAACTTGTATGTAATAAGACATGTTACAATTCCTTATCCACAAAAGCCGAAAGTAAACATGCGTGTGAATTGCTTAATTTGGAACGTTCCAGTTAGGCTAAAAATAATTACTGTGTAGTTAAGATAAACTTGACCGCGATTGGCATGTTTTATTTCGGCCAACCAATATAATTTAGGCTCAAATACATTGGATGTTAATGAGTTAATCTTCCAATAAAATATGGCCAATTATTGACCATAGTAAATGTATGCATGAGTTGATTAGAATAATCAGTGTTATTACGGCGTCTTCCAATTTGTATGGCTGAAAACTCCAAGTCTATATAAACTTGATTCAATTAACAAAATGCTATTTCACACAAAGTAATCTAAGTTTGTAATTCTCTGCATGTTGAAAGCCAAGTTTATAAAGTCTTATAATTAGTAACGTTGGTGAAAACAAAAATAAACTGTGGAGATGCCGTAAGTATTAGTCGCATTTTTGCTACTGTAAAATGTTTTTGGTCAGTTAAATCATGCTTATGTTTTATATATATTAGATAAACAGAGAGTATTTTTGAATCTTAGAATATAGTTTTCTTGTGTCAAATCTCTATCCCATTAGGATCCTAATGTTGGATTAAATTCTCATGAGAGGTGGCTATTTATTCTTCCTTAGTGGCATCTTATGGAAGGAATCATTAACAAATACAAAATTCAATTAAATACATTAAAATCTGTTTAGCTAGAATGCATATTTAGAAAAGCACCCTGGGTGGTTTGTCCCATCAGGTCTTAGCAGCCTGCTAACATGTTGGAACTGCCTCGAAACGACGCCCTGCCATAATTGGCCCCTATTTTAATATTTCCGCCAATATTTAACATTCTACTAAAGTTGAGCAAGTGGGTCAAAACAGCAATTTTGAGATTTTGCCCATTAAGTTCCTAATATTACACCAATTTCACACAATGAAAATACATCAATAAAAAACATTTCAATGGAAAAATACATTTCCAAAATTAGAAAACTTTAATGGGCCAATTCTCAATAATTGTATTTCGAATCTTAAAACTGCTTAATCGCGTGAAACAAAAATAAATATTAAAAACTGCTTTAATCACAAGAAATTAAATATTAAATTGAGACGTTTAAAATAGAACTAAATCAGAACGTACACTTTCAGAGATCATTTGTGTTACGTTGCCACTTACTAGGACTAATGTGCAACTTTACTATAGGACCAAACCATCAATTATCTCCATATTTAGACATCAACAAACCAAAATAATAAAGGAGAACCTAATTTACAGGAAGTGATTAAAAACCCTTTCCTTTGTGTTTTTCATTTATTCTCTTACTTTGATTAATTATACATCATGTTTTTTATTAATTGTAGATAATGTTAATTTTCAAATTGGCAAAATTGTTTTAGATACCCATATCCATATATATATATATATATATATATATATATATATATATATATATATATATAAGTATATAATACATGATAAGATATTGTATATCTCTTTGTCATTACAAATAATAAGGACAAAAAATACATCTCAAATAAGAGGTAGAGGTTTATCAATAGAAGTAACTAACAAATCTAAAACCAAAACTCAAAGAATCTCTTTATTCCATTGCAAAGATCCAGTCTCACTAACCTTGGTGATCAACGTGACATACCCACCAACTCTTCCTTAGGCTCATACCCCCACCCTCTCATCCATTCGCGACTCATCACTGGCTTCACATCTCCTTACCTGCGCAGATCTATTGGATGTCTTTTATATGACCACAATATCTCAATTTCTCCTCAATTGGAGCAACCGCACCGGTATTTTCTCAAATTACTTCATTTTTAATTTTGTCTTTGCGTTTAACTCCACAAAACCCCTCCTCAACATTCTCATCTTTACATCGATATTCGATACTTCGCTGACATTCACTTGTCACATTCCTCGATCCATCAGTTGAACTAAGATAGGCTGGGGATCTCATAAAATGTCAAATTAACAATTTAGATCAGACAACCGATTTATACATCAAACTATAAAAAGTTCAATATATGTTAATTGTTAGATACCTAGTATTTAGGATTTATCGGTATTTATATTGTAAGCGTGATGGCTTACTAAGATCCTATTTCATAATCTATATCTTAAGATGATAATTTGTTAATACTTTCTAATATATTTCTATTGTCGATCCGTCTCCAAGAGGTCACACAAACAAGTAGTGAACCAACTAATAATAATATGTTGCACCTTCGGTTTAAAGCCGAAATGTTTAAATATTCTACTCTAAAAAATTGAATTTCTGGACATACGGAGGTCGGTTAAAGGAGAAGTGAATTTTAGGTTCAAGAGATTTTTTCTCCTTAAACTTCATCTGCTTCACTATATAAAGTTACTCCATACTACCCCTTCACAATTATTTCGCTCTCACGAATTCCTAACTTCAAGCCATGCACTCCCTCTCCTCTCCTCACCATTCTCGCCGCCTTTGGAAGAGAAATATTTTCCTTCCCATTTATTATTTCAAATTTCACTTAATCGCTTTAAGAGGAATACACTATGAGTTCGCAATTCTGGACATTCTCGAGATACCCTACTTTTATACGAGCTCATACGCTTCCGCCGCCATTAAATATTCCGTAAGAAAGGCAATAATTTGTAAATTGTGATTTATTATTTTGTATAATTCATAATATCTCGATTCGTGATCCGACATTAGAACTGTTGGGGAGTATTTAATATAAAAACACCAAATAAAGTGGGCCCTCAGAGCTCAAAGTTACGTGATTACAATTATGTAAAATAATACGTGGAAAAATGTTTTGGTATAATTACAGGATCGACGGTATGTTTAATTTGTGAGTAATTAATGGTGCTTTAGTTCTATAGAAGAGTTGCGTTAATAAAATAATTAAATATTATTAATTATTAATTATTTTGAAATTTATTAATATGGAAAATTTTCGGCCATTATGCTTCATTTCCAGAATTTTTTCGAATTTTTCTAATTAATTTTTGTATCGCTATTAATCAAAACTAAAAAACTATCGATTTTGCTTCCGAATCGTGATAGAGTTTAAAGTTAAAAAGTGATGTCAAGCATGCCACCGGTACCGACGCTACCTAACTCAAAGTGTCAATTGCTGACCTCGGCCAAACGAAGTCAACCCATCGACTGCACTCCATCAATTGGAACACTCCGACCCACGACTGACCCGATCCGGATCGCCACTGACGATGCCTACCAGACAATCTCCGCCCCTCCTCGAGGTCGGGACTGGCCACCAACCCTCAGACATCAGAGTCACCAACGCATTGACAATAATAAAAAAACGTACCCCCTTTTACATCATAAATAAAACAATATAACGCAAGCGAATTTAAGAATAAGACAACAAATATCAAAATCATAATATAAAATACATCAAACAATTTGTTATACAACCTCGAGTCAATACACATCATATACAATGTAAACTTCAAGAAGCGTTATAAAAGTATGATCAGTTTGTGTCTCTAAGCCACCATCGCCATCTCGGTACGCAAATTTACCAAGCACGATACCTGGCCATTCCGTTGAAACAACCCAGGTACGAAACGCCCGCCCATAATAAAAGTCGGCCAAAAGTTCTATGTTTAAAAAAATAAATAAATACGTAAGCTAATCACCGACGCATCTAATAAGAAAAAAATTCTCAGATTCCTCACCTATTTAATTATTATATACCCCAAGAGTATTATTTTATAAAAGTTACTTGCCGTAAAAATAAACTCTTCATCTGGGCTTCTAACTAACACCGACATAACCTACACTACGTCAACAACTTACTCACAAAGATAATCTTAATTACAAAGAGTGATTTCTCTATCTCAAGTATCTTTACGTAAGCATACTAATTTCCAATATAATATACACCTCAAACAATGGGTCAAACTTAAAACATTACATTCAACCTCTCATAACTCATGCATATACGATCAATCACTTATCTTTAGCCAGTTCACTTTAAAGTACTAATTCCCCATTTCACAATCATACTCCTCCTCCTACGACAACTAATGCTCTATAAAGCATCTTCCAAATATATGGCCTCTTAATACGACCGAAAGAAGAAGCATTCCTTGAATCCATAACCTAAGCATTTATCTCTTCCATTTTCCATTTGTATAATGGAACTTGGTTTACCTACAGACGTCGTATAGATCTAAGATTATATTCTGAAGACATTTGAATCCATTTTTCCACCATATATATATATATAAAATATCATCAACATCGGATGTATTAGCATAAACTTCGCTTATAATTGCATCTCTAATGTTCCTGTATTCCAAAGGTATCTCATCCATTAGCCACTTAAGATATATAGAAATACATCTAACAAAAAGACAAGAATGCCAGAAGGGCTACAACCGAAAAACAACACCGTGATCCTCAAAGAAAAAATAGTCACGGCTGCGTCGACGCTTAAAAAATGAAGTATAACTATCAGCATCAAGTAGCACAACAACAAGATTGTGAATACTATCAAGTCAAATAAGCGAAATAAAAATACATGGATGTGATTATCGGATAAAGTCATACAACATAATTCCACAATGTTTCTACATAACACATGAATATATAATGTAGGTCCAGTTACACACAATCACCCAAATGAAATCACAAGACCAACAACGCATCAAAAACTCTACTATCAAACCTCCCATCTCCCTCATATCCCCACCTCAAAAAGATACCATCCTCTACATATATACCAACTGGCTCTACCCGGCAGGAATGGACAAATCATCAATCACCTCGCACTTATACCGCAAAGATAAGGCTTAAAAACCCACTTATACAACAAAAAAGTAGCACAATCGCACTATGGCCACAAAGCATAAGGCACAATCGCACAAAGTATAAGGCACACCGCAGACTATACCGTAGGCATAAAGGCCACTCCCGACAACGCATTAATGTTGTCGATCAAAAAGAGAACTATACTCCGCACTTACACCGTAGTATAGGCCATGCCACTCCCCGTGACAACGCATTACGTTGTCGACAAAGAGAATCATACCCCTCGCATTTATACCGTAGAGTATAAAAGCCAAACCTCCGCACGCTATACCGTGAAAGATAGGCCACCCCGATAACGACACAAAGAAAGTCGATCAAAAAGAGTAGAATCATACCGCACGCTAGCAATCGTAGAGTATGCGCCATACCTCGACAATGCACACAAAGAAAGTCGATCAAAGAGAATCATACCAAGACGCTATACCGTAGTAGTAGCTGGCCAGCTGCCACATATCCTCAAAGGAATGAGAGTCACCTAACTCCCTAAAGAGTCCCAATCAGAGGCCATCCCAATACTCAAGCTCAAATTCCAAAATCATATAACTCCATCTAACACCTTTCAATAACCAACTACTACTTCCAACAATGAAAGCATACAAATTAATACATCACACAATCGTAGAATCGTAATCAAGCAACCGCCAAGTTACATAAATACCACAAGCGCCTCGAAGCAAAGCCACATAATACCATGCTGGGCCGCCATGCCATATAATGCAAATAAGTCGGGAGTTCAGCCATCGATTACTCCTCAAACTAAATTTCAATGCCTGTATCAGAATCACATAATCATATTAGGCCTCGCCACATAATCGCATAACCATTACATGTATACCATTCCCCCGTAATCATATCACAAGTGACATATACAATTCATTCACACATAATTATATTACAAAGACTGTACACCTCTTTACACATGATTATAATACAAGGACAGTACACCATTTGAGTATACATAAAAATACATTTAGATAAGTACTTCACCTCCTCGCTTGGGCCTACCGTGAAAACCTTCACGAAGACAAATCAAGGCGTAATCAGCTTCTTTCCACGATCAACGCCCCTAAACACAATCTAAAGTATAATCAAGACCTACTACTATATACCCAAGCGCTCTAGAAGATACATAACCAACTCTTAGGGGAAATTATCCTCTAAAACGGTATAACTTGACTCGATAAACCATTCCAATTATAATCCCATCTGACACAAACTAATCCCCCCGCTTAAATCATCTTATCACTTTCATTACAAATGACTTATAAGTTATTCTAATTAATCATCAAGTCCATAATTAACAATCTATACTCCTAAATATCAATTATATCTCAACTTGAAAATACATTTCTTTTTCAACCTAATCAGCTTTTACCAGTTCTTTAAATCAATGAATAACAATTTATGGGCTGAAGGCCCCAAATTAAACTCCTCTACACATTTAAAAGTCTTATGAAATATCACCCTTAAAAGTCAACTCAACCTACCTAGAAAAGCTCAATCCTCGATCTTTAACGTCCTCAAACGAGTTCTAAATCACTTGGTTCATCAAGCATATATACGCTACGTAACCCATAACCAACTAAGATTTATCATAAAATTCAATTATGTAAAGTCAACCAAAAAAGTCAATTATCTCAAAACCCAAATATCCTTCTGAAAAGACTTAAATTTCTTACCTTAACCAAGAGAATTTACGGCTATAATAACATTCCAAACTGGCTTGAGTCTGGAAATGACAACTCGAAAAACTGCCTGGGAGATGATTTCTGTCTGAGTAAAAGCAGTAAGAAGATGATCCCCCAAATGATTAATGAAAAATATAGCTCGACTAGATATTTTAAAAAACCTGAAAGTCCTGCCTGGGCTTCTAAAGAATTCCTCCGCTATCGTACTTAAATCTCCAATTAAACTCGATTTCAGCATAAATTCTTCCACGGCAAACACATTAAATTACGCTATTGGGAATGATTTGACATGTGTACTAAACCATGCTGCTTCGCGCCAACACTACGCCATCGGGCTGCCGAGTACGGTTGAAGCCGACGTCACGGAATGGATGCCAAACGCTGAACGCCCGTCCATGTGTTCGGTTTCAGCCCGCCAGGCGTCAGTCAATACGGGTTTTCGGGCTCTTCCTCGTGACGCTTTCGAACCGTCCACTAGCTATTTAATCGATCGGGTCCAATTTCTGTACCATTAACGGCTAATCAGCCATTCGATTTAAACTTAAACTCACATTTTTGCTAGAATCGACGGTTAGAATCACCTTGGGAATTGTATTTTTATTTTAATTCCTTGTTCAAAAATTATTTTAATCTCAATTTATTTTAAATTTGTTACATTAAAATTGTCTCCTTAATAAGATTAGATTAAATCTATTTATTGGAACTAATTGAATCATTAATTAGACTAAATTCAATTGAATAGTTTAAAGTTTCAATTATAATATTTCTCGTGGAATCTGATTAATTTTAGAATTTGCCATCATTAGATAGTTAGAGTTTCAAATTATACATAATTCTAGAATTAATCATCATAAGCGTAAAAAATAGTATTTAGAAAAATACTAATTATTTTAATATTAGATATTAACTTTAACACGTTATTAATATTAGATATTGATTATATATTTGATATTAAGTATTAATGTAACATGTTATTACTATTTATACTAATAACACATTTTAATACAAGATATTAATATGATATTTGTTATTATTTAGATATTAACAAATGACTTTTATTATATAAAAAACAATAAATAAATACTAGAATTGATTACTAGTGATTTCTGCACTTAGACAAATTAAAGAAGTTTATTTCATTTTGATTTACTATTCTCGGTTACAATACGTGGTGCCTACTTCATCCACGCTATGTACGTTATATGTAAAATTGATTTAAGTATTTGAGTACATAATATATAATATGATATATTTGATGGATGTCATGGACTTTATGATATAATATTATATTATATAGATAATATGGCCTATAGATATTAATCTACCTAAGGTGTACCAATTTTATATTTATAGAAATGCATTAAAACTTGGAATAATTAATCGTACTTAGTTATAATTAATTAGATATCGATCCACTAAAGGATATCAACAAGAAAAATGATTTATGAACTCGAAATATAGTTTAAAACATTTTCACGCTAATATTTATATCACGATTTCAACTATATTGCTATATTTTCTCTGTTTTATCTGTTTGTATATAATTTGCTGCTTGATTGATATTGACATGATCTAAAGAGTTGGGAAAAACCTTAATAAATAAGCGCTAATGTTATATCAAACATAAAAATGGAATAGGATCAATGCTTGCAATGCCTTGGGACCTACTATATTTAGTTATGTTACATTTCGGGTTTCCATCCCGGCCAATGGTCTAAGCTTTTGTTCAAGAACCCAGCTTACGCTTTTCATTATGTATTTCCGCATCTGTAAAGATATTTGGCCTCGCTAACGGATTTCCAGTAATGTCGTATTTTGTCCGCTTTCGATATGTAAGAAGCCATTATAGCTCTAACCCTCAACTATTAGTAACGCAGTTAGCCATGATGGTCATAATTATGTGATTTTTATACTTTGCTGCATAGCTTAAATGAATGAAGTTGCTGTCAGCCCAATTTATGTTATGGTTCTCGTATACTTTGTAAAAGTTTGGAAATGTAAACACGAGTATGTTTCGTTTCTATTATCTAATTATAGAATATTATACTTATTATATTTAGATTTCAAGTTGTCCTTATGAATTTTGTAGTGTCAGAGTCCGCTATGAAAGTCCCTTTCCCTACAAATGTTTTTTCGCCCGACCTCGAAAAAGATATATGTTAAATGCCTTATCGCTGCTTACGAGTTAATATCGAGTACGTAATATCAACGAGCCGCACGCAAAAAGGATTCCGATTCTGTTGGAGCGCGATTGATAATTTAATGCAGCATTTGATGCATCTTTAAGTCATGTGTCTGGCGGCATTCACTACGAGAATCATCTCAAGGTTAAGAATCGTGACGTAAGATCATGATCTCGACATGCTCATTCGGGACTCTAAAACGCTGAAGTGCGGTTGTTAAAAAATGTCGTATATCCCGATCAAATACTTAAGGTCGAGAGAATCAAGAAATCAAGATAAATTTGTGATTTCATCGAGCTGGCTCCGCAATTTAGAATCCCAATCTCCTCCAAATTGAGTTTCGGGGGCTTACCCTGGGCCAAGCATTCAATTTTACTATTAGAGGTATTAAACGATAAGCAAAACAGTGTGCCTTCGCTTCGGGCTTCTCAGACGATGATCTCTCAAGGATAAGAAGAATTCCCCTCAGCAATTTTGTCATAAACCGCAAAGTGGAAATGCGAACAAAAGTGGCGTCGACAGATAATGCTGATTGCTAAAGAACTACTTCGTCATCAGAGGAAGTCTCAAGCAAGAGGACCTTCCATCCGGCAAGAGATTTATCTTCGATCACAGACGCCTCAAAGGTACCTTCATGTTATAAATCGGTGGATTCTCTACTTCTCGGCCACCAATTTCTGTTGACATTGTATGTAGTACTCACATTTTCCTCGAACGCTGGGGCAAATAGAAGACGCTTGCATGGAGTCGTGGATTCCTGGAGCAGAAACGTTACATCCGATTGTGAGTGACCTAAGTTTATCAAGCTTGCTAGACAAATATTCTTAACATATTGTCGAGTTAGCTTCCCCGCCGTGATTAAGAATGCCGCTTATTATTTATGCTTTGAACATAAACAATGTTTATGTTTTAAGATTTCAATCTTAAGCTCAATCGACTATTAATCTATATACGAAAATTGCAAACGATATTAAATTCCATTATTACCGGGTTCTCTCAACCTCAACATGTATATCATAACACGTGATGCTCATAAAGAATTCAAGTAAGCTTGAATTGAAATCTAATCTCCTAAGGCAGTTATGAATACTATAAAAAGTATAATTACACAAATAAAAGATCATATGATGGAATCTTTTAAAATCATATATTTATATACTTAAATAAACGTGAATAATACTTAGAATTCATAAATGGACAATCAGCTAATAAAATTAAATATTTAGAATAAATTATTTATTAGAGTCATAAATAAGATTTATTAGGTCAATAAATAAATATAAGCACTCTCAAGACATTTCAGAAAGTAATGCATTAAGAAACATAAATGTATATGTTTACTAATTTACTATCGTATTTTAGAAATACAATAAGTACATTTGAATAATTCAAATGAATGAGAGTTGACTTAAGCAAACATTTAATATTCTTTAAAAAATATTAAGGAAGTATGTTACTAGATGAACTAGATTCATCTAATAAGATAGGATTACATATTCTCTCGAGGTTAAATTTTAAAACTATCAATGTAAGGGCCAACCAATCAACATCAAGAATATCAAGCATTAGACGTGATTGTCTCCAGAATAGTCAAATTCAAGATCTTATGTAAAAACTTTCACCCAACTCAAATAGTTGACAAAAACATAAGACTTCAACTCTGTCGTTACCACAATGGTAAATCCGTATAAAAAGTATTTTAAGGATATAGTCATGAACAACAAATCTATGACGATTTATGATTTTGTACGTATCTGTAGATTGTTTAATATTTCAAATACATATTTGATATTAATGATTTACTCTAAGATAACTAGTTACTCAATGAATAAATAACTATCATAACACAAATGATTAATAGAGTGGAAATATCCATGTTAATTCATCCAACTCAAGGTGATTCTGTAATTCTAGAAATTCTTATTAATCATAAATATTTCTAGACTATCCTATCTATAAAGAAGTTTCATATACGTAAGTTAATGAACATTTTAAATAGTTTGAATCATTAATGGAAACTAGTATTCTTTGTGATAGACAGCATGTCAAATGGTAGCTACTTAACATACGTGTTTTAGTACGTGAAAGATATATACTTCACCCATGTAGAATAACACAACTACACAGACTACTCCAAGGTGGCGTTTCTTTGTAAAAAGATCACACGGCTCGAATCTTCTAGAATTTATGTAGATCCAATTACTAAACTCAATAAGTTGAAAGTTACGCCGCTTTTATACCCGATAAGGCATCTAACTAGTATCCCTAAATGAATTTCTTAAAGAAGAATCTTTCCAAGACATATAACCTTTCATTCCACTTCATGCTGTATGATGGAAGAGCACAAATACGTGGGATTATATTTGTATCACCTAACTAACCGGTATGATCACGATCTTAGTTGGACTAAAGTAAATCGATAATTAGAGTTGTGAACATCTTGTTAAAGTAAATAAAACGTGAATAATAAACAAAATCTACATAACATGTAAAATCGAGTATCGTTGGCTAACTGAGACGTCAAAGTAATAAATGCTGATGGATTATAACTCTAATTAGTAATATCGAGAGGTTGCCTAGTGAAGCCATCAAGCCAGAGGATCAAGATCTCATTATTGATCCGAGTATGTACTCAACAATGACACTTTCAATAGTTGAAAATAATAGAAATAAGAGCATACAGATAAAGAATGAATGTAAAAAGTTAACAACATTTGACTGTATTAACGTGCCTAATCAACTATATATTAATATAAGCATACAAGTTAAGAAGTAATGTTCTTCTCGATGCTTGGCTGTGCTTAAATGTGAGCCAGTCATTCGCCCGAAATGTCATAAACAACTATCGTATTTATTAACGCTTTTGAATCTGAAGCTTCCAAGATTCAAGTTTACATCATTATTATGGATAATGACGAAATAGATATAAAATATACACACTTAATACTACAAGTAAATTTAACCTTTTGAATTCCACCGCAATCTAATTCCTCGAGAGATTTTGATGCTAATGCATCCAAACAAGAAAACTCCAAATGCTCTCAAGAAAACAACCAGATTGTCTTGTCTCCCTAGGGGTTAAAGTGTTCATTGAACTGAATGAAACACCAACGACTAAGTATGTGCTTCTTGATTGTGTTGATCATTCTTTTTGATCAAAAGCGGAGTATGAATACTTAATCAATCATATACGCATAAGATTTTAAAATATTTTGGAGCCGTAGTATCGACAACGACCGCCGCGTAATCAAAGAGTAGAATATCTGCGGGCCCAAGAAGAATTTTACGAGCGCGCTGTAATCGCGAATTTCCTTGTGACCCGGTGCTGACAGGATTTCAGCGGTACTAAGAGTAATGCATTTTCAACGCCCTCAGAATAAAGAGGATCATAACGAGCATGCTACGAGTATACTAGCAAGAGTTTAATGGAAACCTTAAGTACAATAGTGGAATTCACAATAACCCGATATTTTGGTAAGTTTCAGATTCTTGAAAAGTTATGGTGATTTAATATGACTATCACCATGAAATTGGATATCACATTAACTTGTCTATTACCAAGACAATCAAGCAGCGCAAGAGTTCGTGACACATATTGCTAGCTTATACACGCCCCAGAGTAAATAATAAGATTGCAAGAGGTCGTTGACCGCTGAATTTATGCCAAACTTTAATCTGTTTCACCGCATTAATACGACTTTTAGCAACAAACAAACGCGAATAGGCTAAAGTAGTATTAACACCCTCAAAATGAATTAGATAAAAGATGAAAACAAATAAAATGATCTGAAGAACAATCATTATGTGCAATAAAACATCCAAAAGTCATTTTGATCAATATTAACATTAAGCCTATTCACGATAATACGATTTAAGTCCATTCACGATCAATCCTAGCAATCTATTAAACATACCACAATTCAATACATAGATATACTAAAGTAGTTTTAAGATATTCTTTTGATGAAGAAGTTTAATTATGATTTGATCGCTGAATATAACAATTAAGTTCATCGTGATCAAATCAAAACATCCAATCATGAATATCAACAAGATCAACATAGGATATTCTATTTTAGCTCGATTAAACTTCACATATCAATTTAACATAATAACTTAAATTCTATATGCCCATTATATTCAATAGCTTATAAACTAGCATATAATCTAATCCCAGCACCCCTAGCATATAGCATATAATATGTGCACAAAGTAAAGAGTAGGAAAGAAGATGCAAACTCCGACACGATGTTTCACGAGGTTCTCGCTTAATCTACATCCCCCCGATCTAAGGCCCCTCACCTTAAAGTCCTCACTGTAATCCACTAGATGGCGCCTTCAAACGTCATAGCCCAAACCAACTTTACAACTCTTTAGCCCATAACTCTCAAGCATCACAACCACTAAGAACCTCCAAAGAATCACCCTAAGGATTCCAACTCCTAACTCCCTCACAGGACCTGCCCCCTCAACCCGTGATTCCCAATCAACCTGACGAACTCCTTACCCCATGTCCTATCGGGCTGATACGCCACTCTCAACACTATGGCAATCTAATTACCCTAGCTCGAGTAAGCCCTTACAACACCGAACCCTCAAGCCTAGTATCAGTTAACAAACTCTAACTTAATCTTGACATCCTCTGATGTAATTTAGATTGTCGTTTTAGATCCCAGTAATCTAAATGCTCCCCTCAACGAGCCTACAATAAGATTACAATTCTTTGGCACAATTTATAACTCCTTACATTGAGTAGATAATACATTGAAGCTCTGTTCAACTCCTTGTTGAGTGTATAAGACTTTGAAGCTCTCGAACTCCCCATTCTGAGCATTTCATCAAACACCTCAACGCTCTTTAGCTCTCCGTATTTCACTTCAAAGTTTAGCACAAACCAAACTCTACTCTCTTTGATAAATCACAAATTAAAGCTCATGTGTTTGAGATTTGGTGTTTTAAAGATGATAAACAGAGTATAAAATATTTAGAATTGTTCGGGAAAAGTCAAAAAGAGTTCAAGATTCTTTGTGATTTAAAGAGCGGTAAAAATGGAGTTAAACGATGCAAAACGCTTACTTTTTGATACTAGGTCAGAGACCCTCATCGCAGCCTGTGCCCTGAATGGGTCTAAAATGGGTGAAAACAAAGAAAAACGCTTCAGATTATCGAGACCTAACTCCAGACCTCGATTGTCCTCGATGAAGGCCATAAACTTAAATATTTCCTCCCGCTTCGTTATACCGATTTGGGACAACATTCAAAAAGTCATTGGAAATATCTTTTCAAACCTTTAATAAAATCAATTCAAACCCCAGTTTTGATACATACACATTAATATTTTCAAAATATTTCTTTGACAAACATTCCTTAAAAATATTTGAACTAAGTAAGATCTTTTAGTCAAAAAATGATTTGAAAAATATCTCTCAAATAAGAAATTCAATCAAGATCACAGCAGTGAAAGTAGCATTCAAGTCTGCATAACTTTTACCTGGGTCCCTTTGGCTCTCAGATCCAAGACTTGCCTTCCGATCTCGATTCTTCTGAACTTTCTTCGTCCTTTCTTATATCGAATCCATCTTCTTCTTCATCGCCATTCTTCACTTTGAAAGCTTCAGATGGTTATCTTTCATCTCACCATACTCATATTTTGGCATCAGCAAAATCACCTCGCCTCGTGGGCTTATTTCTTCATCATTTCAATGCCTCATATTGCGTTTGCTTCGATATCAATGTCAACTTCATATATCTCGATAAAGTTACATCCTTCTAACATACCTGGGCGAATTAAATCACTTAAGCACATATGTTATATAAGAAACCAACGCTTAAGCTCATCATTAGCAAAACAAGCGCCAAGACGGAATCTGCAACATATCTCTACTCATGATCGAATGGAAATCAAGATCGGGCCGAATCGCCAGAGATTAGATCATGTTCAAGTGGCCAGCCTGGAGTTTGAGCTAAGAGATATTAGATCTCATAAATGCTTGAACAATTTAGATCAGATAACCTATTTATACATTCAAAACTATAAGTTCAATATGTATTAATTTTTAGACAATTAATATTTAAGATTTATCCAGATTTATTATTGGTGGGTTATGCATTGCTTACTATATTAAGCATTGCTAATCGTTACATTGTCTAATATATTTCATTGGCCGATCCGTCCAATCCACAATAATAATACGTGATATAACTTCCTGCCAGCCGGGGGTCATTTAAAAACATTCTAATTTCGTGACATACGGAGGTCAGTTAGGGCGGTGCGGCAAGCTGGACGAGGTTCGGGAGGAGATTTTTTCTCCTTTTTAAAACTCTTCTTCTTCGCTTGCGATATAAATAAAGATTACCCCTTCACAATTACTGTTAATAAATTCCCCGATTGCTTAAAGCACTCCTTCCGATCTCCTCACCAATCTCGCTGGCCTCTTTCCCTTTGGAATAGTGAAAATATTTTCTCTCTTCTATTTATCGTTTCTGGGCTTTCACTTCAATCGCTCTAAAGAAAAACGTTACGTATAGCTCGCGAATTCATGACATTCTCTAGCATACCTCATTGGCATAGCGAGCTCATACGCTTCAATTTTTAATAATAAAATATTCCTGTACACACCTGTAACTGTGATTTATTATTATTGTATAATCGTAGTATTTGACTAGACTGATTGGGCTTTGTAACTAGTTGTGATATTTAACATAAAACACCAACACATACAACATACCTACTCTTATTGTCATCTTGTAATATTTATCATTGATCTTTTGACCGATCCTTCTTACTGCTGACAACACATCGCCTGTAACTATAAACTGATTGCACCTTTTGAATCCTATGTCTAATATCATTATCCAACTCCCGTTATTCTAGATCATTTTAAATATTTGAAAATACCTGGTCATCATACGCCGTGATTGAGCACTTTCTATTTTATCAATTTATTTCCAAAGCTACTCTACATATTTTCAACTTTGCATTTTACTCATTGTTTTGACTCGTCCACTAAAACAATATCGTCTTCAAACAAATTGCACTCAATAAGAAATGTGTAAATCTATCGCGAAAGTACGATCAATCTCCTTCTTTCGTTTCTTATATTACATGCTGCCTCGCCTAAAAGTTACGCCATATTTTAAGCGACATCACGACATTATAACAATATTAAAACGTTGCTATATAAATATCTTCAAAGCACCCATTAATGAGATATAAAAAAGAGGTAAATGATCATTATTTCAAATATATAATATAGGGGCAAAATAAACATTTCTGTAAATATTTGGGTGGTATCTTTTTCCCAAATATATTATGGGAAGGGGGCAAATATACATTTCCCTATATTTTTGGACATCTTTGTTCGATTTAAGACAAAGAAAAACACATGTTGTCCGTACGACACATTTTCCCCTAAATTTATTTTTAATCAGTAAAACCCTAACTTTAATTTTTCCCCAAAATCAAATTTTGATCTCAAATTGTTTAAATTAAATAATCAAATTAACCATTTCATATATGGAATTGCATTATAAACTTACCAAATACTAATAATTATTGTAATATTTGATTCCTTAATTAATTAGTTCGTAAATTCGAGATTCTCTTTTTAATGCGTCGAAATTTTGACTGTTAGGTGATCGATTAAGTTAATTGAGTTGTTTAAATTTATAAAGTTTCGATCTTTTTAGGTTAATCAATTTTTTTCCCTATTTTTTCGTTAATTAGTTTGGATATTGTGTTAATTGGCATATTTTAATAGTTTATTAATTGAATTTTGGGTATTATGAGGTTTAATTAATATGAAAATGGTGATTTTTGGTGTTTATTGTTGTAATTGGAGGTTAAAGTAGTGATTTTTGGTGTTTATTTGATTTTGTTAGCTGGTATGAGTGTTAAAGGAAGTGAATGAGAAGATGTCGGGGGAGTTACAGAATAGTGCTAACAGTTCGGTGAATGGGAAGATGCCGTACCTGCAGCAAGAGCATCAGCAACATCCTTATATGAGTGGGAATGGTCAAATGTCTCGAAAGATGCAGAATCCGGGTGTTTTTAGTCGAAGTACGGACCCCGAGCTATTCAAAATGCGGAAGTTTATGTCTGATCGAATGTAAGCTGGTTTATGTATTGATTGCGTTTATTGACATCTGTAGTATGGCATTGTTTACTTTGCTTGAATTATGATACTGGTAATGCAACTGTGAAATTAGCTAGGTAACTATATCGTAACATTAGTCCCTTTGTTATTTGGAATCTTAAGTTACATGATTTCGAAATGGCGCTGTGTTAGTAGAGGAAGGGATTGGACTTCTAAGACAAACATATAAGAAAGAGAACCTTTCTGAGTTCTGTATATTTAGTTTGGTGATTGATATATTAGTCTCATTTCTTCTAGAATGGACCGAGTTTGAGGTCCAATTGGCATGATATATATATGCAAATATACCTGTAGAAGGTAATTGGGAGATTAATAGCCAACTCTTATCGCTTTTACTTGAGAAAATATATAATCTTTCAGTTGTTTTATAATCTGCTGTTCTGATAGTTTATGAAATATATGTGGGTATCCAAATTATAATATCTGTGGGTATCCAAATTATTTTCACAAGTGTAAAGCCATTCATCCATTGATGATGAAAATGAAGAAATATGGAGGTTTTGTTTCCCAAATTTATAGGGGGTTTCGTTAATTTTGTTGGAGCTTTTTCATCAGTTTGTACTTCAAAAAGCTCCAAGTCCTTGATCCTTCTGTGGCAGGCTGTTGGATTAAAGCATAGTAAAATGCCCACTAATGTGAAAGTCAGTTGCTTATAATATTTCTGTCTGCATTGTTATTAAGTGATCATTATTGTGCCCCTCAACTTTCTTGTCTTTTATTATGTTTCATATCTCTTTCCTCCTTTCGTCCTGAGGGGATCCTAGCAAGTTCAGTCATGGAAATAACTTCATGTTCCTTCTGTTCTCTACAAATTATATATTATTGAATTATGATATTATAGACACTTTTGACTTAATGTATCAAGTTACCTTTTGAATTTCTCTCTGTCCAGATATGACTACATAATGCAGAGAAAGCGAAATCCTCATGAGGTGCCGCATAAGAAGATGTCAGAGATAGTAAAAAAGTTAGAAGAATGCTTATTCAAAACTTCTGCAACAAAGGTCTCTCCTCACTGCACATATACCTTTTAAATTTGTAGAGTCAGTTTCTCATTTTCATTGCGGGAGTAATATATAGAGCCTGTTTGGCTGAGGTTTGAGGTGATGAAATGCTAAGCCTTCAAGGGAGACAATTAAAATAAACTAGGGCTTGTAAGCCTATTTCAGTCAGACCTCCTATAAGGACCAATAAACTTCAGGATATAATTTTATAAGAGAGTATCTCAAGAAACAATCAGCAGAATTATGATAATATTTCTTCCTATACTCTTCATCCCTCAAAATAATTTATTTTTATACTTTTAAGTGTTTGTGGAAGGCACTTAATTCTTGATGTGGAGTATATATTTGTCTACATTCTCATAATCTGAATGTTATTTCAATGTTTTTTAGGAGGATTATATGAACCTGACCACTCTGGAGAGTCGTATACATGGTATACTCAGATGCCCTAGGCTGAGTAGCCTCAAACAGCATTACTCACATGCTAATTCTTCTTCATTAATGTGTACAATGATTCCAACCCCTGGCATGCCGCAAAGTGGTTCAAGCATGATGGCAACTTCATCAGTGGATAATTCCATGGTTGTCAGCTGCAGTAGCAATCCTAGTGCATCCTCTGTGGTTACTTCTGGAAATCTCTTCCCATCTATTAAGCGACCTGCTGATGGTAATTTACTTTTGTGTCATATTTGGAAAGCTCTGAGGCGACTAAACATATCTTTTACCTGTAAAATGTACTTTTTGCAGAAGCATTCTCTAATGGGTATCAACATATAACTTCCAGTTTCTCTAGCCGTGCAATTAGAAACATTGGAATGCGTGTAGAGATGGTGCCTACACAAATGATTCCCACTCCTGGATATAGTAATGCAATTGAAGACACTATGAAAGACATTAGTAATAATCCATCATGCCCATCTAACAATGTTGGTTCATTTTCAAATGGTGATTCTATGATATTAGCCCAACCTCTGCAGCGAAAACCACTGGATAGAGGGCACAACACTCATATAGCCCATACCGCTGGGAACTGTGTGGGTGGGGTTGGGATGATTGGGAACAATGTGAAACTGCTAAATGGTGCAGGAGCTATAGAGGGGCAACCGTCAACTACCTTGCATTGTGGCTTGCCGGAGCAATTAGATCAACATCAAAGAACATTGCTGCAGGGTAAAGCTTCTCTCTTGTTCTTACTTCTCTCTTGTTCTTCCTCTCCTTCGTTTGGGTGCGTGTGATTTTGCCGCTGTTTTGAAAAATAGATGTAACAGATTCTGATCTTCTGCAACCACTAGTTGCATGCCGATTTATTTTTTTAATTGTATGCTAAGTAGAACAATTTATGTAGGTGATAACTATGGGATGTCTAGTGGTGATGCTTCAGGATCTTCAAATTTGTACTTTCCAGTAACATCTGTAAATGATGTTACTTTACACTCAATGACCAAGACAAACTCTTCTAAGACATCCAACCAGGCTAACTTACTTACTGCTCGACCTTTGAACGAATTGAAGCAAGAGTCAGGTGATCAACTGGAAAAGTTAAGCAATACATTTGACAACTCAATCCCGGAAAACCTTGTTCAACCTCATCAGCATCAACAATTTCAACGCCTGCCACTTCAAAAGTCCCAGAAGGAACTGCAATATCAAAACCAGCCAAACCAACATCGCCAGAAGGAACTTCAATACGAAAACCAGCAAAATCACAATGAGCAGATTTTGTTGAAGAACAATCATCTTGCTCAATCTCAGACATCATCTGATGCAAGTGTAAAATCCGAGTCTGGCTTGCAGCGCCATAATGAGCCTCTGCATTCTCAGGCTCCGGAGCAAAGTCAATTTTCTGATATGCCCAATCAATGCACACGGAAGTCGGTGGATAGTTATTCTGGAAGTAGCCACTTACAGTCTATTCCATCTGCCCCTCATAGTTCATCACCGTTGCAAAATCAAACTTCACTGCAGATACATCATATGGAACATCAACAGCAGTATCTTGCAGACACCAAAAGTGAATTGAGCAGCCTTTCTGGCGGAGTTCAATCAGATGTTGCAATGCAGAGTCAGTTGTATCCCAAGTCAAAATATGGTTCCCAGTCACCAGTGAACTTCAATGGTGAACAAAATGTCTGTCAAGAACTCAGTCAGAGCTTAGGTAGAATAGATGAGGCCCATAAAAATAATACATCAGAAAATGCATCTACGGGTGTGGGATCTGTTTCCACTAAGTCAGAAGCACCACAGGATATAAGTTGTATCGATTCCAGATCAGGTAATCTTCATCTCGAAGAGAAATATAAAAAACAGCAGAGGTGGATATTATTTTTGCGGCATGCTCGTCGATGTCCAGGCCCTGAAGGAACATGTCGAAATCCTAATTGTGGAACTGTTCAAAATCTGTTGAAACATATGGAACGGTGCAGCACATCCGAATGTCTATATCCACGTTGCCATGATTCAAAGATTTTGATAAATCATTATCGACAATGTAGGGATTTAAGCTGTCCTGTCTGTGTTTCCGTGAAAAACTCTATTGCGATGCAGCTGAAGGTTTATTCTCAGCCTGGTACTAGGTTGCCATTGCCAAATTCAGCCAATGGATCTTGTAACCCCTATGCGATTGGTGAAGTTTCCTGTGAATTAGCCATGAAGAATGGTCATGGAGTGGATGCCAATTCGCATAATTCAGAACCCTCTATTAAGCGATTAAAGATTGTGCATTCCTCTGATACCTTGAGAAGCAGAGAACCAGTTCGTAATAGTAGGGAGCTTCATGTTCTGCAAGAGACACAGGCTGTGGAAGAGAGTTCTAATACTAACACGCCAGTGAAGCATGAAAGTACAGTAAAGATGGAATTCTCTGCGGTTGAAGAATTAAGTAGGGAAGTTACTGATGTTGAGCAGCTCAAAATTGATATCGATGCCGATATGTTGAGCAATCCTGTTGTTGTGGCTGCACAGGAAAACATCAAAGTTGAGACAGATTTGAGTGAGGTCAAACGTGAAAATATATATATGCCTACTGAAGGTGCAAGTGCAACCAATTCTGAAAAGCCAAAAATAAAAGGAGTATCGTTGACTGAGCTGTTCACTCCCGAACAAGTACTTGAACATATTCGTGGTCTCAGGCAGTGGGTTGGCCAGGTAAGTTAAGATATACTATGGACATTTCAAGACCAAGCATTTACAAACTTACTGCAATATGTGTGCTATATATGAAATCATTAGTTAGTAATATCTTTTATATTAAGAGTATCAGGCAGCATCTATGAATACCGATCTAATACATTATATGTGAATGGGCAATATCTCATTGAAGTCCCTAATTTTACTAAATTCTTAACTATCGATGATTCGCAAGGTGCTAGTTTCTGGTAATACATAGATGTTCCATCTACTACACGTTGACTTTGTTTCCTTTTGTTTCCCGTACTCTAGGAAATTGGGAAGATTCTTATTGTTTTAAGCAGTTGAGTCTCTTACCTGCAGAGACATAGGTGTTTGAATCAGTGGGACCATGTATCTAGGAGTTAGTGACTTAAGGATGTGTAACCACCTAGTTTGCTGTCGCATGTCTCACTCAATGTTCACCTTTCACTTCCATGTATGATGGGGACTTTTCTACTCATCATATAAGTTTGTTCACGTATCTGCTAGTTTTCAGTAGAAGCTAAAATGGAACATTCTTTAAGTCTTGAAACTTGGGAAGCTTCTGATGACCAAGTAGTACAAAGTTTAAAAGTATAGAGGCCAGAAATTCTCTATCCGTGCTTATCTTGTTTGTCTGTGAAAAAAAGTATGAATGAAGTAATGAATCTACGATGTTTGAAGAGCACGACACATTTGCTGATAAATGGAGGCCTCTCTGTGAACTTGTTACATTTACTGTTATGGTCTGTTGTGTCTCTGGACCCCTGTGATTTAGTAATTAGTTACACATGGACTTTACTATTTTGAGAAAATTTAGTCTATTACTCAGTCCTTCCCATAAAGATTGTCTAGTAAACATATTTAATACTACTTAAAGTTGACTTGTTTCCTAAAATACATATAATCATTGATCAAATGGGACTAGTTATGGGAAATGAAAAAAGAGTGAAAGTAGACAATCTTCATGGGAAGGAGGGAATACTCTTTAGAAAGTAAAGCATCATATCACTGCATCGTTAACTTGAAGATCTTTTTCAGTTTACTTACTGAGAAATTCAACATGCTATATACAGAGAGGGGCGATGAATTTCTGTTACCATGGTAGTCTGGGGCATTTTCAGTCCAGCCCCTTTGATGATTTCAATTAAACTTTCCATTTTAGTTCATCAAGGTTCCGGCCAGATGAGACCACTTTATGGTGCATCCAGTCTTAAATGAGATGGATTGCAGGTCATGGCGTCATGCTCCAAAATAAAAATTGTGTAAACATTATATTTCACACTTCCTCCTATGTATGATTCTTTGGTGGTTGAAATGATAAACATGTTTAATAAGTTACTTTTATATTCATATTATTGGCACTTTTCCTTGGGTTATGGTTATAATTGATCAGAATTACCTCTGCATGATAGACAACCTTGACATCTTTGTAACAAATCACATTTTCATGTTCAGTCATTGCTTGCTCTTAAATTCGTATACTGTATTCCTTTTCTCTTTCAGAGTAAAGCTAAAGCGGAAAAGAACCAAGCATTGGAACTCTCCATGAGTAAAAACTCTTGTCAGTTGTGTGCGGTCGAGAAACTTGCTTTTGAGCCGCCTCCAATTTATTGTTCTCCTTGTGGTGCTCGAATAAAAAGAAATGCGTTGTATTATTCAATTGGTGCTAGTGATACTCGACACTACTTTTGTGTGCTCTGCTACAATGAGTCTCGTGGAGATACCATTCTAATAGATGGATCTAATATTCCAAAGGCAAGGATGGAGAAGAAGAAAAATGACGAGGAAACTGAAGAGGGGGTATGTCCCTTAAGTCTCTTTTTGAATTTCGTTTGTTTTACTGTTTATAACCCAGTTAGATATATAAGTGGATGTCTAAGTCACTTATTCCTACCTATATGGTAACGGAAGTTAGCATAAGATAATGCATACTTCGGAGTGGTAAATTCAGGTAGGAGGCTATACGTCCATTCTGATAAAATTTGAGAAATAAGTGTGTATTCCCCTCCCTCTTAACAATTTTCTTTTTTAAACCTCGTAACAAATTATCCTCCCTCTTTCCTCTTGTCCTTGAATTTAGACCTTTCTGTGTGTTTGCAGTGGGTGCAATGTGATAAGTGTGAAGCTTGGCAGCATCAAATTTGTGCATTGTTCAATGGAAGAAGGAATGATCATGGACAAGCTGAGTATATCTGTCCCAATTGCTACATAGAGGAAGTTGAAGGTGGTGAACGTATTCTCTTACCACAGAGTGCTGTTCTTGGAGCAAAAGATCTACCTAAGACTATCCTTAGTGACCATATCGAGAAGCGATTAGCTCAGAAACTAAAACAGGAAAGGCAAGACCGTGCAAAGTTTCATGGAAAAAGTTATGATGAGGTAAGATCTACCTAAGACCATCCTTAGCCATCTGTTATTTTACATGTATCCTCTTCGAGCTATGCTTTTCTTTCTAGCACCTTCACACTTATCAAGGCCCACATTCCCTCAGATGAGGACACGGTCAAAGATTTATATCTGTCCTGTTTCCCTTCCACAAGATAAAATATTCAGTATGAGAGTGCGGGGGTTGGGGGGTATATAATGAAAATAGTTACAATTTATGCCTCCTACTTTTGTTTCCAGGTTCCAGGTGCAGATGGTCTTGTTGTAAGGGTAGTTTCATCAGTGGACAAAAAATTGGAAGTCAAGCCAAAATTTCTTGAGATCTTCAAAGAAAATTATCCTTCTGAATTTCAGTACAAATCTAAGGTATACTGAAATTAGGTCTATCTGGTGTCTAGTTTTAAAATTGGCCTTTGGTTTGATGAGATTTATGTTTCCTTATGACTTGTTCCCCCTCTATGGTTCTTGGCTTCTGGTTATGCCAGAGACTCCAGACTATTTATGTAAATTATGTAATATTACTTTTACCTCTTTATGGAATCATGTAACCAAAGTTAGGACGTTTGATATTCTCATTTATTGGTACTCTATGTCCTGATTTTTTCCACAATTTAACTGTATACTAATAACTACAACTTTTCAGGTCTTATTGTTGTTTCAGAAAATTGAAGGAGTGGAAGTATGCTTGTTTGGCATGTATGTTCAAGAATTTGGATCAGAGTGCCAACAACCGAATGATCGCCGTGTTTACCTTTCTTATCTAGATTCTGTTAAGTATTTCAGACCAGAGGTGAAAACAATAGCTGGAGAGGCCCTCCGTACATTTGTATACCATGAAATTTTGGTGAGTTGCTTTATCTCGTTACTTGGTTAATCACTCTGTACTTCTGCCTGCCTGTATGGTTGATTTTTTCTTCATTAAACCAGATTGGATATCTTGAATATTGCAAACTTCGAGGTTTCACGAGCTGCTACATTTGGGCTTGCCCTCCATTAAAGGGTGAAGATTACATTTTATATTGCCATCCAGAAATTCAAAAAACCCCAAAATCGGATAAGCTTAGAGAATGGTGAGCTGATGGCCTTCTGCCTTCAATTTGTATCAACATGGCTGCTAACTTACTAGCTAATAGTAGTGCTCCAACTAGTTTGACTTAGATGACTATCTTACTGTATCAGGTACTTGTCTATGCTAAGAAAAGCTGTGAGAGAGAACATAGTCACTGAACTGACAAATCTTTATGACCATTTCTTTGTGACGACTGGTGAATGTAGAGCAAAGGTTACTGCTTCCCGCTTACCCTATTTCGATGGAGATTATTGGCCTGGTGCTGCAGAGGATATAGTTTATCAACTTCAACAGGAAGAAGAAGGGAGGAAACAACATAAGAAGGGTTCTTTTAAGAAAAGCATAACAAAGAGAGTACTTAAAGCATCTGGTCAATCTGAGCTCCCTGTGAATGAATCAAAAGATCTACTGCTCATGCGTAAGGTATAGGACTTCTTGTAAATCTCATTTTTACTGACTGATCTTTTGCAACGGGCAGTGATTTGATGACCTATTGCAAGTATCATCCTATAAGATACAGATACATGTATATTTGGTGTAATTTGTTTTTGTGAACAACTTTATGCAACCAAAATAATTCAGCTTGGAGATCTGCCAAAATAGTGCAACATCAAATATTGAGTATACAACATTAGTTGGACAAGAGAAAGGCTTGATGTCATGATATTTACCTTCTAATTAGCTATATGAACAAAATTTTAAATTTAATCCAAAGAATCAAACTTTAATTTTTTACAATTTTACCATGTCCATAAATCAAACAATTGTTGTATTATTTTGGTAATCTGTGGACTTAGCTGCATCATTTCTCGGATGCCAGCTTAATAAGGTTGTTGATTAAACCTCATTACTTTTTGTTACTCTGGTCCTCCTAAAGGTGAAATTTCCTTACCATCCGCTGTTACCATGTTCTAGATTTGGTATTTGATGGATTGCTCCTTATGGTTGTCATGTTTATTTTTCTTTTCTAAATTAATCTGAAATGAACTTCCTTGGGTAGCTTGGAGAAACAATATGTGCAATGAAGGAGGACTTCATCATGGTTCACTTGCAGCATGCATGCAGTCATTGTTGCATATTAATGGTGACTGGAAATCGTTGGGTTTGCAACGTATGCGTAAACTTTCAACTTTGTGACACGTAAGTTACCCTTTTTAAGATTCTTATTGAGTTTATCGTCTCATTTACTTTTAGCATTTTAATATATCAATACTACAAGACTTGTACTAATTGATGACATTTATCTGAAAGCCATGATATTGATTTCAGATAATTTCCTAGGGTCACATGCTTCTGATGGAAGTAATTTGTGTTTCTGAGTATGAAATTGACATGCCTTTATGTGGAACTAGCACAAACTTCATTGGTTTCGGATAATTTGCGCTGTTCACTGTTTTGCTGAATAATAAGGAAATACTTCCTCCATCCCATGAAGATTGTCCAGTTTTGACTTTTTCAAAAATTTAAGAGAGAACATTTCAATATTTTATGCTCCCTATTTAAGTTGACCTGCAATAGGATGAAAGTAGACTATCTTCATGGGATGATAACTGTTGGCTTGAATAAGCAAGTAGCATGATAGTGAAACAATGTCTTCATTTAGTTGGCTTTCAAAAGGAAGCTATATCTTATATATATAATGAATTCTTGCTTTTACTATCTCATAATCCTGCTTATCTGACACGTGCTACGAAGCTGAGAAAAAACGTGAAGATAGAGACTCGCATCCAATTGATCAAAAAGAAAAGCACCCGCTCATCCCTGTAAGTTATGAATACCGCCACCATGATCTGTTATGTCAGCTCATCCAAATTGTTTGTTAATCATGCTTTCTTGATTTCAAAATAAAAGATAAAATAAGGTTTGGCACACACTTTTGTTTACGTTGCAGCCGCCATATGATGATTATTCTTATTGCTCATTGTTGAGATGCACTGATGTGCAGGTTCCAATTAACGATGTACCGGAGGATACCAAAGATCAAGATGAGATTCTTGAGAGTGAGTTTTTTGACACAAGGCAAGCATTTCTGAGTCTATGTCAAGGAAATCATTACCAGTATGATACCTTACGTCGTGCTAAACATTCTTCTATGATGGTTCTTTACCATCTACATAATCCCACTGCCCCTGCCTTTGTTTCGACATGCAATGTCTGTCATCTTGATATTGAATCTGGTCAAGGTTGGCGATGTGAAACATGCCCTGATTATGACGTTTGTAATGCCTGTTATAAGAAAGATTGTGGTGTCAATCATCCTCATAAGTTGACTAATCATCCATCAACGGCTGATCGAGATGCACAAAATAAAGAAGCCAGACAAATGCGAGTTACACAGGTATACTTCCCTCTGTGATGCTCCAAGACCCTGTCGAGTTTTAAGTCCTTGGCATGTTTATCATATGGATCATCAAACTTGTTATTTTTAACCTCAGTTGAAGATATTCAAAATTAAAGTGTATTTGGGTGAAATGCTCTGGTTCCCTTTTAACCTTAGTTGTGATTGTGAAATGACAGCAAACCGCATTTGCAATGCATAATGAACTTGTAATGCATTCTCTTTGGTGCATGTTATTGTTTATTTGTTTGTTTCTTAGTCCTAACTTCATTATTTCTTTGGGCCTCCATAGCTCAAGAAAATGCTTGAACTATTGGTTCACGCATCACAGTGCCGTTCTCTACTTTGCGAATACCCAAACTGTCGGAAGGTGAAGAGGCTTTTTCGCCATGGGATACAGTGTAAAGTCCGGGCTTCTGGAGGTTGTGTTCTCTGTAAGAGAATGTGGCATCTCCTTCAACTTCATGCTCGAGCATGCAAAGAATCAGAATGCTGTGTCCCCCGCTGCAGGTATAACTGCCAATATGTTGAAGAACCTCTTTTTCCTTCCCCTCTCCCTTGGTTCATATTTATTGTTTCATGAAACTAATGCTGTCAATATATTTTGCAGAGACCTAAAGGACCATTTGAAGAGGCTGCAACAGCAGTCCGAATCTCGGAGAAGAGTTGCTGTAATGGAAATGATGAGACAGCGAGCTGCCGAGGTAGCCGGGAACCGGTTGAGTAGATAACATGATCCTGATTTCATGCAACATCTATCAACACATAGATAACATGATCCTGATTTCATCCTGATTTCCTTCCCCACTCCATGTTTTGCATTATTTGTTCTTCCATTTTTGGTGTTTTTTATTTGTTCTTTGTTCAGTCTTTAGAATTAGAATACATTTTGGCTCTGGATAGGTATATAGGTGGGCTGATGTGATCAGTGTTTGTTGATATAAGTTATTCTTTGTTGCTAAAAATTTTGATAGAAATCAAAGGATACATACATTGAATTTTGATTTGGAGAAAGAAGGCTGAATTGATGTGGGACTTTCTCCACGGGAACTATTAATTATTGATCTCCAGTTTCTGCATCTTGTTTCTCCAATTGCCAATCCAATTGCTATAATATCATCAAAAGACAACGGTAAGGCCAATATTGGGCCAGAATAGCTTACATACTACGAACTTCAAAAAGGATTTAGTACTCATTTCAGATACGAAATCGCAAAATAATGATCATAATAATGACACAATTTATTGCACTTAATGACATAAATAGTGGTTCAATTAAGTTGGAGTTGGTTAAACTTAATTGAATTATCAAAAAATGTATTATTTTATAATTTTAGCTTAATTATTAATTTGAAGACTCTTATCTTCTAGCCTAGACTAACAAAAATATTATCTTAAAGAGTTTATTAAATAACTGCTACGATTAAATAATCGAATTATCGATTTATCGAAGCTTTCTACTATAATGATAATTGCAAAAAAATGAACTAAAAGACGAATTATTAATTTAGGATCCTATCCCTAGTCGCCAACCCAAAAATATTATCTTGTATAGCTTTTATTAATTTATCGTAGCTTATCTTAGAGACTGCTAACAATGAAAGATTAATTTATCGAATTAAAAAAAACCACGGGCATTTCAAAACGCATGACCACATGTGGGTTGCACCCCACTACACTCTTTATAATATATAAGAGTTGATAATTGCAAAAATAAAAAAATTAAAAAGAACAAAAAAGACGAATTATTAATTTGAGTCTTAGATACTCTAAAATATTATCTTAGATAGTTTATTAAAGAATCGAATAATAATTTATCAAGTTTGTCTTAGACTATTTATTAAATAATCGAGTATTAATTTATCGAAGCTTAAAAAATCAAAAAGGACAAGCTAAAAACGTATGACCACTGTACAATTCTACTACACTCTTATATTATACTAAGATATTCAAAAAAATTCAAGTGTATATAAGTAATTTACTTTGTCAAACTTAAACAGACTTCCCAAGTAAAAAATTTAGACGATAAATTACTTTTTATTTCATAATATGGAGTATAATATTAACATCAATGGAATGTATCTTCTTATTTGTTTGTTTTGTGTATTTTCTTATAGATAAGACGGTGATCAATATCATTAGATTTGTTTTTAAATACAATATTTTGAATTATTTTCTCTATATAATTAAAAGAGATTCATTAACAAAATATCACCTTGAATACATGAAACTTCAATTCAAATAAATCATATTCTGATACTATTAATGGATATAAGTTTCTAAATGAAGAAATCAATATTGAATGACATTAATAGTATGTTGAGAATGAGGTGAACCTACCAAAATTTAGGTTAATATTTAAATTTACGGTGTCTAGAGTTCTATATTTAGTACGCATATAGATTAATCGACTTTAAATGATTCAACTACATTCACTTAAATTCACCCACTTTCATTATTCCCAAACTGAGGAGGCAACAAGGATGCTATTTCTAATTATAGTTCACCTTAATTCACCTCGATACAACTAACAAATAAAATTTTATCCAAACAATATTTTAAAACATTTGACTAGATAAACTCGACCCAAAGACCGAAATAGTGTATGAAAGCTATGAAATAATTATTTTACCCCTAATGAAACTTCCTCAAACACTATACTTAGGAGGCTAAAATATGAGTTCACCAAAAAGGAGTCCTAATCTAAATAAAACAAATAATTCCAACAATTTATTTGTTCAATTTTGCTATCGAGGCTGTCCCCCGGTTCGACATCACCAGCTTCATGTACGTTGTTCAATTTTATCATTTAATCATTTTCTTTACAACATATCCAAATAGTGTCATTACTTCATTCATCCCTCCTTTCTTAGCTTCACCATCTTACCTGCTACAAAGCACACTCCAAATAGTATATACAAAAAATATATGAATTTACTATTTTAACCTCCCCTATGGGTAAGTAAGTATATGTTGAGGAAGTTTCATTTATAGCAAAAATAAACACTTTATAGTTGCTTTTAACACTGCTTCTGGGTGTACTTTAGTATCCCCTTTTCACCATCCACCAAAATATTCCATGTTACCTCCAATTTCTCACTCTATTCTTAAAGTTATCGCTCACCACCCTGAAAACATCTCATTTACTCCTATTAAAAAGTCAAAAACTCCAAATAAAAACCTACTTCCCCAAACTATGTCACTACCGGCTCACGAGATAAAAATTATTGCTCATATTCTTCTTACAAATTTGCATCTAAAAGTTCGCTATAAACTCTATTTTAATTACTCATTATCTAAAAGTTAAGAGTTTACTCCTTCATAAAGGTATGCACAAATCAAACCGACCGAAACCAAAATCGAAATATCCTGAATCACCCAACCTTAATCAATTTAGGTTCGGCCTACAGTGGAACCAAATCAATTTAGGGTTCGGCTTGTGAATAATCGAACCGAACCGATTTCTAAATGTTCTATAGATTTCTCAATTATAATTTTCGATATAATATAAGAGACTATTAACAAATATCAAATTTTGAATACATGAAACTTCAATTCAAATAAATCATATTCTGATACTATTAACAGATACTGTAACGCCGTGAGATAGATTTTATTATTTATAATGTACGCATCTTAACACAATAAAACCCCTCTTCGAAAACCCATCCGCGCATAAAGAAAATTTATCAAACAATCGAGGCCCCGACTATCGCCTATCGCTTCCCAACCCGGACACGATCAATCAGATGCTGACTTGTGATTTGACGTAGCTTCGTGACTGAGGTCTCGGGATTGGGCACCTATTTGTCGATACCACTCAAGGTTCTGGACCTACATGATCCCGAAATTCTGACTCACTCAAGGCCGGGACAAATACGATCCTGCTCGCATAGAGCCCTGATCAGTGATCCCAGACTCTGGATAGAAAACTTAATCTTTCGACTTGGCTGCTGACTCGATATCAGTCCGAGTCGGGAAATTTTTAAGAACAGATAATTGCATTTTGACAAGTCCTGACTGATCTCTTTGGCCTTTAGATCTCAGTCGGGACTTAGATTACGTGTCTACCTAAAGGGCCTTAAAGAACTGGATCTCGCATAATCGACCGAACTCAGTGCTTAGTAGTTTGCTCGAGCATTCAAGTGCTATCCTGGTGGGATGATTGTTTACTATCAAGAGAACGTTCTTAAGATCTTAATTGTGATTTCTCGATGTATAAACATGGTTATCCAAATTATATCCTACCCATGATTTACCATGTGGGCTTCTTTGAGGCTTAATCATATAGTTTATTTTATTTATGAAATCCGAATTATCATATTCTCACCGCTGTGATCTTTATCCCGAAGCCATCAAGGCTTGTGCAGAATTCAACCTTTGTCCCTCGCTTAGGCGCCTATTTTGGTAATGTATTTAAGAACTTTTGTGTTCTTTCTCCGCTCTTTAATTTCAGCCCTATTTATAAGATATCGCTGGAAGATTGTTTTTGGTGATCCATGATAGTTTTCTCTTGAAAGAATAATCTTGTGCTTTTCTATGCAAGAAATACATGCCGAGCTTGTTCTTACGCTAAATTCTTCTCCTGTTTTGTTGTGTTTTATTGTGTTTAGGGATGAAAATTTCTAAATATGGGGGGGAGGTTTATATAGGCTGGCTTTCATCGGGCTGATCCATAATCACCCTGATTGATCTTAACCGATTTAATTTTCGGCGCAAAGATCTCGAAATTGGGCCGAATTTTATGGAATTATTTTGTCCCTTAATCCAAGCATATTTATTACGATGAATCGCTAAGGTTCCTGATTCTCTTTTTAGCTTAAACGCATTTTCATATTAGCCCTAATATTGGAGTCTTCGCTTAAACCTCTTCTTGAGTCTTTATTTTGAAGTTCCAAGCCTCGAAACTTCCCATTTTAGCCAAACTAGCTGAAATTCATGTAATAAATTTTGAAATTTTTAGCCCTAATTTTAATTGACATTTAATTCGAGCTATTTTCTCGAACCTCGATTGAGTTAAAATTTATGTTAATTAACGTAAAACCCCTAATTTCGACTAGATTAATTTCAGGGGTTTAATTTCTAAAATCCTTATCATTTCACATGTGTACGATTTGAATCGAACTCCTAATTGTCACGTAAAATAAGTACGATCAATTTTTTATTTAATCGATTTTACCGATTTAAATAAATCTAATTAATTAATATTATTTAATTAATTTCGAATCGCCTACAGTTCTAAATAAAAGAAAAATCAATATTCAATGATATTAATGATACGTTGAGATTGGAGGTGAATCTAACCTAATGTAAGTTGCTAATATTTTTAAGTTTACCCGATCTAGAATTCTATATTTTGTATTCATATAAATTAATCGAGTTTAAAACGATTTAACTACATTTACTTAAATTCACGCATTTTTATTAACCTCCCAAACTGAAGTGAGGCAACGAGGACCATAGACCGACAACAAGTAATAATACACGCCCAAATATATAATCTTTCTAATCTAACTTCAGCTAAAGACAATACAGTTTCCATATGTAAGTGACCGAGGACCTGTATAAGTTTAAAATGGGTTTGAAATTACTAAATTAGTAGCCAATTTGGGTAGATTTGTTTCTTTTGATAAATTTGCCCCCCAAAGAGTACGTTTATTCTGTTTTTGGTTTCGCACAAAATAATAACTTCGGATATAAACGTGATCGATGTGAGACATTCCTTCATCCATCTCTTCTTAGATGACTTCAAGGTTGATTTTGCCTTCAAAGGTTAAAACTTCTCCAATCTATATTTTAATTCCTCATTATCCAGATATTGAGTGTTTAATCCTTCGTGAGGTGGCGCACAAAACCGAAACCCGACCGAAATCGAACCGAAATATCCGAACCGATCGAACCTCCAACTAATTTAGGGTTCGGCCTCGCAGTAACCAAATCAATTTGTGCTCGCCTTTAGAATAACCGAACGAAACCAATTTCTAAATTTTCTATAGATTTCTCAATTATAATTTTCTCAATATAATTATAAGAGATTCATTAACAAAATATCACCTCGAATACATGAAACTTCAATTCAAATAAATCATATTCTGATAGTATTAATGGATATAAGTTTCTAAATAAAGAAAATCAATATTCAATGACATTAATGAAACTTTGAGATTGAGGTAAATCTAATCGAGTGTAAGTTAATATTTAAGTTTACCCAGTCCAGAATTCTATATTTTGTATTTATATAGATTAATCGAGTTTAAATGATTTAACTACATTCACTTAAATTCACTTATTTTCATTAACCCCAAACTGTGGAGTCAACGAGAATAAATGCTATTTTTAATTATAGTTCAAATTAATTAAATACGAAATAATAAAATTTAATCCGAACAACATTTTAAAACATTCCACTAAATTAACTCGAAAGGGCAACACTATAGACAACAATAGAGTTACGACGAGGACACTAGACAATAGGGATTAGGGACTACTTCATTACAACCACATTTTTCATTTCAAGAATTTCCCCATGGCGGCGATGTCAACTGCCACCACTCCCTACCACCGTAGCACCACCAACCTCCACCCCTCCAAAAACCTCAGCAAACTCCTCCACCTTAGCTCTGCTAGTAAACATTTTACATATTTTCAGAAAAATGCTTCAGTTTCAGTTTCAAATACCAATTTCAATAGACTTGTAGTCTCAGCCAACACCATTTCTGATCAAAATCCAATGACTGTTTCTGATCCACTTCCTTCAGCTTCCTCCAAGTTGGTTTTTTATTTTTTGGCTTATTCATAAAATAATTCAGTTATTGATTGTTTTTATGCTAGTAATTGTACTTAAAGGGTTGTTTCATGTAATTCAACGATACTTCTTTCAGTGGATATAATTCAACGATAGTTCTTTCAGTGGATACTAGGATCTATTGCCTGCATTCAGTAGATTGTTTCTCCTACATGAAAGTAGTTTGCAACATAAACTGGCAAGCCCCGAGTAAACGGTTGCTGAATGTTTTCCCTAATTTAATGGAATTCTCTATGATATATTAACCTCCGTATGATTTATAACATTTTGTGCTTTTGATGGTTGATTGTTATGCATCTTCTTTAATGAATAGCCATGTTGGTGTATATCAGGGTAAAAAGTCATACAATTTCAGTGTTTGTTGGCGATGAAAGTGGAATGATTAACCGGATTGCTGGGGTATTTGCAAGAAGAGGATATAATATCGAGTCACTTGCAGTCGGTCTCAACAAGGATAAAGCGCTTTTCTCTATAGTTGTAAATGGGACTGAAAAGATATTGCAACAGGTCATAGAACAACTTCAAAAGCTTGTTAATGTATTGAAGGTAGGTACCTCATCCGTTTTGCCTCATATCTTGTTGTAGGATGCTTCATCAGGTCCCATTTTCCATTAAGCATTCATAACCTTGAAAAAGTGGTGTCATTGGAAACCAAAAAAAATAGAACCATAATAACTCTGCACTTTAGCGGAGTGATCAAGTATTAATTTGTACATAATGAAAATGTGCAAGAATGATTTCAATTATGCTGGTTTCTTGGATGATCTTCTGTATGAAGTATGAACACATATTTCCTATGCCACATTTCCTAGGTTGTTGACATCTCAAAGGAGGCCCAGGTAGAACGGGAACTGATGCTGATAAAGATTAAATCAGATCCAAACTACCGAGCTGAGGTGTTTATTTTCTGTTGCTCAATATGTAGAATATATTGAAAGGGATTTTTTTTTATAACTCGTGCTTTCCATAAGTCCATTATGGTACTCATGTATTTTAATGTTCATTTTGATCACTTGTCACTACTGTTAGTGTTATAACGCCAAATCATTAAGTTTTCGCCTCTGTATTCATATGTCGGTCATGTGAACACTTTTTCATAGGCTTACCCGTCTTATATGGTCCTGAAATAATTTTCCTCCGTATGAAAAGGATGATCGAGCCATGCAAAGTGTCATGTGATCTGCATGTGTTAACGGATTCGTCAACTTAACTTTCCATTATGACACATATTGTAATGACAACCGATCATATTGAACATTGCAAAACATGAATGATTGCAATGAACTTTAAGGTAATCATGAGTGATAAATATGTATTTTCCCTATATTGAAATAGTCAGAACTTAAACTGTCATATGATATTTATAGGTTTTATTGGTCAATCTTTATGACCCGCATTGTTCCTATTCAACTATCTTCTTTACACGTATTGGCAGGTGATGTGGTTGGTGGACATTTTCAGGGGGAAAATTGTTGATATCTCAGACCAATCTCTCACCATTGAGGTGAGGAATCCTGGAGCATGCACTTTTATATATCACATTGAATGCACAAATGTAATGAAGTTCAGTTAGTATGTTTTGTAGTTCCTTCATAGTCCAATCAGGCATTGTTGCACGTGTTAATAAAAACCTGCAAATCCGAGGAACCATAGGTTCTTATTTTCAAAGGTATTTAATATAGTAACAAAATGTGAAATGTTTCTTTTTGTTTTGCTGATTTGTTGCCTAAAATACAATTTGAGTGTTTCTGAGTATCTTTGGTGAGATTAAAAAATAAGAATCAAGAGCTAATCACGTAGGCTCTACCTAGTGATGGATTCTACAGTCGTTCTCAACCTTTGGTGCATAATTATTCTTGAATAAACTTTACATCGTAGGCTTTGTTGTGTATGCACTACATAATATAGCAACGTACAATGACCTTGTGCATTCAAGTTCTCATTTTGTTATTATTACAGGTAACTGGAGATCCAGGAAAGATGGTTGCGGCACAAAAGAATTTTAGTAAATTTGGAGTTAGAGAAATCGCCAGAACAGGAAAGGTTTAACTTGAAGAAGAAAAGCTATAAATTCTCCTTGTTTCAATTTGATCTCTTTTAATATTTTCAACATTTCTCATGTTTTTGGCTTACAATTAGATTGCCTTGAGAAGAGAAAGAATGGGAGAATCTGCACCTTTTTGGCGTTTCTCGGCAGCTTCTTATCCAGATCTCAAAGAAGAAACAGCGCCTGTCGTTACAACTCATCAAGCCACTGCAAGAAGACAAGATAGATATTCTGATACATCTACTGGGGTACATGTTAGCTAGACCTGTTATGGAATCTTACACCTTTACATATGTAACCCATCTGCTTGGTGTAACATCTTGTTAACTATGAGCGAGCTAGGTAGTCAATTATGCTTCGGTAGGCTATTGATATAATTTCCTGGTGTGGTATATGTATTTTGAAACCTTAGCATGGTATAAAGGCTAACATAGAGAAGACACTTCCATTAAGCTTGAAAAATGGACTAAGCATCATTGTGGGGAATGCAGAATCCACGCTTTTGCTTTTGTCTCTTTAATATTTTTTGTCTGATGTGGATATCTTTTCTTATGGATCGTCATCTTCCCATCATTAACGTCGAAGTTAATAGCATGCTATAACTATAGCCACAGCTATGACCCTTTATTGGATGTAATATGAGTAATTCAGCTTCTTAAATTTGTATGCCATCAGAATTTGTCTAATGTTTAGTGACTTTATTAGATCTGATTTTTATTGTAATGCTGTAACTTATCTGTGATCCTGATCACATTTTAGGGGGATGTTTATCCTGTGGAGAGCGGCGATGACTATCCAGTTACTCAACTTCTTGATGCTCATTGGGGTATTCTCAATGATGATGATGTAAGACAACTATTATCATTCTCCCTTAAAAAAGTCAAATTGCAAACAAGTGTGCTTCGCTCGGTAGTAGTTTATATGCTTTCCCACTCTCTTTTGGAAAGATTAACCAAACACCCTGTGTTCAGAAGCAACCTCTATTGGTATTTGTTTGGCTAGTAACTATTTTGTTTTAGATTAAGTGAACTGTATTTCTTATAACTTTACAGTCAACTGGGCTTCGCTCACATACCATATCAATTCTTGTAAATGATGTCCCTGGAGTTCTCAATCTGATTACTGGGGTCTTTGCACGACGAGGCTACAATATTCAAGTATGTTCAGATATGGTGTTTTCTCAACTTCTATGTGCTTCAGATACGTGCATATCATAATTCAGTTTTACTTTACTTGCTCTTGATAGAGTTTGGCTGTGGGTCATGCTGAAATAGAAGGCCTTTCTCGCATAACAACTGTAGTTCCTGGTACAGATGAATCAATCAGAAAGTTAGTGGAGCAATTGTACAAGTTAATAGATGTCCACGAGGTAAGTAAACAGATACTAGGACTAACGATGTGTTATGTGGAATGAGAAAAGTGAAATATCAGATGACAATTGTATGAAATGTACCTATAAATTGAAGGCATTCCTAAGGCATTTGTTGTCAAGTCTTAGAGTTGTATTCATACATCTACCATTATGATGGATAATAGTGCTGCCATATAGAAACTTGCATATTCTCAATTATGGATGAACCGAGTATCATACACACTCAAATCACTCACACACACACACACATATTGATACACACATTTTGTTGTGGTATCTCAATTCTCAAGGGAAGCTCTTGCTTTTCTTGCTAGAACCTTAGGTATCATTAGGACTATTGTTCTCCATCTACGAAAACTTTGTGCTTGAATATAATATTGCAGACAATGACTTTTCTCAGGTTGAAGACTTCACTCATGTGCCGTTTGCTGAGAGAGAGCTTATGCTAATAAAGATTGCTGTAAATGCAGCTGCTCGTCGGAATGTCCTCGACATCGCTAGCATTTTTAGAGCCAAAGCGGTTGACGTGTCAGATCATACTATAACTCTTGAGGTACTATTTTCTGTGTGTTTAAGTGCAGCTTAATCAGTTGCGTTTTTATTGAAGCGTATGATGGTTTTGATTTGGTAAAATAATATAGAAAAGGAGTATTGGCAAATTCACACTATGAGTTTTCCACTAAAAATACCTTTATGTTATAGCCACTCTTTCTGCAAGGATATGTGATTGATTACATGATACTACTACAAAAAGTTTGTGAATCGTGAGAAAGAAAGTGGCTTCGGATAGAGTATATTGTAGAGAATCTTTCTTGCAATGATCGAAATGGTAAATCGTAGCTCAACGTTAAAGGCAGTCAAGAATGGTAATCGTGTTGAGGTGTTGCATTGTTTGCCTTCTGTATGCTGGTTTCTCGTCACTTTTACCTCTGATGAACAGATGTATAGTTGAATTAGGCTGTTCTATAGTAACTACCTTACCTAATACTCTTTTGGTACCTGACTATAGCTGACTGGAGATCTGGACAAGATGATAGCTCTGCAGAGACTGCTGGAACCATTTGGAATTTGTGAGGTATGTTTAGGACTTTCTTTTCACACGTAGTATGGTTAGAAGCTCCTCAAAGCTCAAGGTTCTCTCTTCATCCCCCTCGTTCTTTCAGGTTGCTCGTACGGGGCGTGTGGCACTGGTACGTGGATCAGGCGTCGACTCCAAATATCTACGTGGATATTCTTACCCTCTTTAGAATATGAATCATCAGTGTTTCATGAAACATGCTTAGAACTCATCTTGTGAATTTACTTGGAAGTACTTCTGCAGTTGTGCAATCTTTGGAATGTGTTCTCTTTTTTGGTTGGTGTCGATAATTTGGCTCCGAGCCCCCAGCTTGTTCTCGAAGGAAATTGTTTGTGATAGTGGTTCTGCATTATAAAACTAGAAATTGTAATGACGAATCGATCGATTGGGTCACATTTAACCCCTAAAAGCACCGACAAACAATGAATATATAACGAAATCATTAAGAAAAATATATATACAAAAGTTATAGATAACAAATAATATAGTAGTGATGAATCGAATCGATGCATGTGTTATTTAATGCTAATTATTATGGAGAATGAGTATAAAAAAATATAGATAACAAAAACGGACTACTTACACGAGTGAAGTGATGAAGAATTTAGTTAAAATTCAAAGTTTCTTTGATGCCAATATTTGAAAAGTTTAAAAGAAAAGAAAAGAGAAAAATGGGACAAGAACACACCTCATCATTCGTCATGGTAGCTTATACACCCAAATACTTTTCGCTTTTTTTAATAATATTTTAAGATAATTTTTTTTCCAAAACAAATATTATTCTAATATAATAAATCACTTTACGCTTTCAATATAATTTTTCGACTATTTTTTCTATCGAATTTGGCTAACTAACTAATAATATAGCCAAGAAAAAGGATGACATTTAGCGCAAGTATGGCTAAGGCCGATCACTTATGCTCAGCCCCTTGCTGATCACTTGCTTCAAAAGCTGTTTCATGCAGATTCGCTAATTTTTCGCTATGGTTAATTGTATCACTCACAGATCACGGATTTGTTAATGGGGGGCAATTTAATACTTCGCATCTTGATTTCCCCAAAATCGAAAAAAAATTGAATAATTGAAAAGGAAGAAGCCTGCTGAAAATCTCTGCTGAAAATCTTGAAGCAAGGTCAAAGGCCAGTGCAAATTCTAAAATTGGCAATGAAAGATTCAGACAACCTGGATAGAATTAGAAGGAGAATTTATATATGTTGTCAAAGAAGAATCTCTTGAAAACATCTTGTAAATCCGTGGACACTTTATTGCTCAAACAGATGGAGCAGCGGAGGAATAAGTCTTCCTTTGACCTCAGAAGAAACAATTTCAGATGCATATGATTTGATGGAGGAATTTGGTTAACTAGCAGACATTTTGAACTCATTTTAATTTCTAGCACCTTTTTTTTTTATAATTAGCACATTTTTTCCGCGAAAAAACTAAATTACCTTTAAAAAACTAACACCCTAACTCATCTTCATTTCATCAAACACCACCCACCCTACCCATTCCTTTCCTCATTGCCTCCCCACCTCCCTTACACCTCCTTCCCCCCACATCACCACGCCTCCCTCCCACCCCCTCAATTCATGAAACCCTCCCCTACCCACCAACAGGACCCCACTCCCTTCTCGCGATCTGGGCGGCAGGCGAAAAGCGTTTTCCCGATTGGCGCCACAAAGTGAGGGGGCAGCAAATGATTTTACGAGAGTTTATAAGAACGTCTGAAATGCTGTGGCATTTAAACGACGCTTGCTTGCGCTGCTACTTTTTGGCGTTAATTTACTCTTTCGCTTTTTAGTTAACGCTAATTATTAAATAAATGCTGTTAGGATAATTATAAGTTAAAATGAGTTCAAAATATGTGCTAGTTAACCAAATTTCTCAATTTTTGAGTTCAAGACTAGCCATTTTCCTTTGGAATTTCCATTGATGACCATCAACATTGAAATATTCTCTACCCAAAAAGATCACCAAGAATTTGTTTGAAAAGATTTGCCTGGGTAGTTTTCAAATCTTGTTTTTGACAATCTTTTGCAAATACCTCTGGATTTATTGTGATTACATTTCCAAGAACATGAACATGGGATTGTTCTAGGTTGATGAATGTTGCAAAAATATGAGTGTACTCAATCACATAATTTGCTAGTCCAACTTGAAGAAACATAACTTTTACAAGTATCACAATTACACCATTGCTTGAGCTTAAGAAAGAATTTCAAGAGAGTAATTAGTGAAAAAGCTAATCGATTCGGAGTATACGAAATCGATTGAGCTGGAGAGTAATTATTGAATGGATTTTACAACTACCATGCACACTTACATAGTCACACAACAGATAGTATTTTTCACAACATTTATCAGAAAATAATCTATTCAGGGGCAACAACTACCACCTGCTTCCCAACATTACGGCCAGAGAAGAGGCCGATAAGAGCCGAAGGCGCTTGTTCGAGGCCTGTAGCAGTATCCTCCACATAAGCGATCTTCCCTTCTTTTATGTGTGGGAGAACCATCTCCAGATACTTTGGGTAGAGATGGTAGTAATCAAACACCAAGAACCCTTGCATTCGGAGGCGCTTCACGATGAGGTACATCAAGTTGTGTATGCCTTCAGGCTGCTCCAGGTTGTATTGTGAGATCATGCCACACACAGCGATGCGTCCATGCTCCCGCATGTTGAGTAGCACGGCGTCAAGCATCTTTCCGCCAACGTTCTCAAAGTATATATCGATTCCATTCGGGAAGCGCCTGTTACAATCACATTGAGTTATGCAATGAGGAACTATAAGATAGCTGAAGAAGTATTGAGTTTATACAATCAACTGACCTTTTTAATGCTGCAGTTAAGTCTTTTTCTTCCTTGTAGTTAAAAGCTTCATCGAACCCAAACTTGTTTTTCAACAAATCAACCTTAAACAACGGAAAATTGGGCATGTTCAATATGTGAAAATAAGTTTGGTCCTTATGATTCAGATTTAATATGTAATCAGATTTGAATAGCTGTTAAAAAACTTAAATTCGAAGATACTCGATTTCATCCCTGGTTTGGAGTTTGGACTTATAATCGCATGGTAAAAGGAATGTAAGGAACTAGATATTGAGCTAGTTCTGCACCATATACCTAATCATTGAGGAGGAAATCAATGGAAAATGTATCAACCATGGATGAACTAACCTTCACTTTGCTTCCTGCACTTCCAACAACATAGCATCCCATCAACTTTGCAAGTTGCCCAACAAGCTGACCAACTGCCCCAGATGCTGCGGAGATGAACACATTTTCACCTTTCTTTGGAGCACAAAGCTCATTAAAACCAACATAAGCAGTCATACCAGGCATACCTGTGTCATAATCAGATGATTTTTCCCTTTCATATATCTCAACCATTCCCACGAAAACAGTAAACTTATACTCCCTCCCCATGCCCAAAAAGGTTGTGAGATTTTCAATTCCGATAGTTGACATCTTATATTTTAAACCCGAGTATTTTTATATCTGGTAAAAAATATAAGAAATGCTAGTATTATTAGTGAATTTTACTACTAACACATGATAGTTTATGTCATTTAAGGCTACAAAGTTCGTTAATTATGACTACTGAAAATCAAATTGAACAATCTGTTCGATATGCAACTAGTAACAAATTAAGTCGTAGAATAAATTAGTTGCTTACCAAGGATTCCAGTATAGTATGATAGAGGAACATCATTAGTATGCTGGATTTTGAAGAGACTTTCAGTAGCAGTGATCAGACTGTATTCCTCCCATCCTGTCATGCCCCATACCAAATCATCCTTCTTGAACTTTGGATTAGCGGAATCAACAACTTTGGCAACTCCATATCCTGTAATTGGCTGTGTACCATTTCAAGAAAATTGTGTATTACTACTTCAAATCCTTCAATAATATTTTCAACTCAACAGACAGTACTTATGTTACATGTACATTGATAAATCTCAATGTATATAATTATAGGCTTACAAAAGATAGACTGGGTATAAACCTAGTACAATAATTGTGTATTTTAACATCGGATTCATTTGAAAACTAAGCGACCATGAGCTACTAGTCTACGGGTTAATTGTAGATTTAGTCCTAGTAAATCTGATCAAGTTGCACTTTGGTATATGTATATGGAAGTATAACACATTTGGTCTAAAGTGTAATCACCACGAAGGATATTATACACTCATACTAGTGTTATACTACCATTTACTGCACTAAAATACAACTCACCGTGAGAGCCTATCTAGCCTCCCAGCCGGTACCATCGAAGCTGAGAATTTTTGGTTTGGCTTCGGTCACCAACCCGAATCGAGCCCAAGTTCGAGCCTGGGCTCACTTTATTTAAATTTCAAATTTAAAGGATTTAAATACACAAAAGATATCAGACGAACATTAATCAAAACAATTAACCGAATCCTTGACATTAACTAAATTATAACAAAAAAGTGTCATCATAACAACAACACCTTGTACTCCTGTAATGTTCGAAATAATCAAAAAATTAGAATACAGAATATTAGTTTTATACTTATATTTAAATATATAATAATACAATATAGAGCTATCGAGGCGGGTTGTCGTGGAGCCTGAAGGCCAGCTCGGTTGATCAAAACCTCTACATTAATTAGGCAGATTGATTAAGTCTCAGTCTAACAAGGTTAAAACATTAAAAATGGATATGAAGAATTAAATAAAAATATATACATACAGAACCAGGAGTGAAGGATTGGACATAGCTGCCTTCATTTTTAGTCATACGGCTACGCATATAAGGATCACAAGACAAATACAAATTCTTCACCAAAACGGCGTCGTTTGATCCCTCCGCCACACTCAACTTAATCCACGAATTCATCAATTGCATGTCACTCTCTTTAGGGAATCCAGTTACGTACTTTTTCAATATCACTTGCATGTTTCTCACTTCTGAACCCATTTTTATTTTACTCATTGTCCAATTCAATTATATATAATGCTCACTTTATTATTATGATTTTGTCACGTTTTATAGGTAGGGAAATGTGTTGCTTTTAAGTTAATGTGTTGTGAGACATGCCGGACGAGATATACAAACAAACGCATCTAATGATTTAGTTGGGAGTTAATGTCATGACAAACTAATAAGGCCGGTACAAGTGTCCAATGGATAAGACGCCCACGCCCAATAATGTGTACAAGTACAAGTGTCCAATCAATAAGACGCCCACGCCCAATAATGTGTACAAGTACAAGTGTCCAATCAATAAGACGCCCACTTTTGCCCAATAAATATTAATAATATTGAAAAAATAATATTTAATAATATTAAAAAATTAATTAAATAAAAATATTTTTAATAAGAAATATAATTATTACAATATTAATAAATAATGTATATTAAAAAATAAGCTAGATATAATATGTATAATGCCAGATGATATCGAAATGAATATCAGAATAGATCAGGATTACCTAAATAAGACATCAATACGACTCTTTTCCAGCTAGACAAGCCAGAATAAGTAATGACATGGAAAGTTATAAGATGTAATACTTAAGATATAATAAGCTTAAATAAATAAGACATCGCACATAACCTAAAGCGCAACAAAAGCATATATACAAGGAATCATTTTGGATTTCAATATATATTTTTTCCGAGAAAAAAGATATGTAAAAACTAACGATGTATCGATAGCAATTTTTTTATATTTAGAATAATATTTGATTGAATGTTGATTTTTTATTCATGAGTAATTAAATGATATGTTATCAAATTTAAAATGATGATTCTCCATTTCACTTCGAGTATATTCTGTACTTACAAATTAAATAGTCAAAATAAATTAAAGAATTTGAATGTATTTATTCAGATCTACACTATATAAAGTCTTTTTTTAAACATAGCGACTAAAAGTCACATTTCACAATTTTAATAAGTGTTATAAAAATTATCACACAAAATATACCAAATGATTCATTCTATCTTTCAATATAGAGCAGTTATTAAAAATGATTGTATTTGTTTAAAAAAGTTGATGTTAGCTTGTCAAATTTAGGCTCTCATACTTTCATCTTGTGCTGGGAAGTATGGAACAAGTCTGATGGAAGTGTTATATTAGGTGGCAAACGTGATAAGACAAAATTATCAGGGGCAAATTGAAAATTCAACTATATATAGTTATAAGAACAAAAAATATGAATTAGCCTATTTTTAATAAAAATAAAAATAAAAATAGTAACGTATTTTCCGGGTCTTTGTCGGAAAACCAAAATAAAAATGAGCTTCAACACTTTTTCCACCTCCATTTTCCATTATTCTTCTCATATCTCTACCACCCCACCCCATCCCTACCTCCACCCCTACCCGTCGTCGAGAGCTTGTTTGTACCAAGTTCTCGATCGATCCGAGGTTATCCATTTATTCAGTTCCATCATTATTTGCTAAACATTAATCAAAATGACAATCAAAATAAACTTACATTGAAAAAAACATAAAACAAAATGAGTAAAGATTTAAAAGGGGAATTAAAACACGGAATCTCACGCCAATTTTCAACAGGCTCGTTAAGACTAAGCAGAAAATTCAGTTTGAAACGTCAAAACTCGTTATTATTAGACTCTAGAAGTAACAATTTAAGGTTCAGTTTCGGGAGGCAATCATCTCTGGATCCTATTAAAAGAAGCGAAAATGATAACGTTTATATTGATGATGAGAGTTTATTATCTGTACCGAATAAGCTCGATTGGACAATGCAATTATTGTTCGTTGCGTGTGAGGGGGACGTGGAGGGTGTGCATGAAATGTTGGACGAAGGTGTTGACGTAAATAGTATTGATTTGGATGGAAGGACTGCGTTGCATGTTGCTGCATGTGAGGGTCATGTTGATGTTGTTAAGCTGCTTTTGAGTCGGAAGGCCAATATTGATGCTAGGGATCGTTGGGGTAGCACGGTAACAATGTTTTCGTTTTGTCGTTTTGAATTTTGATGATTGAGTTTTTAGATTTGGAAATCACACGTATCTTTTCAATGTGATTCTAATCGATGTTATGTGTGACGATTAAGGGTGCAGAATTTGTTAAGTTTAGCGAACTAGATAACATTTAAGTAATGGTGTGAGGGAGTATTTGATTATTGTATGATTAGACTTCTTTTATTTTGTCAGTTAATTTTCGAAGATAGACAATGTGTGTCCTTGTACTCAGATGTTCTGTAATTAAGAGATGGTATAAGAATAGATATCGGCCAATAATTCCAGCCACTATTCTGGGATGAAGGACAATGTCATTTTACTTTATCATACTACCTCCGAGTTAAATTGAAATGGTGGGAGTATTACATATTATCTATCGACGATGATACCTAAGGTTCCTTTATTCGTTCTGTTTACAAATGATTTAGTTTTCTTCAATCCAGTTTTCGTCACGTGACAGGCTGCAGCTGATGCCAAATACTACGGAAATGTGGAAGTTTACAATATATTGAAAGCTCGTGGAGCAAAAATTCCTGTTAGTGCAATCCGACTTCATTCTTCATTTGGAATTTCTTATATTATCTGAAAACATATTAAGATGTGCATAAATTCCTGTTAGTGCAAACTGACTCCATTTCTTGATTTGGAATTTCTTATATCATTTGAAAACATATAAAGATGTGCCTTCCATGTTTCTAGAAATCGAGAAAGACACCAATGACAGTTGGAAATCCTAGGGAAGTACCAGAGTACGAGCTCAATCCGCAGGATATTCAAATTCGAAGAAGTGATGTTATATCAAAGGCAAGGATTTCCCTACACCCTTTTATTTCAGTTTGTAGATTTGTTTGTTTGGATTTTTATCCGCGTGATAGATATATATCAATCACAACAGAAGGATGTTTGTATAGCTATTAATAAGGTTTTGAGAAGCTATATAACTTATTGGAGAAAGGGCCTGATGTGCACTCTAGTTGTCAGCTAAGAGTTTTTTGATTGCTGTTATACTTGATCATTCTAAGTTCTAACAGATTATAAAATGCTAAAAGTCGGAGCTAGTTTATTCTGTTAATTCTCTTCTTTTTCGTTTCTGATACGCTATCGATTCTAATTTCCTGATAAGATATTTCTACAGGGATCATATCAAGTTGCAAAATGGAACGGTACAAAAGTTTCTGTGAAGATACTTGATAAGGATGGCCATTCAGATCCTGAAAGAATGTATTCCTCACATTTCCACTAATTAAAATTGTCTGAAAATAACAATGACAGAACAATTGAATCTACTTTAAATTATCCATAATCCTATATTTTGATTACTATCTTAATCTTATGAATCGAGGATAATTCTCATCAATATATTCACATGATGATTGGTTCTGTCAAACTAAGCATTCTTATGCAATAGAACTGTTCTGTGTAGAAATGCTTTCAAGCATGAATTAACGGTCTTTGAAAAGGTGCGACACCCAAATGTGGTTCAGTTTGTTGGAGCTATCACCCAAAACGTACCTATGATGATTGTTGCTGAATATCATTCAAGGGTAACGCTACTTTGATCTATTTCGAAAAATAATGTCAGTGTTTAAGGGGCACAAATAACTCAATAATAATATGCTTATTCGTGAATGGCTTGGTTGACATGGGCATGAATTTTACAGGGTGACCTGGGCAGCTATATTCAGAAAAAAGGGAGACTGTCCATCTCAAAAGCTCTAAGATTTTCTCTTGATATTGCAAGGCAAGTATGAGACTGCTCATATTAGTATCTTAGTGAATATGTATTGTTTCAAATCAATTTAATTATCCTTTTCACTTCCCTTATCAGATGTTATCTTTTCTAACATTCAGTTCAACGCTTAACTTTTCTTGTAGGGGAATGAACTATCTTCACGAGTGTAAACCCAATTTAATCATCCATTGTGATTTAAAACCAAAGTAAGGCAACTATGCTTAAGATGAGCTCGATTGTGAATAACTTTCGATTCCATACTCATGTAAATATATGAGGTGTTTAATCTTTGCAATTTCTGTAAGGTGCCAGAAATATTTTGCTTGATTGCGGAGGGCAATTGAAAGTTGTAGGATTTGGTCTCATTAGATTGTCAAATATTTCACCAGACAAAGCAAAGCTGCTGCATCCTAAGTCTGTTGACAAATCAAGTAAATTCGACATTCGTTAGTTACTCATATTTATTTCTTTATGTAAGATCTCATAGAATGATCATGGTACTCTTTTGGAAAAAGTCAGTAAACTGTTAGGATTTTCAATGTTTGCTATCAAAATCCGGAGATGGAATCGATATAACATATAGAATAACAGAAATAAACTTTTCTTTACCTAGTTTCTTGTAAACATGCATAACTTGTGTATTCCTTTTCTAATGATAGGCTTATATATAGCACCAGAGATCTACAGAGATGAAATGTTTGACAGAAGTGTGGATGTGCACTCTTTCGGTCTCATGTTATATGAGGTATGTATCATCCATATATGATGATCATGGTGGCATTACTACATGCCTTCATTAGCTGCTGTGCTTTTGGTTTACAAGCAGAGTGCAGGATTTAACTGAAAAAGCTTCATGTTAATTGATTCCGTGGCTTATGCTTCGGGTCCATTATCTTGTCACCACTTGATTTCTTAGCATATCTATGTCTTCTGTATACAGATGATGGAGGGACTTCCACCATTCCATCCCAAGTCACCTGAAGAAGCGGCTAAGTTGATATGTGTACAAGGGAAGCGACCTTCATTTAAGAACAAATCCAAATACCCTTCCGAGTTGAGAGAGTATGATACAATTATTCTTGTTCTTATGCCACTATACCAGCCTGCACATGTTGGGTTAATTCTAAAACAGTCTCCTTGTACAAGGGTGAGGCTGTGTACAATGACAATCCGACCGCCTCTAATCCCAATTAGGTGGGAGCCTATTTGGAGGCATTGAGGCATATTGTTACTAGATGTTGTTCATTTGAGAAATGACTATAACTTTAATAGACAGTGAACTGACTTTGAGGACATGCATTATATTTTATGCATGTTTTATAAATTACATAATTGATTTCGACTTGGAACGCTAAAATTCTAATTTTTTATTTTCCATCTCCTTTTCTTATCTCCCTCCCCTCTTCTGACGTTGCTGCAACAGGCTGATTGAAGCATGTTGGGATCCAGGAGCTGTTTCGAGACCAACTTTTTCTGAGATCATTGCTCGGCTTGATAAAATTGTCGCGAATTGTTCTAAACAGGGTTGGTGGAAAGATACCTTCAAGTATTATTGGTATGCTCCAACTATTTCCATTTTCTTCAATTGTTTCAACTACCTGAATACATTTCCCCTCTTATTTCATGTTCAACTCTGCGTTTCTGGAAGACAACTGACATGGTAATATAATCGCAGGAAATGAGAGGCGAACGGTTATGATTACACTCAGAGAAAAACTCATTTCCATGGAAGTTTTCAAGGGAAGGTCACATTTGAGGTTTTCTGGAGGACCTGAATAGTTGATAGTAGCCCTTAAGTTCATACTTTTATAGTACAGGAAGAATTGTGCAACTAAATAACTACAAGAGTTGTAATACCATTGTTGGATTTGGAAGAAGTAGATTCAATTACTGAGTCCTATGTAAAACAAGAATCTCTCAAGACTTTACTTGTACTATAAACCACTAAATGGTGTATGGACCCCTTCAGGACAAATAAGATAATTCTGAATGAATCTAAAGTCTGAACACATAGTATATTCAACCAGTATAAAATACATTATTAACATGCTCCAATGACTTTAAAGAGGCTCCCGTCCAGTGCCTAAACGGGACAAGGGGTGTTGGATAATGAAATATCAATAGAGTGAGTGGTCTTAGGTTTTTGAGTATTATATGGTGTCATTTATGATCTTTAAAGCTCTAAAAGAGCAAACAAACATCGAAGGAAAGGAATGCAAAGAGAAAAATATTACACTATAAAGGTCTTAGAATCTGCAGACAATGAAATTTACATACAATAAAAAGATACAAGGTACTCGATAAAGAAAGATGCAACGAGGCTGGATCGCCTTGACGTTTACGGTACACTAAGGAGCAGGTAACTGAACAGGAACTTAGCACTATGCAGGTGACAGAACTACTACTACTTGTGTACTACCTAACTTAATTAACCGACAAACAAGCATAATGCATCTACACCGAACAACAGCATCGAAGGCAAAACATCAGATGGGACCGGAGCTTGTTCTACGCAGCTGGTACTTCGGCTCAGGCAGGGGTACACTTGGAAGCAATTTCTCCAACTCCTGCAGGTTCAGACCCAGATTAGACCAATGCTGTAACTTTTAGTAAATACTACCCGAGTGTAGAGCAGGATTCCAACAGATTGTAATTAGAGTACCACTTGACATCCAAGATTTTCAAACAATTAAAAGATTCAGTTGCAAGATATTCCATCAAGACTTCCAACAGCATACTTATGCATATAATACATTGACATGCAACACATGGACTATTGATATACATATATTGGCTAAGCATTCACCAAAAGTACAACAGAATAGACAGCATACCAAACAACATTTTCATATAATAGAGTGCTCAAGTCTTTGCAATTTATGAAATAAGGTTCTAATTAATACTCTATTCACCAGTGCAACTAATTTAAATATTGGAATACTGAAAGATGATTTACAATCTCTGACATGAAAAGGGAAAGACTGACGAACAAAAATCAATTATATAGAGGGTGTTCGAAAACAGCTTTATTGAAACGAAATTGACTTGGATCTCGGTAGTGCCGCAACATTGTCTTTTTGGTCTCGACTCTTGATGGCGTCTCTGATACTTGTTATTGGGTAGGTGGAAGCTCGGTAGTGCTGGAGGTGTGGGGGATTACTTTATGTTCAGGTGTTGCTTCCATTGAATGGTCTAGATGGATCACAAGCATAAGTCCTTACACGCAGACCAACATTGCATGCTCAAATACTTAAACATTATGCTGAATTAATTTCGATTCTGGAACTGAGGAAAATATTAACTGTATTGGGTGCCGAGAGACGAAAAAGGTTTGGCCATAGCACCCTATCTTCCTCGAGACCACCTACGATTCTTATCTATTGTTATGTAGTAGATAGTCTTGTTGATTCATCTTCGGTCAACTCGGAAACAACCTCCCCGTTATCACAGGGGTAAGGCTGCGTACAATTCGACCCCTCCCCTTTACCCCGCTTAGATGGGAGCCTATTTAGAGGCATTGGGGCATGTTGTTGTTGGTATTGTATATAGCTATGGCCTATAGGTATATGAATTAACGATAAGCTTGGTGTGAGGCAGCTAGCTAAAATGATCTCCACCTATGTCTTAAGTTTCATATATTAAACTATTAAAGTGAATTCATTAACTTGGATTGTTCACCTGTTGCTTCTTAAGCCTTTCATTCTCCTCTTCAAGACGTGAAACTTTGTTCTCCAACTCATGAGTGTAAGCCTATTTACAAAGAAACCTTACATGTCAATATTTATGTACCACTATCTGCAAGATATACAAAAAATATACCTGCTTCCTTGCTCGGGACCGCGCTGCAGATTCCCTATTCTTAATCATCCTCTTCTGCCTCCTTTCAACAGACTTCTCCACAACTTCTCCAGAGGCACCCCTCTTTCTTCCAGGTGTTTGCGTATCCGACAATGCCCCCATTAAAGCTGATGGAGACATTGTCATCTGGGATTCAGGGTAAATGACATCCATCATTGGGTTTGCACCCATGGGAATAGGTTGTTGAATTGGATGGCCAGGCATATAGACAGGCATTATATTGGGTTGTTGCTGAGATGACTGCCGAGCAGCGGTCATTGGATAATTAGCCCAGCGAGCTTGAGCTTGTTGTTGAGGGATGGAAACTAATTCTACCCCCATAGCTGAACCAGAATCTCTCCTTGTTGGGCCGGATTCAGCCACCACTCCTGCCTTAACCAAGAAATCCTCTAGTGTCATCTCACCAAGAGTAGGGTGCCTCTCTTGAGTTCTCTGTTCAAGATTGCTACTTTTCTGACCATTCTGAATCTCCTTCCACACCTCATCAACAGTCTTCTTGCTCAGATCCCTGGAAAGTGCAATGCTAGATTGTCTCTGGAGAGAAGAAACCGGAGCAGCCTGGCCATGCTGCAAACTTGGCACGACATCCATTCCCTGGGTTGACTCAGCAGTCCACAATGTCTTGAGAAGCTCATCAAGATTCATGCTCGTCAAGGGTTTCCCTAAATCCCCTAATTGATTCTGTACCTCGTCTAGTGTGAGACCATAAAATGACCCTTCTCTGGCCAACATAGTCGATTTGGGATCATGAGATTGCGCCTGTGTGCCACCACTTGCACCACCGTGAGATCCCATCCCCTTGTTATTTTATTCTTACCACTACCCTTTTCCTTATATACACGCTTGCATCAACTCCAAAATAGAAAATCTATTCCAAAACCACCTTGAATCTAAACAACCAACCAATAGCCCAAAATTGAATCTTTAGATGCAGAATCCAATTTTTATTTCAGAATAGCATTCGACTTGTCAAACCTTTATTCTGAGAACAACAGAACAACATATCAAAATCCATCAACACCTCATAGAAAATATATAAAACAATTGTGTTAACAGAAAAATGTATAGAGAATGTGGCACGGGGAATTAGGCCAGACAGAAAACATTACAAAAGTAGAGAATCTAGAATAAAAACATACCACAAATGTAAGAATTAAATAAGAGTCGATCCAAAAAGAAAGTAAATAACCATAACCCAGAAAATCAATTAGCTTTTGGCTTGCATGCAACAACCTCTACTATACATATCAGTCCAAAATGGCATTAAATATATAGTTAGCCATTAACAGCCTTAGGTAACTATGAGTATTAGGTACAGCAATAAATACTTTTAAGACCAAATAATTAATGACGATCTTCAGCCAATTTATGAGAAATACCAAATTTTAATCCAGAAAAATAACCTAAAAATGCAATCTTGACATCAACCTGAAAGAAACCACTTTATGCTTAAATGCAACTAAAATATCTAGTAAAGCTTCTATCTTTCAGTAAAACTAAACTCAAACAACTAGAAAATGAAAAAAACCCTCAAAATTAATACACTATTCATCACCTTAATTTCTACTAATTCAAAGTTCTAAGAAATGAAACATAGTAAAAGGAAAAAAGTACCTTCTCAAGTGCTCAAACAATGAATATTGACAAATTTACAAGTACCCAATTAACTCAAATCTGCAAAATAGTTCAAGAAAATGAATAAACACAACAACAAAAATATTAGTGAATAGAACATAGCATAAAAGGAAAAAAAATATATCTGGTCAAGTGCTCAAACAATCAATATTGACAAAATTATTAGTATCCAATTATTTCAAATCTTCAAAATAATTCAAGAAAGTGAAAAAACACAAAAAAGAAAAATTAAAAAAAAATATCAGTGAATAAATATAATATTATATTCTTGAAATAAATATAAACAAATGCATACATGAAGAAAGAAGCATTTTGGCATTATAGAGGCATGAAGGAGGTGGTGTTGGTGGAGCTGCGGCGGAGAAAGGCGGAGCTCAGCCACTGTTTCTGCTCCGACCCGTATCGGTCTTGACAAAATTTGTTATTACAACCAAATAAATATTGTAATGAAAATATTAAACAAAATGTGAAAAGTGAGGGAGTACTAAGTTCATTGGGCCACATGTTTGGACAGTCCACTAACTTATCTGTCCCCTAAAGTTCTGTCCAGTCCAATAATTAGGTGGATGGGGATTTTGGGGTACAATATTTTTGTTCAAGAGTCTATCGGGCTTTCGGTTTTCATCACTTCCTTTAAACCTCCTTTAATAAGAACGCTTTATTGAGTGACGGAAAAATTTGTTAAGTAGGTGTTTGTTACTGAGATGAGGCTTGATTTGGTTTGGTTTTGGTGTTCCTTAAAATCAAGCGAATGTAAATTTACACAATTTTCAAAGCTATGTATATGAAGTACATATTCTTGGATTTATATCAAACCTACTACATTATTAGTACAAATTAATAATTTACTACTTCATACTTATATAATAGGGAGTACATAGTATGCATTCTAGATATGAATTTGATTCGAAATGATCATGTTTAGAAGTATCGATTCACTCAATTTAAAAGAGAAATCAAACAATTTTCAATGATAGCTTTGTAAAATCAAATCTTGTTCAACATTTAAGTGAATTGATAACCATTTGTGCAATTATCTTACAATGAAAGTAGAGGCCATTAATTGGCCAAGAAAGATTAACCAAATGCTTCCAAACTATGAGAGCCACATGATTTCCCCACACATATTCCCAATGGATAAAATACGTATGCAAAGCTCATTTCAAGAGAGTGATCAATATCTGTTTGTAAAATAGCAATATTTTCTTCAAAGTTAGCTGCTTTTGCAATTGATGTAATGAGAGTTTTATGGTAAATGCAATATAAGTTTGACAATGTTGCCACTTTGCTCAGCCACTGCCACTCATTTACAGGTCATCAAACCATTTCAATATTATAGCAACTTATTTTCTTTAGTTTTGGAGTTTGTTATTCAATAAAAATTGAATCTTGGTAGTCAAGATTTTCATTTATTTATATAATACTGACTAAAAAAATTGGTTCTTGGGCATATGGGGAATGCTTTGGTTGGCTAAGTGAACTAGATATAATTATCATTAAGCTCAACATATTACATGTGTGGCTATTTATAGAATTGCATTGATAATATTTTAATCTATGTAGATAAGTATTTATATTAATAGTAATGTAACTGAAACTATGCAAGCTATAATAGTGCTCTAGCATCCTCTCAATCAAACAACATCAACATTCCCTGTGCCTCCGAAGAGTCGGGGGTGGTCAGTCTTATCCTTGTGAAAATGGGGAGGCTGTTTCCGAATAAACTCAAGGGTGAAGTGCAAACAACTATCTACTACTTCACGATAGATAAGAATCGTAGGTAGTGTGATGAGCTAGTTGTGTTTGATGGGGGCATAGGAAGCACTTTTTTGTCGTACCATTAGCCTAATTGTGGCAGTTGTCTAGTGGACACCTCAGGCTTTTGTTATCGCTTATGTGATGTAATGTATGTGTAGCTTTATTCTCTTAAAGTTATATTAATACTTGTCAGCCTTTTGTTCTTCAGATATCTGTTAAAGGAGGACTTAGATACATCAACTCATGGTCGAAGACACTTGATTGTAGATGCAACATCGTTGATAGGGTGACCATAGACTTCTCAAATGGAACTAGTCTTAAGGATAATCCCTATAAAAGTCAATCTGTTATGTCATGGTATTCTAGTTTTGTGGAGAACAATGCTCAATATGATTCAAGTAATATGAGGTGGTCTTACGAAGATCGTGAGGCTAATCATGGTTACGAGTATCCTTCGAGTATGGGAGATGGGATATATTCTCAGGGTGCAGGAGAATTTAGATTTGTTGACAATTCTGATCTACCCGCTGAAGATAATGTCACAAACTTCAGTGATCAGATAGTAGCCGACAATAATTCTTTACTGGGGTCCACTACTTCGCAATCAGTTGTATCAGACAATCCTTTTCTTCCTACCAAAGATCAAGTAAGGGATCTCACTGATAAAGTAGTAGATAAAACTAATGCTCTACCCGAGGCTGCCAGTGTCATTGATAGTATCAAGAGTGAGGCCGCTCCAGTATCTGATTCTTTGAGCATGGATACAGGTTCCTTGTCAAATCCTAGTAGTATTTCGGATGCTTATGCTGATGTTAGTAAAGCCATTAATGAGTCAGTAATGAAAGGAAAAACTGCTCTTACTGCCTCAATTGATAACGTCAGTTCATCAGTGGCTGATGCTCTAAAAGGAGCTAAGGACGTACTGAACAAAGTTATTGGTGAAGTTACTTCGTCTGTTGACCAATCTGGGGATCTAGCTAATAGTAAACTGAGTGGATTATCTGGAGACCTGAAGGAGGCCTCTGGCAGAGTAGGCGTTCTTGCTGTTGATGCCTTGAGGCATACAATTGTTATTGTTGAGGATTCACTGATACAGGGAGCCAAGTATTTTGAATATGCTTATGGGTCTACGAAGGAAGTCCTCCCTCAGGAGATTCGGGATGTGCTAAATTTTACTGAGGAGAAGACAACTATAATCTTGAAGCCAGTATGGTCAGCGCTGCAACAGGTACTTTACAGTAGCTTTGTTTAAAATGTAGAGTTTTGTATATTTAGATTCACTATCAATCTAATATAGGGTTCTATTTGTTTCTGCATCATAATAAGATTGGGTACTACTCAATAGGAAAATCTTGATTTAGCTTCCTTAGCCGTCTCCTGTGATTTGTAGCTATATTCTTCTGCATATACATTTAGTTTGAACTATTATCACATGAAGTGGATGAATTTATGAATTTCTTATAATGAAGTATTAACTCTTTTCTTTTATCTATCTTGTGTTGTTATTATCAGGCTTATATTGTTTTGGAGAACTTTGAGAAAGGCCTGGGAATTGATCCCAATGACCCAGTTGTTCCGTTTCTGCTATTTCTTGGAGCATCAGCAGCTATTTGGTATAACATCTTCCTGTAGTCTGAACTGGATATTTATGAGTCATGTGTTTTCGTCTTCTTTAGGAATGCATGCTGTCTCTCGTAAGTGCATGATAAGTTATACTATCTATCAGATATGTGCAGGGGTTCTTATCGGATAGTTACCTATGGTGGATACTCTGGCGATCTATCTCCCGAATCAACATTGAATCTCTTGAAAGGGAAACAGAATGCTGTACTTATTGATATCCGTCCTGAGGCAAGATACGGAATTTTTTCCCTTTTTTTTGGTATTGTAACCAACAAACCTGTTAAACATGATCGAGATATTCCTCTTCTTTAAGTACCTGGTTATATCTTCAATAAGATTCTCTTTCTTATTTATCTACCCATTACTTTAGGATCTCAGAGATAGAGATGGGATTCCCGATTTACGGCGAAGAGCACGCTCTAGATATGCCAATGTGGATTTTCTTGAGGTGGATTGGTCTAGCACCATTTTTCATTAAAAAAAAAAATTCAAATAAATTTTGTTTAATATCCAAATATCACATATTTGAGCTACATACATAAGTAGAGTAATAGTTCATGTTTCATTGTCAGGTTGACAACTCAATTAGAAAGTTGTTGAGGAGTGGGAAGGACCTAGATGACTCTTTGGTTGCATCAGTTATTCGTAACTTGAAGATTGTCCAAGTATGTAAGACATTCTTATGCAAAAGTTGTTTAGTATTTGAGTATTTCTGATGTCAAGGTCCTGTATGAGTACTTCAAAATGGACTGACCACAATTCACATGCGGGACATTAAGTATTGAGAAATAACTTCAAAATGTACATAGAAGCCCCACTGGTACCCTTTTCATATGAGCTCGAAAATGATACTAAAGCTAACCTTTGTGTGTTATTAATAGGACAGGCCCAAGGTCATAATTATGGATGCTGATGGTTCACGTTCCAAAGGTGTTGCCAGGTCATTGAGGAAACTCGGAACCAAGGCAAGAGTCGTTGAAGCAAACTTATCTACTAATTTTTGCTGGCACGATGTGAGAAAACAGATCAAGACTGAAAAAATTTCAATGTAAAATATTACTGTAATGTTGGAACATATATTTATCTAAGAAGCTGGTGTCTCAAAATGAGAGCTGGCTCATAACTAAGTACTCGAGTGTGAACATACCTATGCTTTTAATTCATTTTGGATTAACCAGTATAAGGACATGCATTTTGACACCTGACCCGACTGTTTTATGTATAAGGTGAAAGTAAGTGTTTGCTCAACAAAAAAATAAACCTCGCATTCAGTGTTCATTATAGATGACTAATATAGTTTTGTTCTCTATCTCATCTGATCACGTTGAGCTGATTCATAGTTATGCCAACAGTACTATATTGGTATGCTGAATTTGAAGCCAAGAGAATACATTCTAATGATTCCACTTACTAGTAGATCATATGGCCATCACTAATACTTCCTGTTAATCTTGTAAAAGTAAATTTTGTTTGGTCAAATATTTGATAGTATTGCATTATCTGTTTAGAATTAGATAACCTGGTTTGATTTTCTGATTTCGACATGATTTTAGGAATCATACCTTGTACATGGAGGCTTTCGATCTTGGGTGAAGGACGGTCTTCGCATCAAACAGATGGGACCTGAAACAACTCTAACAATACTCAATGAGGTGCTTCTATGCTGCTTTTATTATACCAGAAATGATTGAATATAATTATGCAGATCTGTGAGTACTTGCCACAGTTTGATGAATTCTTTTTGCACATGATGTGATGGACTGATGGTTCTCGTCTACTGGCTCTCTTATAGTTAAGGTGTTGGGCCATCTTCGAGATAACCTTAAACGTACAAAGCTTAATCATGAAAGTATTTCATGCCTGTATGTACTAAGCTTAACTCTATCATCTAAATCCCATCTATAGTATATGCGACAATAAAATTTGACGCCAATGCCCAATTCTATTCATCCCAATCATAGCATCTGTTAGTCATTAATCACGAGAATCAACTAACTGATGGAAAAAAAAAAAAATTCCAGATGAAAGGTTTGCTTGATTCCTTGTGAATTTATCATGGGATATTCTTTGGATGGCTTTTCCTTGTATGAGACCCTCTAGCTATATGCTTACTTATGACCGGAATATTTTAAGTTAATTTTCTTGGTCCCTGAGGAATACACATTATAATTTCGTATGAGGTACTGTTAAAAGGTGACGTTGAGGTTGGAGATAAGCGGCCACTTCTCTCATCTCGTATGTTTTATAGTTAAAATCTCTACATAATGCAAGTTAATGGTTTTATCAGGAAGCCGAGGCAATCCTGGAGGAGATCAATCCATCACTAGGGCAACTTCTTGCATATGGAGCGGTAAGACTTATCGGATCTACAATGAGGAATTTTTGCCAAATATTACATGATCATTTCCAGTCACATCCATTGAGACCATACAACTGATGAGGTCTTCCATCAGCTAGTTTAATTAAAAAACTTTGTTCTGCTGAAATTTTTGGGTTAATCAATACACAGTTGCACATTTTTAATGTCTGTTCCCGTAGATAATAGAAATACTTATATTGTGATGGTTGAAATGTTAAACAATCTCGTTTGTATAAAATTTGGTTTAAGGAGTATTAACATTATCGACAATTTTCTGATAGATTTTGGCTTACTAGTAGTTTTCTCATTTTCTTTCGATATGCGCATCAGATAATTGAGGAAGTTTTATACACTTGCCATTACTTTCCGTAAGCAAAGGGTTTACAATCTCACCAAGGAATTATATTTCTTTCTAATTCATCCTTTGCTAGTCGGTACTCGGTAACATATTTCATGATCCATTTTCTAATACTGAAATATTTAGAAGTATACACTTCGAAGAAATTATGCCATTATATTCATTTATAAGCTGCTTACCAGTTTTCCCCCTTCTCATTGATCCTTATGTTTCCAAGTTCTCATACAAGCTATAAAAATTTGATTGAAGTTAGTTAACAAGTGTCCTATCAGATAATTCTCGAAAGAGGAGATTTTTCTTTTGTGTACTTACTGGTTTTCTGCACAAATATCATTATTTTTGTTATTGTTACGCTACTCCCATGCTCTTTACTAACTACTATAGCTCAAATGGTGGGCAGGGCCTCGCAGCTACAGCATTCGCCATAGTAGGTGAGGATAACTTCTTCCCTGATCGTTAAAATGATTCAAAACTCCAATTTTATCTCCTTTTATAAATTTTCTGCTACTGGCATATGTCCATGCATTCGACGTTAAGCTTTATGTGCTTTTGTTAAGTCACTCCTTATTAATCATGTATGACCATAATCACCATATCCACTTATGTGTTCTTACAACTTTGATTACAGAGTGGGAAACCACATTACAATTTGTGGGCATTCTTGGACTTGGAGTGGTAATTTTCTTTCTTGCCTCTAAAATTAGTAATTTATTTCCCATGTTGGTGAGACAATCTTGTTTGATTAGAAAGATAGTCAGAAATCAGAATGAACTGCCAGGAACTCTAAGCTCATTTTACTAGTTTTTTCATCTCCATTTCCAAGCAGTTTTGATGGTTGATCGCATATTTTACTGAAAAACTGTCCATTTTCCATCGAAAATCGATATCATCAATAGAGATGCTCCTTTGACTTACTGATGGATATACCGACATTATATGTCAAAATTTTGCTTCTGCATTTTGACATTAGGTTGGTAATCTTCTTTTTAATCAGATGATATTATCATGTCAACATGTTACGAAAATCGTTTGGATTTAAATTGAATTCACATTTTTAGTCAACCAGATCTTCTAGCCTAGGATTTGAGAGATGATGAGAAGGTAGTTAACATCTTGAGTTCTTATATATTGCCATGGTTTAATTATTTGGCTATTGATGTACAGACATTGTATCGTCGGGTGGCTTCTTACGAGGACTCGGATGATTTTAAGGAAGACATACAGTAAGAATATCCTAATCTTTCATCTCAGTTCATTTGTATATCCAATTTCTATTGCTTTATCTATAGATTATGGAAGTTTCTTTAGAAGAACAGTGTATTTAGTACAGGTTTCCGGCATAAAATTTAGGCACTAATTAGTGCATAGGAGCTACTCTGTTCCAAAATTGTGGGGCTGCAGAAGGACACCCCCCCCCCTCTCCTCTCATTTGATTAATGACCTTTCCCATTGAAGTCGAATAAGTATAATCAATGTCTTCAAGATGTTAATCGCCTTCATATGTTAGTGGGATAAGGGTTGATTTGGTTTTATTCTATATCCCTTTGTATATGCAATCAACTCACATGTTTCCTTGTGTTCTTTCAAGATTACTACTTGCTCCAGTAAAAGTAGGAGGCCAAGCAATACTATCGGCTGCCGGTCGGCTAGAAACGAGCAGCAACGGCTTGCCAACTTCACCTTCTTCAACAGATGTCCAGAACAGGGTGCTGCAAGCTGCTGCAAAGCATGAATCCCGACCATCTGATGAAGAAATCCAAGAATCTTCCTCCAGTCTACCGGAACCCACCAGCGAGAATATTGAAATTTCAGAAGCTTGAAGGCTCTCCTTTTTCTGACTGGTAATGGCCAATTGGTTCATCTGAGGTCAATGGATTTTGCTTGAAAGAAGATGAAGATTCTATTTGTTGCTAAATGTATGTTATTGATCTAACAATGCACAAAATACCATGATTGTTTCTATCTGCTTCTTTTAGTAACCAGAAGTAATTCAAGAATGAAAGTTGCAACAATTGAGATTTTAGCTTGTACTATATATACAGTTGAGTTTTACATATTAATACTGGCTACATATGATATCAATGATGCTTCAACCTAACTCGAACAACATATGAAATCTCAGAGGCCATTCTATGAAGCCTTAACCTAATCTCAGAGGCCATTCTATACGAGGATTCAGCGATATACGTAGGTGTATGAGTATGGACAGATATGTATACCACGGATATCTTAAGGTGAAAGAGAAGCACCAGTGTCATACTTTACAAAATTGTACTTTTGTAGACATTCAATCAGCACTCTGGATCTCCCTCACCCCATTTGCAGACTCCTGTGGCATCCTTTGCAATGAACATGGCAACTCGATCCTTTTGCAATGAACATGGTAACTCAATCCTTCTCGGCAATTACTACAAAAACGTCCTTCAGCGACCATGTTCTTCTCTCACTTTTTGCTGGGGGATTGATTATTGCTTTGTCTGAGTTAGCAAGACGGTAACCAATGACTATTTCTCTCCTTTGCCTTGCACGTAACAGCACTTCGTAGAAGCTTAAAATCTCTCCCTCACACAAGTAAAGATCTGCTCCTCTTATTTGCAGTTCATTTCCCTGAAAATAAAAAGAGAGAGGAATCAAATTTTCATTAAAAAGAAGAGCAAGTAGTAGGTTAAGTTTGCAACCAACTGCATAATCTTCAGAAACCATTTAATCAATTACATCCGCTACTGAATACCAATAGAAGTGAAATATGATTAGATAGCAACATACGTAGAAGGTACTACACTGAGTAAATAAACACAGATTGAGAAGCTACCTCTTCTGCAAACAGCTCTTCCAAAACATCATTTATCTGGCGATCTTCAGCAACCATGGCTAAAGCCATACTAACAAGCTCATTTGATAAAACATAATCACTTATTTTTGACATGTACAATAAGTTTTTAGTTCTCGGGTCAAGAATTTCACTGATAATAACCGATTTATCTGAAGCCTGCTGCATTTCACCAATCCAAGAACCCTGCGAGAAGCTATTTCTGTGTACTTGAGAAATCATTGCTTCTCTGTAAGGGAGACGCTTAGCCTGCAAAATCATTGTTGGTACTTCACACTCTGTTTTCACTATTTATAGGGCTTTACAGGCACACGATTTGTGTGTCCAACCATTCCAGTGAAAGCCAAGTTCTGGAATGAATGACATCTAAAAGTATAAAGTACATAAATAAAATAAGAAGAAACTAGCTTCATATGGGATAATGTCCAAATTGCAAGTACATATACCAGTGAGTTTCTGAATTTTCCTAGTGTTCGACAAATAAAAAAACGGAAGGAAAAACATGGGAAAGTTGGCAGGTAGAGCATGGTGCTTGGAAGAGAAGTATATTCACTAGCTACGATAACACCGATGGGACAGTAGATCGAATATTCGCAGGTGAAACTGGAAACTAGGTATGGCTTTGGAACTCCTTCAAATTATAATTATTAGGCTAATTTAACATGTAATAGTAATTCATAAACTTAGGCAAGGGTATTACTAGTGCTGGAAAGGAACCGAGCCGAGCCGGGTATTGGAGTACCCGACTCGACTCGTTAAGATAACGATTCGGGTAGTTAACGAGTCAGGTACCGGGTAGTACCGGAGCCATTAAGTTAATCAGCTCAAGCTTCGAAAATCTTTGTAAACTTTTCTCAAATTAAGTTAATTAATTGAATAAATTAAACTAAAATAGTTAAAGAAAAGTACACACTTCTTATGTAGCAAATAGAATTATCTATAAACCATAATAATTCTTGTGAATAATGTTATTGCTCTTTATTTATGATTATGTATTGAACATATTTACAATATTTTTAAAATTTTGACAATTTATCAATAGACCGAGTAAATATCGAGTACTCGAGTCGGTTGCTCGAGCGGGTAGCGAGTTACCCGGCTCGATGCCAGCACTAGGTATTACCACCTTTTTGTGAATGAAATACTCTTGATGCAACCTTTTTCAACAAACTTATGAACACCTATAAACGAACGTTACCTGGATATCACGAATCAGCAATAATGTTGCTAATGACCTTGAATCAGCCTGAATTGCTGAATCTTCCACCGACTCATCAGCCAAAATTAAAATCTGCCAATTCCATTAACCAAATGAGTGCATTGTATGAATGCAAGAGTCATATCGGCTATTCATCAAAAGGTCTACTTTCATTAATTAAGTTTTACACAAAGGCACAAGCTCCATATATATTATTGGATGACATATACATGGATAATCAAAGTTAGAAAATAGCTGATACTTTAAACATCTGAACATCCTTCTCGGCCGTACGAAGTAATGCCACTTACAGAGTCAAAATCTTCTAGCGGAAGGCTCTCCAGGTGACGCCGTACTACTGCATTTCCTTCTCGGTTAACTAGAGTTATATTAACCAACAGGCTAGTGTCAAGGCCACCATCAATAAGCTTTTTTTCCCTTTCCCTTTCAGGAACATCATTGAACATCCATAATTCTGAACCAGGTGCTAGAAAGGCATCCAAAACCTGAAACAAAATAACGCATCCTTCAATTATTTGTTCCTGCTGCAATGGAAAATGAAGCCATATGGAAAAAGAAAGGATCGGAATTGAAATGCTTAGAGTAAGATGTATAGATATTATTGGTGATGCAGGAGGATACGACAGGATGATGAGCACATCAACAGCCAGGATCAATAAACTTAGTCTTCTTGAGACACTACCGTAATCATATCTTCCATATCCCGTCGCCAACCACAGAAAAGTATCTTTTCAGCAGACTTTGGAACAATGAAGTCCTTTGGTAGGTTCCCTCTCCAAACCTGCACCATTAAGGTGAAGAAAGAAAGAAATCAGGGGCTCTTATTTATAGAGCTTACCACAACCATATCATCAATGTCCCGCCTCCATCCACAAAGTAGAATCTTCTGGGGCTTTTTTGCTGGTCGGGATATGTGTAAATGTGTCGCTTCTTTCACCTGGATGGCCAAATTAACTATGTGTCTGTAAGCTATTTACATTGTATACATCACTCTTTTTTCTTTCCATTTCATGGTTATCCCAATTACATATAAGATAATCATTATTTGATAGGATTGAGCATCTAATGATCTATCTGTTAGACACAATGTCAGCCTTTTTAATAAACAAACCTGAACTTTTTCTTACTGTCTCTTCTGTCTTTTAAGTTGGAGAGAACTCTCACTTTTCTTAGTGGGATATTTCCACTTTATCAAGATTTGGCAATTCACTCATTTTGATTTTGTCATAGGTGCGAACATCTTCATTGTTTCTAACTATTTACCATTTTTGTTTGGAGAAGAAACTAAGGGCAATGCCAGAAGATAGAGATGGGGAAATAAATATAGCTACACCTACAAGTGCATGATATTTGTATCTTTGAACCAAGAGATGCATACTGTGGAAGAACATAAGAAATTCTAATAACATTCCTTCTATGATATGAAATTAGAAACTTTTGTTCCCATTATTAAATGCAATAATAAAGGTAATGACAAATAGAACCACTAGGGTTAGTCCAGTGGCCACGGGATATTACTCATAATGATGAGGTCCCGATCGAGTCCTTGTAAAAACAAGGGCCGATTAAAATAAAATAAAAAAGGTAGTGACAAATAGGCACATTAAAGGGATCAACCTATCTGAGTTGACATGATTAGACAAAGATTCATACCAAGTGATTGACTTATAAATTCAAGGTTAACAGAAATTAGTTTCCTACCTTCATGATGCCTTAAAAATTTGATCCTCCTTTCCACTAAAATCACTATTATCAAAGGGTAGGATAGTAGAGTTATTTTAATTAAACCACCTTTATTAACATGTGTGTCAAGTCAAACCACCTTTATTAATATAGTATAATTTTCTATACATTGCCAACTAATATTTGTTCAAAATCCAAACAGTTGAATCCTACTTCAACATTCATTAACTTTGGAAATCTTATATACACTACAAAATCTTCAGTGTCATACTTCATACCTGGTAATAATTAACCTCATATTAGATCAGGTAATGGCCGTTTGAACAAATTGGGTTGGTTAGGCCGAAATAGGAACAATACTCCTTACTTGATGGGTAGACACAATAAGTTAGAAAGCAAATAAACCTATTAAATTTAATGTTCGGGGAAAGTGAAGTTACCATGGGAAGTGCTGCAGGAGCGTAAGTATCATCATCCTCCGCAATTACTAGAATCTCATCCCCTTCTTGCAGAATATACGAGTCATCAGGATTCATAATAATCTTTCCACCTCGTGATGCCACCTTAATTCCACAAGGAATAGCCTCAGGAAAGCTAATTAAGACATCCTCAAATAGCATGCCATCCAATTGTTTCCACTTCTTGATGTAGAATTCACAATTCTCAAATCCAAGAATGTCTTCCCATATCTACCACAACCAGTAAATGAAACATATATGGATTCATTCATCACAGTATATTCACTTTGGGCAAGAATTTGAAATATGGTCTTTAAATTAGGAAGGCACTAACCTGAGCAAGGCCAGGCTGACGAGCACATTGAATCATCAAGCGACCTATCACATCATGTGCTACGACAGTTTCCACAAGATCACCACCAACAAGTTTAACAAGAACCTCGTTATCGAGATCACTCAGTTCAACCACTATGTGGCCCTGTAATCCTTCTTTAACTCCTGTCAGGCTTAATACAGTCCTCAGTGCTCGGGCATCACTCTGCATGAAATGAGATATCATAATATTACCAACCAATTTGAGTACAGGTAAATTTGTTGCCTTTTCTCCATAACAAAAAAATTCTTCTATGTTAACTAACCTGATCAGCATTTCCATCTTCTGCAAGGACAACTATTGCACGAGCCTTAGCGACAGATACCTAAAATTCGGATCATCAGATCAGACAACAAATTGACACACCTTTAAAGAGAAAGAAGAAATAAAAGTGAAACTCTCCAATGCATGTGACCTTTCCAATTGAAAAGAAATTGCTAAGAAAAGCATTTTTCTTTTTAAGTTTGCATTCGAACAAACTGATACTCTGGAAACTGTAACCTTTAGCTAAAGTTAGTATTAAAACTTACAAGTGTCCAAAACTAGAGTAGTTACAATGCTATACATTTTAAGAAGGAACAAAATTTACCTTTTTCAGATCAGCTAAAATCAGAGGACTCCCACTTCTACATATGACCGAAGTTCCTCTAAAATTAAACTCCATCCTAGCAATGTCAAGCTCCATCTCTTCTTTGTCTCGCTCAGCCATAAGGACAACTGTCCCTTCTCCCACACTCTCATTGGCAATAGCAAGTTGATTTAGCAATGATCCCTGGCATATAATATCACATGAGGTCATCTAAGACCCTCGATTCACGTTAATTCTATGATTTTAAACATGAATCTACAAGAAATTCATTGTCTCAAAGATAAATATAATATTTGCAAGCTAATCACTCAACTCATTCATTGGTTACTTGTTCATGAAAGTGAAATCAAGTCTCTTTGTTCATAGTTCCATTGTTAGTGCAAACAAATTCTTTAAGGCCGTAGTATCTTAGCCATCAAGAAATACTAAGATTATGAGGAGAAAAAAGCCCTGATGATAAGATATAGAAAAATATATTCATTCATTGCCACTACTTGAATTATCAGGACTTCAGTTTTTTAAGCTCAATGATTTTCCCACTCCGCCTGTTGATAATGGCACTCCGCCTGTAGTGTAAAAGTGGATCCAAAATAACAAACATATCGACTGCCCTTATCAAGAATTGGAGGGGAAAAATCATTACTCTTTTTTAAATGTCTCAAGAATAGAAGAGAAAAACTCAGCAAGCAACTAAGTGCACAAAGATTTAGGTTCCAGGTTCTGAATCAATCAAAAAAGAACAAACAATGATTGAGTGGAAAATAATACGAGGGACACGAGATCGATAGTATTTATAAGATGCCGCATAAGCATTACAACCTACATGCAAATAACAAGCACAAGTACTGACCAGTTTGTCACTCCATCCAAGGATCAGGGTATGGTTTTGCTCAACTACTTCACTTCTTCCTTTCCTCAACGAGTCAAACTTTTCTGATATGGCATCTGAGACAAGACCCAGCATCATTGCAAATATAAGCATCCCACCAAAACTTATAGAAACAGAAACCAGTCTGTGACCGAAGCATTCAGAGTCTGTGTGAGTCCCGGAACTTGCAATATAAGTCCATGAAAGCCAAACACAACTAGCTAGGCTATCATCTGTCACACCATAAAGTGCTAAGCCACCAAGAAAAATCAACAGTAGGGTAGCGACTAGTAATGCCAAGGGCTTAGCATATGGGTGAACTGAGAAAAAGAAGTCCACTCTGTAAGCTAGCTTTTTGTTAAAAGACACTTCATCAGTGCTTCCATTAGGTGAAGATCTTCTAGGACTGGAGAAAATATGAACATACTTGAAAAATAAAACCGGAAAAGACAAGAATGTGACTGATACGACTAAAGCTGTCAATTTCAATCTTTTATTATCAGGAGAATCATTGTCCTGTGAAGTTGAATTATCATCTGCAAGGTCCAATACATCACAATGAAGTAATCTGACATTCAGTTTCGATATCTGATCCTGCATAATGGGAACTCAATGACTTTAGAGTTGGAGGTAATTTATCAAACCACAAACGAAAGATGAGCTATTACCTGTAATTCAATGACTTGATCTTGTAACGAAAGATTTTTGTATACCACAGATGAAAATGCTGAGAGCAGCAACTGCATGTAAACAGAAACACATTTTCAAAAACTAAAACATCAAGAGAAGTAGAGAACTAATGTCTACGCTCTATTTTTACATCCAAGATACAGAAGCAAATTGTCAAACGCAATAATAAATTATTCTAAGTGGAATGTTTTATCGAATTCCTGAGTTGACCAACATAACTATAGACCTCTTTCCCTTTTCTCGAACAACAATTATGTTTTATAGCATATCATGTATGGCACGTATAAACATGATACCGAGCATAATTGGGATAAAGATTGAAAATTGGTCAACTAAACAAGATAGAATAAACGCTAATTAGCTTTATTGGTCAGCGTATTTCATTTGGAATGACTCGGCTGTTCTTTTCTAGCGTTAACAAACAACTTCATGAAAATAAATTACCATCATTCAATTAAGGGAATGGTTATAATCCACAAGACCAAATTTTTATGCACCACACATGTAACTCATTACTCAGGTCTATTGTACATACTACTTGTTCTAACATTAATACAAATATTACTCATTCTAACAATGCAATATTACTCACGACCAATACAAATCTTAATCACGACCAATACAAATGTTACTCGCTTATACGCAATAACTGATGCGTACAAGGTGGAATGGTGCACTTAACTGCAATATAAATAACCGTAATCCACCGTAAATTAAACCGGCCACCATTTAAACCACTAAAACTCCTCTTAAACAACCACCTCTTATCCCCTGAACCGCCTCCATCATCATAATTTTCCCTGGTTGACTTTTGATTCCCAACACGTTGACTATGATCAAAACGGCGTTGACCACTAAAATCATCGTAATCTTTGCTCGTTGACTTTTCATTCCCAAAGCGTTGACTTTTATCACGATAATTTTCCCTCGTTGACTTTTGATTTCCAGAGCGTTGACCACTAGTATAAGTAAGTCTATCATCATAATCTTTGTTCGTTGAGTTTTGACTTTTGGGGTAAGAGGAAGAGGAGAATCTGCGGATGGGGGTACGAGGGAGGTGATGAGATGAATGAATAAATGAATTTGAGGGAAAAAACCAGTCGCGACCGGAGGAGGAGGTGGTGGGTTGACTTAATGGAGTCGCCGTTGACTTATGGTCCGAGTCATGTGACATGCTGGAAATTATTATTGGACTTAATTAAGGATAAATGGATAATTATTGGGTTTTGTGCTTTTAGTTTGTAGGATGAACAAAATTAGCAAGTTTGTAAATTGTATTTATGTCTCAATATCAAATATTTTTTAGAATTATTCGAATATTTAATTTAATATGTTCGTCAATTAAACATATGATTTATAATCATTTTTAACTAATTAATAAGCGATTATGAAAAAGAAAATTACGAAGTATTTATTATAAAAAATAAAAAAAAATAAGTAGAAGCTAGTGAAACATTAATAGTTAGGGTTAACTAGTTTTGTTTCCATCGAATATTTATCCGACCTCCTTCTCCTTTAATTCGTAGCAAGCTTTATGATGTTTCAAATAATGTCTTGATCTAAAACGGAATAATGGAATTATATATTTAAAAATAATTATGATGTTGTGTTAAGAACATGCTAGCTTTATTTTACCCATATACTTTAAGATAAATAAGCAGTGGTTTAAAATTTGAAGATTTCATCAGAATATACTAATAGATTATACGTTTTAAGTAAGAATATACTATTTACCACATGAGAAAATAAAAAATTAGGCTCCTGAGTCGGAGGGTTGCCTGATGGCAGCATGCGTGTCCGCATAAAGCATTTAAATAGCTCTAATTATATAAAAAAAGACGCAGAGAAGTTAAAATCGAAAAACCTAATGACAAAATTATTGTTAATTTGACAAAATAAAGTAATTTTATTGTTGATTTTTGATTGTTTTCCAACAAGAATAAGAATAATAATAGAAGAGAGTAAAAATAGAGCGTAGCCTAAGCAAATGCCCTAAACCCTAGAGTTGTCTTCATCGATCAAGCCGGTAAATGCTTTTCTTCTTGATTATTACTTTATTTGATTAAATTGTGAGAGCTTTTAATTAGATTATTATCAAGAATATGATAAGTCGAAATACAAATGTTAGCATAATATTGGATTGAAGGTAGTAAATTATGGGAAGTGAGTGGTTATTGGTAACATAGGCAGCCATTGATTGATTGTGAGCCTGCAGTCGATAAGAATTTTCCAACTTCCATGCCCCTTTACCGTATTGTACTTTTAACTTTTCATTTTCCATTCTAGGTATAAGGAAAAATGATGATGCAAACAGAAAGTGCGCTCTCAATGGCTGCTCCAAGACCAATGGATCTGTCTATTAGTGCAAACGGAAACCATAGGAGATCTAGTTTGGAGTCTCCCGTAATGCTCTTAACGGGACACCAGAGTGCTGTGTACACCATGAAGTTTAATCCAGCCGGGAATATCATTGCATCTGGTTCACATGATAGAGAAATCTTTCTTTGGCATGTTCATGGCGAGTGCAACAACTTTATGGTTCTCAAAGGGCACAAGAATGCAGTTCTCGATGTTCAGTGGACTACTGATGGATTGACACTAATATCAGCCAGCCCGGACAATACGCTGAGAGCATGGGATGTCGAAACAGGTAAGCAGATAAAAAAGATGGCTGAACATTCTTCCTTCGTGAACTCATGCTGCCCTGCTCGAAGGGGTCCACCTCTTATTGTTAGTGGATCTGATGATGGAACTGCTAAGCTTTGGGATATGCGACAAAGGGGTGCCATTCAGACTTTCCCTGATAAATACCAAATTACTGCAGTCAGTTTTTCTGATGCTTCTGATAAAATATACACTGGTGGCATAGACAATGAAGTTAAGGTGTGGGATTTACGTAGAGCTGAAGTTACGATGACACTCCAGGGTCATCAAGATATGATAACCGGCATGCAGTTGAGTCCTGATGGTTCTTATCTTCTTACGAATGCAATGGACTGTTCTCTTCGTATATGGGATATGCGCCCATATGCACCCCAGAACCGCTGTGTGAAGATCTTAGAAGGGCACCAGCACAATTTTGAGAAGAACCTGCTTAAATGTAGTTGGTCGCCAGATGGAAGCAAGGTCACCGCTGGCAGTTCTGACCGAATGGTGTATATCTGGAATACTACTTCTCGTCAAATCTTATATAAGCTCCCAGGACACACTGGATCCGTCAACGAGTGTGTCTTTCATCCTACTGAACCTATAATTGGATCTTGCAGTAGTGATAAGCAGATATATCTTGGTGAGATCTGAGCTGCTATTGTTTGTTAGTTGAGCTACCCATATCATATAGGTAGGGAGACTTGTTGAGAAAAAATGTTGTGTTCAAATCTTTATTGTATCCATCGTCGCCATTAGTCGATTGTAGACATCTTTACCATTTTGTCATCTAATCGTAGCTGGGACAATTCTGTTATTGTTATAATATGTTTATGGGCATAAAAATTATGTGCTTTTATGGTTGAAATTGGTTTGGTTTCTAGATGAGATTGATAATTTTTTGCTTGAAATCATGTTGGTAGCTTAATTTTGGCCTTTTCAGGCATGCCTAATGAGAAGTTGTTTAGCTAAGTCATAAAACTACAGTAGATAATTAGAGGCCATATATTTCAAACATCATTGACACATGAAGTTCTTTGTGAAAAAATGCTCAAAATATTATTTGAAATGGTTGTCTTTTAGACTAGTATACCGATCTATAGCCGTCTTTAGCCTTTTCCTTTCATTCCCTTATAATTTTGAATTTCGATGGCCGACTATATGTTTCAACTAAGGTTACTGAGACTTTATTTGTTATAAATTCTTTTATCTGATTAAATGATTATGCGGCATGAATATGATTTCAAATGTTACTAGATTTATTTAGCATAACCAATTAATATATGGACATAATAAAAACAAACTAAGTCTAAGTCGGTTAATTTTGATTAACGAAAATAAATTAATCGATATTTTTGAAATTAATAATTACATTGACTCCCATCATGATTTATGTGACAGGCAATAACTAGCCGTTAGTTCATCAACGGGCAAATATTACAAATTTTGATGTTGAATCATAGTATATAAATATCCACCTGATACCATATTATTACTATCAAACTATAAGCTTGTACATACATTATTATTACTACCAAATTGCACAAATTTGCTATGGGTCTCTCAATCAACAGCAATGACAACAACCCAACAATTCAATCACATTTACTACTACACAAAGTTTTCCTCTTAGCAAACTACCTCCTTTTAGGTGCATCCTCTAGTTGCATCTTCTTGATCCTCTCCCTCCGCCTTATCCCCTCACTCTCCGGCTTCCTCCTCATCTTCCTCCAAATGCTCACCATTGCAGCTGCAGTCTTCGGGTGCACCGCGGTCTCGTCCGGGACAAACAACAAATGGTATGCTGCACATATGGTGTCCATTGTCCTGACTGCGATATTTCAGGGCTCTGTTTCGGTCCTGATTTTCACGACAACCGCGGACTTTTTGGGACATTTGAAGAGCTATGTTAATGAGCAAAGCGGTGGTGTGATATTGAAGTTGGCTGGGGGGTTGTGTATAGCTGTGTTTTGTCTGGAATGGGTTGCTCTTGCTTTGGCTTTTATGATGAGGTACTATGCTTTTGTTCAAGGGAATGGAGGAAATGGTAAAGTTCAACATCAGGGTATGAAGGCTAATCCTATGCCTTTTCAACCATTTCAAGTTTAGAGAGTACTAATAGTAATTCTAGTATTAGTACATATTCTTCATTTCTAGCTTCCATATGTATTTGATTGCAATGGAAATGAGATGTTTCTTGTGATCATTTAAGAAACATCAACTCTGGATGCTTGAGTACAAACCAATACATTGCTAATGTAAAATGATTTCTCGAATATTTTACTGCTCGAATATGCAAGCTAAATACGCTTATCGATATTCAGAATCATGGTTGTTTGCAAAAACACACTAATAATAATATGTAAACATCTATTTTGATTTATTTCATCATATTAAAATTAAATGAGACGCAAAATCGAAATCATGTCACACGAATCGGTTAAAAGGTTTCCTCCCGACTACAGGCATAGAAACAGCCGAACACATGCTGACTTGATCATCAATAGATTGAAGTGACTGATGTTTCCCTCTGTTGGCAATATTAGCCCTGACTTTAGCCTTGGATGACACAGTAGGCTGCATGTAGTTTGCAACATCAAATCTGTAAGTTGTACTGGTTCTTGGTCTTGGGTACTTGTTCAAACTTGGCCATGGAACTAGCCCTCGTTCCCAATTCGGCATGGCTCTTTTCAGCACCCTAGTATCCCACTCTTCGTTATTACCATGCACCTACATCGACATTTAAAATAGTGAACGATCAATCGGTTTCTATGTGATGCTTTGGCTTATGGTGCATATCTCATGCTTAAACTCACAAGTTTATACAACTATAACCAAATTAATATAGGATTCAAGCAATGGCTAATACGTCAATCAACTCACCAATTGATTATATTTCCATTTGCTCAATGTTGTTTCAACTTCTGTGTCATTTTTGTGTGCTTGGTGCTGCAATGCCTGCTTTTCCATCCTCAGAATTCTCCTGGAATGAATTTGAGTTTGAAGCCTAACTAAAAGTTGCATTTGATTTAAAGCATCCACGGTTTGCCGTTTAACATTTTCACCTCTTACAACTCTTTCGAGCCTCACTAGACCCCTTAAAGCTATGAAACACCTCCTTGCCTATTTTCATGAATGTTCAAAACGTCAATATAAGTAAATCTATTCTCAAGTGCCTTAATCTCAGGAGAAAACAGAGTTCAATAATCTCTTGCTTCTATCCTTAGTGCAGTATTGCAGCATGTGACAAGATTCACATGTAGAAGTAGAACGAGAATATTAGAAGCTTACTAGGTAGCCTCTGTAAGCTGCCTGGATTTTGGTTGCTGAAATTTGAAGGTCTGTTGAAGTTGGTTCAGGCCGAAATGAAACTTGCTTGTGGTTATGAGTTATCCTTGGAGAAGTAGTACCCTTGGGAGGAGCAACTTTCTGATAAGTAGTCCTAGGTGTGGAAACCTTTTGAGAAGCAACTCTAGGCAGAGAATACATAGAAGAAGCGTGTAGAGGCGAAGCAGTTTCAAGCCTTGGTGATGTTAGTCTGAACGACAAGAAAGTTTTCGGCTTTTGTGGTTCTAAAGATTCAGACGCTCCAGCCCTCAGTGCTCCTCGGCCCTTCTTTTCCTTGGTCGTTTTCTTATCTTGCCCCTGCAGCAGTATAATATAAACATAAAGTACTCTCTGCTCCAGCTCAATGCTTTTCAAACAGCCAGCGGTTCACAGCTTATGAATGAATAACGATAACAACTCATCTGCTATGATGCAAATTTTAACATTGCGAATTAAGAATGTGAGGATTACATGATGACTAACAGATACAAAATAACATATAAGAGGGATCTTTTTCAGACATGGGAAGACAACTACTTACATCAGTGGACTTCCCCTTGGAGCTGGGTACGAAAACTCGTTTAATTGCTGAAAACCAACTCCCTTTTCTACCCATGTTAGCAGCATTACTTTCTCATCCTGGATAAATTGAGATGGAACAAAAGTATGTTCAATAGAAATGAGTATTCATTTGACAGAAAACTTCACTCAGTTAACACTATAGTGTATTAAACGCCTGCGTTAGGAACTTATACCTTGCTCTGTGATCTATTCAATCACTCAATATTCTACTCCGTAATAGTTTTTTTGTGTAAAATATGTAGAATTTCTTGATTTTTCGAAACTTGGTTTAACACAATTCCTCATGAATCCACATTATAATCAGTTGGAATCCAATTTTAGGTGGCGAAGAAGATAGTCTAACAATTCATTAATACAAGCTTATCTTGTTTGGTCTACCTTTCACCTTTTGTGGACATATTGAATTGGTAACGTTCTTTCTTTTTTGATGGGGATGGGGGTTGCTTGAGTGCTCATTTATGATTGAAGCTAATAGTCATGATCTTTGTCCTACCTCCATACCTAATATTTTTTTTTCCATACATTTTCAATCAGTCTAGACATCAAGTTCTACATAATGATGAATCAGATAATCAAGTCACCTAGATAATGAAGTAACAGTATCCAAATGTTGGATGAGGAGACAAGGACCATCTCTGCAACCGGGACCATCTCGACTCCCTCGATGTTGCACTCCAGAGTCTAACTAAGCCAAATCTTGAGGTTGCTCATCATTTTTTGTTGCTTTGTCACAATAAACTTGAATCAATACAAAAAAGCTACACGGGGACAGTGCAGCAATGCAAGGTCTTAATTGATACAAAAAGTTAAGTCTAGCAAATACTGGAAACTTGAAATGCTCAAATGTGAGATTACACAATCAGATAACAAACAGAATCTTGAAAGAGTACAAACATGAAACAACAACAACAAGGAGACATAATTCTCCCAAATCCACTATGGCATTACTCGGCAGGCTGATCTACTTCAGCATAGGGAGTGTCGAGGATAGCTTGCTCGGCCTCTTGTACCTCCTTCTCGGTCTTCCTGCCTTTCTTTGACTTGTAGTAAACACTCATGAAAGTACCAATAGCTTTGTACTTCCTCCTGCACTGCTCGTATAGTTCAGCATCAAACATCCTCCAGAAGTTCTTCTCTGACAACTCTGATACAGCATATTGTGGCTGGAAACCATGGTTCTCGATCATCCAGTCCTCCAGTCGACGAACTGCTTCAACACCATCAAATACCTCACCCCTGAAGACAGGTCCTGGTGTGTAATATACACCAACATCGGTATACATCTGAGCATAGTTAGTATCACCTTGCCTGCGTTGCAACTCAAATCCAGGTTCTGGATACACCATTGTTTTCACGGGCAGCTTGAACAGCCTGTGAGGGCAGAGCCACAGGGGATAGATCTAACCAAACATATAAATAGTTAGGTAAGAAACATTGAGTAAACTATTTACAATATCAGCTGCCGCACTGTTAGAGAATCATGCTGAAAATGTACATAAAACATTTGCAACCATACCTCCATTTCACGATCTACCCACTCAAGAGCATCTCCAACCTTGTAAAGAGGGACAAGCAAATCTTGAATGACATGCATCTCATGATAATAGTTCCTGATAGCTTCACCTTGAGTTGCCTTAAGGAGAGAAACTTTTGGCGGCATCATCCAGCCAAAGAGAAACCTAAACCACCACTGATCGGCAAATGGAAGAATAAGTTTCCCCTCCCAGTATAAACAGCGTGTGTGCCTGTGGTAATAATCCCTTGTAGGAATGTACTCCACAAATTCTCCTTTCTTTAAAGCTGTCTGAGCATGCTGGTAAAACCAAGGTTTGAACCACCAACCCACACTATTAATCTTATTGCCCTTCTGCTTGGCTTCTTCTTTTGAAGCATAACGCCCTACCATACAAACACCTTCTGTGGGAGTATATATCATGGTCTCCACAAAGTCGGGTACCTTTTCAGGATTGTCCTGGTCCCTATCCCTCGGACAAAATGAATCAATATATGCTTGGGCAATTTCCTTCAAGTTGCCAACAACTGGCTTATAAGTTAGCCTCATATATTCTTTAATGGGTATAAGCTTGATTTCAGCTGAAACAAGAAATCCCAGCGTGCCTTGAGACCATGGGATAGCATAAAAAAGGTCAGCATACTCGTTGTCCTTAGTCGCCCTAACTACACGTCCATCTGCTAGAACAATTTCATAAGAAACAACGGTATCAGAGAACAATCCATATATGTGGGAGCTCCCTTCGATGCCATAACCATTGATTAGACCACCAACGGTCAAATCATCGAGCTCAGCAACAACAGCGAGGGAAAGGTTCATTGGGACGGTCACCCTGGTAATCTGACCCATGTTGACCAAAGGCTCAACTTTGGCAATCATTCTTTCTTTATCAACATTAAGAACATTTCTGAATGCAGACAGATCAACCTCGAAGTGTCTAGCACGCTTATAGTCGACATTTCTCATCCCGACAGCAATCCAGGGCTTACGGGCAGTGCATACAAGCCCGTCCTTGGCGGGGTCTCTGTCTTTTAGACGTTTAACAACTTTCTTCACATTCTCATCATGTTCTTTCTGGCGCTTCTCGAATGATTTCCACTCAGACCACACATCCCCTAGATACGTTAAAAAGTATAGCGTAAAGGAGATTGGAAGCACAACAAAGATCACAAGAATCCATCTGAACTGAACCAGATAATCAACCAAACCCAGCTTCCTCTTAGGGCGTAGAGGGGCCTCAAGGTCTGACATGGTGAGGCCTGCTTCTGCTGCAACAAATAAAATAAATCAAAGATTAGTCCAAATGAACAAACGACACTTCAAGATGTACAAACCTATAAGATTAGCCTAGTGACAACGGGATATTACTCGTAATGACGAGGCCCGCGTTCAATTTCTTACAATGACGAGGGCCGAACTTAAAAAAAAACACTTTACGATGTACACATGACTAAACCAACAAGAACTAAAGCAAATGAACTATCAGATGACATTGCATTGTACCCTCAGTGTTCTAAACATAATATACAGATCTACTATTACAAATCACATTAATATTTTATTGGGAAATTTGATAGAATAGTCCAAATTATCAAAACACGCCAAAAATAATGGCATCTTTCCTTTTTAAGGCCAAAAAGACCCCACCAAAAAATCATTATGCATCAACTTGTATCTACATTCTACACTTAATACTATTGTAATACCGGTAGATACAAGTCCGATTTGGGAAGGGATAATTAGGGTAAAATCTTAAAAAATATTATCTTCGTCCCTAAACGACGGTCCAATTTATTTTTCAATTGTCAAAACTAACAAAATTTGGAGACTTTATTCAAACACGCAACTTTTATTTGAATGAAATTTATCTTAATAGGAGTAGTAAAATTGGCTAAAAATATTATCTTTATGATAAAAGATTTCACAAAATATTATACTACTCCCCGCTTTTTTTTTTAAGTTGTCGCTTTAAATTATTAGATTAAGAAAAAAAAATGTCATAAAATAAATTAAAATGTAGAATGATAATTAACTGAAATTATATAATTGGTTGGTTAATAATTTAAAGATAAAAATTATTCACTCCAATCCATTTTAATTGAATTTATCACAATCAAGATAAATTTTTTATTTTAATTATATTATTAAAATTTTAAAAAAAATAATAGTGAAATTATGTGAAAAGATGAATCCAATGATATAAATTTTATATTTTTTAATAACACAATTCATAATTGACAGACAAAGCTCACTTTAAAAAACAAAAAATGACAATTAAAGCTTTTATTGGATGAGTACTAAAAAATACATTGAAATGCAACTTATTATGCTAAAAGGATATTTAAAAATGGAATATTTTAATGTATAAAATAAAAGTGACAGGCTTGTGATTATTTGTCGATAATCGCATTATTTAATTAAAACGAAATCACCAGATTCCGATTCTCTAAACCTTTAAATAATACTCCGTAATTAATTTATCCTCGATGTCCCAAAAAAGTCACCTACTTTTTTTAATGCGCATGTGCCACACGACCACATGAAAAAGGACATCAATAATTGTAACATTAGTGTGTCTAATTATTGCAAAAAATAAACCAGCTTAGGAACTAACGAAAACAATGAAACTACTTACAAGTACTGAGATCTTTTAGTTTGTAATTTCATTAATTAAAATGATAAAACTTTGGAGTTGTAAGTTGGAGATATCCAACTTTGATTTGAATCGAAATATGTCAGAAATATTTGAGTTGAACAAACGGTACGTTAGTTAAGTGGCTAGGAAGTGGGTCGGGATCGAGTACGAATATTTAAAAAAAGTGGAAATGCAAGTAGAAAGAGGGGAGGGGGAGAGTATACCTGATAATGATAATGATGGTTGCGTCTGTTTGAGAGAGTGACAGAATATAACCCACCTCACTCTTCACTCTTAAGTGTGTTCACTCTTCTAATAAGACTAGGTTAATGGACTATATCTCCGGGCCCAACTATGCCCTCAGGTTCGGTTAACCGATTTGTTAAGCAATGCCAACAACTCTTAACTAATACTTATATGAGGATCGATATCAACTTCATTTGTCATTAATATCAGTTTCAACCGCATCATATTATTCGTGAATGATAAAAAAGAGGAAATCTCGTTCAATTTTTGACTAAAACTCCCCAGGTAACAAAATTTGGGTCAAGTCAAATTTGTGTAGATTTTGCCTCCTCCAGTCCAACAGATTGAGAATCAACAATGGCATTTCAAGGGATGCATATATTAATGGTGATGATGATGATGATATGGTTTTCATCAAAAGCAGAAACAAATGTTAATCAAGAAAAATTGAGCTCAAAAGTGTGTGAAAATCTTGGCTTCACTGGTCTTGCCCTTTGCTCTGATTGCAACACTTTAGCTGAATATGTCAAAGATCAAGGTATATTCTCACCCCATTTGCTTGTTTTGCTACTGTATTTATCAATTCTTTGGATGGTCTATACAAAATTAAAGATCCAATTTTTATGTCTAATGAGAAAAAGAAAGTGGTCCTTTTTATGGCAAGAACTCAAACTCGGGATTTCGTTATTGCGAGTAGTATCTGTGTTCACTAGGCTAACCAAGTGGTTATTGTTTATATGTTTTGACAGGAAACATTGAATTTATTTAAGTCTAACTATAATGAAGAGAATCAGAGTAATTTCTTTATTATAATTCTCCTCTAACAATTGCATTGAGAAGTTTTATGATTGGATGTGGATCTGAATTGTAATATATGTTTTCCCCTTTCATAAGCATTGCTGAGTTCATTGTTTATCCTGTTAAAGCTTGAACACTCATGTATGAGGACGTCTAGGCTATATCTTATTGGAGACTGTAGATTCTGCGAGCTCCCGAGCTTGAGACTTACCTCTTATCAATTTGGCATTTTCCCCTTTACATGTATGTTAACTTGCTAATATGCCGATGAATTGCAGAGCTGGTATTGGATTGTTTGAAGTGTTGTACTGAGGATTCTGATGATTCGATGAGTAAGGTGAGGCTCCTTGCCCAATATGTTCTCGCTTCAATTGTTTTTCCAGTTTCCAACAACATCAACATGTCCCAATACCCTAAAAGAGGCCCTTCTAAAAGGGGTAGGGGAGGGATATATATTTAATAAAGATGTTCTTAAAGGATAACAGGGAGGCTGTTTTTGAAATGATCCAAGAGTAAGTCAAACACTATCTACTACTACAGTACACACTAGATAAGAAACGTAGGTACTGTAATGAGCCATTTTCATTCCATTCTATGTAAGAGCCAGGACATTTCCAGTTTCCAACAAAGAGATCTTTTTGTTTGCACTTGTTTTGTTTGCAATTGCTGTACATACGCTTCAACTGTTATTGGCTCAACTGTTTTTCCAGTTTCCAACAAAGAGATAATTTTGTCTGCACTTGTTTTGTTTGCAATTGTTGTACATATGCTACAACTCATTACTTCAAATGTTTTTTGCCTTTATTTAGGGTATTTGCCTTTATCTAACATTTGCATTAATGACGTCATCAATGTAATTATTTCTGCAGTAGATGTATATAACTTTCAGATAAAATATGTTTAGAACAGCTTTATTGATGACTCTTGTATCATGTAAGTAGTGCTTATTTGAAGAACTTTCATCATCTTAGATTGATTGTGTGCTGCTTGACTGCAAACAGTGATACAAGCCGTAAAAGCTTTTAGGTCAGAAAAAGAGGAAAAAATAAAGACATGAAATAGCATAAAACTAACTTTTTTTGATAGCGAGTTCATCAGCAACATATTAAGTCATGTTCTCCTAACTTATTTTATATGTTGTTGGTACATTATACAATAATCAGATTGAGGTCTATCTGCCCCTCAACCATCCATATGTTAAAAACTGTGTGAACAGTGAGGTTATATCCTAAGTTTATTCTATTCGAACGCCAGTTGTTGAACTATTTGCATACTTTAACAACTTCTCTTTCCGCCACCACCCATTCAATTCATGTAATTCGAGTTATTGTCTTTTTAGTTATATTCTGTTCATGTTAATGATTCCCATTTGACCAGAGGGAAACCTTTACAGTCTGTCACCAAGCTCCCTTTAAATTGCAGGTTATTTATTCTGGAGCTATTTTACGGGTATGCATGAGGAAACTGGTGTTTTATCCAGAGCTCGTTGGTTTCATTGAAGATGAGGACAAATTTCCTTCTCTAGAAGTCCAGTATGCATTTGGTTCTCCCCCAACGTTGATCATGTTGGATGATGAAGGTCAACCAAAGGAAACCATTAGGTGAGCTATTTAGTTATTGTTTTCTGTGTCAGTTTGTGGTGGCTGAGAGTTTGGCCTTATTTGAGATTTTAATGAGTTGAATGTGAGATAGGAACAAGAAGGCTTTTTCAAAGTATGTTAAGATTAATATTCACTCCGCAATAATTGTATATCACATTTATGTTCAGAAACTAACGTAAACACCAACAAGATTTTAAAGGACTGAAAAGACGATTGTACACGACTTCCTAATCGTTTTCATGTTATATATTCATTTATCTTTTTGAACGTTCCAAAAACAAAGGACTGAAAAGACGATTGTTCACCATTTCCTAATCGTTTTCATGTTATATATGAACTGATCTTTTCACGTGCCTGAGGGATTCAGACTTCGGGTATTTATTCCTAAGGGAGGTCTGATCTATATTGTCACTTGACAATCCTTTACAGAATAAGAGTCTGTTTGAAACTCATTGTTTTCTTCAAGTGTTGTCATTCTGTCTTCGGTCATAGACTTGGCTACTCGCCATCAGCTTCTTAATATTTTGTCAATTTCCTGTCATTGTTATAAAGAGAAAATATGCGAGCCTCTTCGTTTGACTGGATATGATTCTTACTTTGCTCTTTTGCAGGATTGATAACCTGGAAGTCTCAACACATTCAATGCGCTTTTGAAACTGAAGTTACACCAACATCAGACACCTGAACAATACTGTGCAAATTGGTATTCAGGTTCATCAAATGATGTGCGTGGCGTGCAATGGAGCTATATAGAACTTAGCAACATCCTAGATTGTTTGAAGTTATCAGCGATCTGATATTTAATCTATACACTATCCTGAGAGAGTGATAGACATCAATTTTGAATATTCCTGTAATAATACTTCCACTAGAAGTTATGTAACGATCAATGTTTACCTTTTGAATTATCTATCAAAACAATTTATGGTTTCATTAAGATCGTTTATTGTCTATCAGTTGATTTGAACAAATGATTTCGTCCCTACATGTCCATAAAATAATAGAGAAATAAAATTATCTAATAAATAAATTTTTATAAATTCTGAAGCGCATCATTTTTGTAAAATTAGAAAATCACTAAAATTGAAAATATCTCTTATCTAATTTAAACTTCATTATCTAAAAAATTCATCATTGTATAAAAATTTAATAGTCATATTCAAATAATGAAAATTTATCTTTCTTAATTTTTATTGGGGAGCGATATATCTTATCGTGATCGCTATCCTTATCGGGCATCTACGAATTTTTTGTTCTTGTTATTTTTCTTTTTGATTATTTGGTGGTGAAACTCTCTTATTCATTTATGTATACTTTTCTTCATCCCTTTAAAGCTAGTTTGATTTTTATCTTAAGGAACTTCCATATTGTCGTACATTAGTTTTCTTGCTAGCGCTTTACCTCTTTAACTTATGTCTCAAGTTTTTTATTGTTTTGGAGCAACTTCACTTCTTTGATGATGGGAGCGAATTTAGTGTCCTCGATTTTTGTTTTTTGCATCTAAAATAAGAACATGTACTCGTGAGAGTTACTTTAAACTGAACTTTTTCTATAATATAAATTTGGTGATATCAATGCTATACTCCGTATGTATTATATGTGTTATGTATTTAGGAAGATTTATGTATGTATAGTATTTTGTCATATTATCGTTAATTTGAATTGAGAACATCAATTTTGGGAAAATCTAAGTTATTTGCTAGATTAGAGGACGATTTAATTAAGTAATATGGTTAGATCCCTAAGAGAAGTCTCAAAAAACGAGACTAATACTTGAAAAAAGTTAAGATAATAAAGATCATTTAGATCGCTGCCACATTTAGATCACCAGATCGAACACGACATTAATTCATGCCACAAATACATGTGTCAAAAATATTAAAAATAGCTGGTGCAATGGATGCCTATTTTTAGAAATTATGTATTAAATTAGATATTTCATATAAATATTATCGGACATTTACTTATATTGTGAAATGGGGACATAGGGATCTAAGTTTTATTGATTACAAACCCTAACCAATTGCTAATTCATACCATGTAGATAGGGTTGTTAACGATCCAAATCGAACCCGATTTGGACCAATCCGGTTCAATTCGTTAATCAAACCGAATCGATTCGAAAATGGGTTCGTTCGAACGGAGTGGAATCCGTGAATCATAATCGGTTCGAAAAAGGATTGTTTAAAACCGGCTCGTTACTCTCAAATGATTCGTAAATCGATTCGAAAATAGATTCGTAATTAATCCATACTAATCCGTAATTAAATCATAGTTAAAATTGTATTAATTCGGTTTAACTCGTATTTTGGTAATGAGTAACAGAACTGGAAACTCTCGTGGCTGGATTTCTCTCAGAGTTTCTATTTATCTTATTTCCTACTTTGCTCTTTTGCAGGATTGATAACTGGAAGCGCGAACACATTCAACAAGCTAGTTAAAGTTACACTGACATCGTATTAATTGAACAATACCGCAATCCGATTCGTGTTCATCAAATGACGCCCGGGTGTCCCATCCTAGATTGTTTGAAGTTATCAACGATCTGATATTTAATCTATACACTATCCTGGTTCTGTGCTGCATTTATCTCATGGATGTTGGATACTGAGAGACATCAATATTGAATGTTCCTGTAATAATACTTCCGCTAGAAGTGATGTAAAGAACTATGTTTATCTTTTGAATTATCTAAAAAAAATGGTCTCTATCCGTTGATTTAAGGCTAAACTTCTTACCACTTATAAACTACGGAGTATCTATATCATATATAATATCTATCTCTATGGTCCTATCATGCATTTACTGTCAGTTTAAATTTTTATATTTATATTTACCTTTTAAGAATTCAATCATTCCAAAATTTAATCCCATTCTAATGAAAAAAATTGTCTATTTTTATCAATCCAAAACTATCGGATATGAAATTGAAGAACACTACTTCACATTCATTTAACTAATGTTCAATTTTTCACAACATTCAAATGCTATCACGCTAAAAGAGTCGCAAAATGTCTCAAAATTCTCTAACAATCACCATGTCTTCTTTAGATAATTTGTAAGTCAAATAATTGTTACGCTCTATAGAATTTGTTCATTGTAATTGTTAATTTGATTATTCATTTCCATTTTAATGATTTAATTTTAAATGAAGAAAAGTTATCATTTTACTAAGGAGAATTGTATATAAGAAGTTTTGACTTGAAAAAAAAATCAAATTATTAATTTTATCAATCGTTTGATAATAATTTGATTACTCAAATTGTTACATATACTCATATTTTCATTTTCTTCTCCCATATATATTGCATATTTTAAATATATTATACTAATTATGAAAAAAAATAATTTAAAATTCTATACAGAATTGTACACAAATAACTAGTTATAAATTCCCCAAATGCAGTGATTGAACTTTTGAATATCAAGATATTCCAACCAAGTCATCTATACATGTGAGCTTAAATCATGGCCGTCTGTTAAGATTTCAAGAAATTCACATCATGTCATCCTCGATTGATAATTTCATAAAAACCAGGAGACAGAATCGTGTTCTAGCCGAACAGATAGACACATTAAGGCGTTTGATAACTGTCTTGTTGTTTCCTCGTGTATTGATTTATTTGGTGTTCGATTCAATGTAAGTCGTAATTTTTTTTATCGAAGCCGAACACATAACAAAAGCTTTCTCTCCATTAATCTGAACATCATATGCATAAATATACAGATTATGTCGATTCTAATTGTTTTCAGTTGAATTTATTTTATTAAATGAATCTTTTATGTATTCTTTTTTCAATATAATCAAATAATATTTTATATTCGAAAATTTCATGCTGGAAAGCCATATTTTTCGGCCGAGTCTCTGGGGCTGTCTAGAACTGACAGCCGTAGCTGAAACTCTTTCCTCTCTTCCCACTTCCCACCACCATTTTCTTGATTTCCCCACCCCTAAACCCACCCCAATCCCACCCTCCCTCTTCAATGGCATCCCCAAATCCTCCTCCATCTCCACCCCCTCTGGAAATCCTGATAAAGGAACCAGAAGGGTTCTCAATATGGACTGGTCCCCCTTTCCTAGCAACCAACTCCATCAAACTTTCCAAAACCCAATGCATCAGTTCCAAATTTTCTGAAGATGGTTCCAAAATAATTGTCACAAAGACTGAATCTTTGATAACCATTTATGATTCCAAGACTTTGAAGGAAATAAAATCATTTGAAATACCCAATATTCTTGCTTCTTCAATATCTCCATGTGGGACTTTTTTGCAGATATTTCAGAAAGCTGTGAACCATCAAGAAAAGAATGTTTCTTTATTTGATATTGCTTCTGGGAATGTTGTTTTGCAGCTGTTTCAGAAGAATATGACAAGGGCTACTTGGTATATTTTGATAAATTGCATTATTTGAATAAAAAATATACTATTAATAAAATGTATTGAATATACTATCTTTTTAAGTATATTTTTCACCAAATATTGTACTACCTCCATTAAAGGTCGAAATTGGATCAAGTTTCTAGCCTTAAGCGCACAACTTCTCGATTCAATCGAAATTATCACGTTAAGAAGAAATTGAGCTAGTTAGAATATGGCTTGAGAGACATTTATTAATATTAACTCAATTGTTGTTTGAGTTGGATCTCTTAATCACCCTGCGTTTCTTTCATATCTAGATTCTAATAGTCCCTCCATTGCAAAAAGATTGTCTTTGCGGCCTTTATTTACAGTTTTACACACATGGCTTTGATTTATATCTTAAGAATTGTAAATGCATTGTATTCTCTGTATATGGTTTCTTTGACAAAATTTTCACCAAATACTATGTAACATATAGAAAAAAAATTTAAGTTTAGAATATAAAAAGTCAATCTTTTGGAATAGAGGGAGTAGCAAGCATCGGTAACTTGATTGATCTTTATGAGTTATTCGGCCAAAAAGTTGTTGTAGTAAATATTATAACTTTATAAGTTGCTATAGTGACATTGATTTAGTTCAATCATGAATGTGAATCATAGGAAGTTTATTTCAGTTCCTGCTTCACCATGTATGCCTGTTATTCATAGTAGTTCATTTATTTGAATGTTTCCTTTCAGGCCGGTTAAAATTTAATGGAGATGAAAGTGTAGGTTGTCAAGCTTAGGCTACAAATGAGGTGCAGTTTTATGATCCCAGGTGATTTTTCGAAAGGGCTTGCTTAATAGGCTCAGAGTATTGGTGGGAGGGCTGTTGTGGAGCTTCAAGACACCCCAGTCATATGTTGCAGTATTTGTTCCGGAATCTAAGGTGTTTGGATCATCCCAGTTTGGTTATTATATACCTTCTGTTTTAATTTCAGTACATTCATATAAGAAGGAATGTAAGGAATTATGTTGTGCTATTGGTTCTCCAATTGTTTACGACATTTACAATTGTTTACATGAACTGTAATCATGCGTCTACCCAGATTTAGAAGTATCAAATACATCTTTTTATACATCATGGTGTGATGAAATTGTGTAATGCGCGCCCTAGTCGATTTGATTTTTACTTAAGTCTTTTAAAAACTAAGCACTGAATGTGTCCCACTTATAGAACAGCCTGTTGTAGAGAACTCACACTATGCCGGAGTCTGGTATAAAGTCTTTGATCAATTATATTTGACTGTTAAATGAGTAGTCTTGGTAGAATAGACCTTGAAATCGCGTTATATTCTGATGAATTCCATTTATGATCAAGGAATTTATTTCTTGCTCAATGTTGTCTTAATATGAAATATTCTGTAGGGTATGCCAGCCAGTGTTCAAATATTTGCTTGTGGAAAAGATTTACAAAGTCAGCCCATAGCTCGGCGAAGTTTTTTCCGATGCTCCACCGTACAAATGAGTTGGAATAATGGTTCTACAGGGCTTCTTATTGTTGTCCAGGCAGATGTTGATAAAACCAACCAGAGTTACTATGGAGAATCTAAGTTAAACTACTTGACTACAGATGCATCTCTATGATGGGCTTGTGCCCTTCTGAGGTTTTGGCTGGAAGTTTATTTAGCAATTGTAGTCTGGTACATACAGATGAACCAATTCATGGTTTTTCTTCGTAAAGAAGGACCTGTACATGATGTTCAGTGGTCATCTACAGGGAAAGAATTTGCAGTTGTTTATGGATGTATCCTGATTCACCCCTATTCCTTTGAAGATTTATTGTCTTCCTAGAAAATTCATAGGTACACAAGTAGTTGCATGAACCACAATATATCAATGGTCGATGGTTTTTTTTTTGGTGTGGCGAAGGTCAACCGTGAATCTCTAATGCTGCCTAATACTCCGTATTGTTGTAAATTAGATAAAAAATAGTTTAAGCTAATGTGAATCTCCATTGTAGCTGTGGTGCCTAATGTTGTTGTTGGTTATATCGGAAAAGTTTAAGCAATTTTTTCACACCCTAATTTTTGAAATCCATTATAGTCTCCGGCTCTCCGCTAAATCATCAACTCTCTGATTTTCTTTCTTCTTCTTACTTGTTTGTCTCATTGCAATTTTTGTTTCCTCCAGCTTAACCTAGAGCTTGGTATGTCCTTCTACTTGAATCAATCTATGACCATGCTGCTTCTCATCCATTATTTACCTGATAGAGGTTGATGTTTATGCTAGATAGTTAGGATTGTATAAGTATTAGCATTCAGATTTTCTTGTTGGTATTGACCTTTATAGAGTTGGAGGCAAAAATCAGATGATGTAATACTCTAGTTTCATTATTTTGTAGTTTCCTGCTATTTCAGCTTCATTCCTTGACATTCATCTAGTTATGCCCGCAATGGCAACAATATTTGATAAGAAGTGCAAGCCTCTACTTGAGCTTGGGAGCGGTTCATACAATACTATCCGGTGGAACTGAAATGGTTGCATCTTATAAATCAAATCTGTCTTTGTTCCTTTAGAGTGTTGACAGGTTTTGGCAGATTTCTATTCCCTCCGATATGGTTTGCCTTGATTACCTTCTACTTAGTTCTATGCTCGCGTGATTTAAATTTAATTCAAAGTATACGGTATGATCATAAACTTTACCCCCTTTGTATATGATTTCTTCCTTTTTACTAAAACCACATCTGGCCCAACCGTCCAAAGTGGTTTGAGTCTACAGACCCTGTAAAACTTGAGCTTGATGCACCAGTCCCTATTTTGTCTTTTTTTTTTCTTGACATAGTTATCAATGAGCCAGCTTGCTTGGTAAAGGCACCACACACAAAATTCTGGGAATACACTGCTTAAACTATACACTCTCATTTTCATGTCCCTTGGTCATCACAACTCACCACATATAATGATGGCCACAATTTTTTTTTAGTAGTCATCTTAAAACGCCATGCAATGTATAATTGTTCCTTCAATCATTTGGGTCAGGCATTCTGGGACTACATGGAAAAGAAGCAGCTTGGAACCACAAAGGCGGAATGTTCTGTGACTAGTGAATGGTCTCCGATGGTCAGTATTTTATGATCAAGCAACGGCCCGAGGCTACAAGTTGATAATGGGTATTATTAACCACATACCATTTTCTGAATCTGTTGTTACGAAGAGATTAGAACTAACTGCATACAACATTAGTCCAACTGGTCTGTTTATTTTGTTTAAGGGTTAAAATCTTTCATCACAATGGGAATTTATACTTCAAGAAGATGTTTGGCAAATTGTTTCAGGTAAGTGCTCGATCTCCTCTTTGATCTAACTTAAGAATGCCCACTAGCTAATCTTTTCTGTATTCTGTACTCACAGGCGGACTGGAAGCCAGAATCACCAGAAATGTTTGGAGATATAGAAGAGCTTGTAAAGTCTGTGGACTCCTTGAAGATCAAGAGCCTAAATCATGTTGTTTTTTCTTGTTCAGACTTTGTTACTCAATTTTTATTCGGCTATTCTTGAACAAGTTCCTAATTTAACAAATTATAATCCATCACAAGGGTCCAAACTCAAGCAACCAGGGTCAAAAGCTACTTCTGGTAATGCTCAGGCACAGAAACCTGCTGCTTATCGTCCTCCTCAGGCTAAGGCAGCTGCTGCAATTCAGGCTGAGTTACCTCAGCTCCTTAATACTCGTACTTATATTATTGATCTTATGGTCTTGTAAGGAGAGTGGGTGATTGGAATATGAGTGATGTTAAATCTGATGAAATTTAATTTGCAAAACTGTGTACCGTATGTTTCACACATTTGCCTTGGTTGTCTGTTGCATATGTAGATTCGATTACTTGCAGCACTCAAGTGAAAATCATTTCTGTAGTTTTGCATATTTTTTCTGGCATTTGTAAAACGGATATGGAGTTTTAACAGTTGGCTAACAATATTCTATTATCTATGTACTAACAGGGAAATTTGAAATTTTGTTTTTTTAAGAACATTATGCTTTGCTTTTCTAGCAATATTACGCGTAAGTCGTAACTAGCAAAAGAACAATATTCTAATATTTGTACCATCTATGTCACAGTTACTTGGAGGAAGCTCTTTAGGTTCAGGGGAAACACCTTCAGCTCAAATGACTCATATTTCTTGTCATATTACTTTAGGTACATTTTTTAATAAGTTTGTTTTAAAATCCATGTACTATAGGGAAATGAGCAAGAACGCATTGAAAAACAAGAAACGGAAAACAACGGTAGAGCAGTTACAGCCGAGGAGCTTCTGATTTGGAGGTTGCGAATCGCGACGTTACTCTAATGATTTTGTGTCCTGAGCAACACTGATGGACCATAGAGGCTTGATAGTTATTTTGGCAATTCACAAGGAATATTTTTTTGTACTTTTTTGGTGATAAAAAACATTGAAAAACAAAAATTATTCAAGCATACAATGTATTTGAGAGGTTTAAAGTAACGCAAAGTCATAGCTAGGCAGAACATATTGCTTGCATGATCTACTAAGTTAAGACGACGCTTTATGATAGTAATTAAGATAAATGTATGTGATATCTTACACCCGCAATCAAGTGTTGTTTTATATTTCAAAATATAATTTGACAACGTTTAAAAAATATATTGTTTAAGAACATTGGTTATACGCGACAATAATACCGCAAGGACATCCGATCCAAAGCCACAAGCGCTCAGCTCGAGACATAATATTTATTCTATTTTCAGAATATTTACTTGGGCTTGTCTTTACTAGAATTGTGATTCGGTAATTTGTAAAAAAAAAAAACATTGGTTATATGAAAATTAAATTAACATTAAATTACATTCAAATGAAACTATGTTTTCCATGTACGTTCTCCCAACGTCATTTTTTACATAAGACGAAGTAATCCACTAAATCTAAATTTCCTAAACAAACATGACACAATTAAAAGGTCTACAACTACAATTTTTGCCACCAAACTTTAACCTCTGGCTCTTTCAAATTGATATATTCAACAACCTTTAACCTCTAGTTTTATTTTTGATGCTTAGATATTATAGTATGGTACATGACACTTGCAATAAGTGCCATTGTAAGAGAAACTAAGATAGCGCTTGATAAATATGAGCTAGACTTGAATTGTGTTATCTAAACTAAAATGTGTACCTTGTCTAGTCAAGATATAGGCATACATATAATTTTGAAGTCGATTCTCATATCCGAATGTAACCATAACAAGAAAAAGATTTATGGGCTTGTAGGTATTATAAATTTCATTATTGACCATTATAAATTTCATTATTATTACTCAAACACTTGTTCTCACCTTTCATCAAGAGGATATATATAAGAAATTAAATTCAACTGACAGGAAAGGGCTCCATGCATGAGTCCACTGCCTTCTTCATTCAGTTAATACAACATATATGAAATATATAGAAAGAAATATTAGTTTCATAAAATAGAACATGAAAATATATTACATATATTCATGAAAAAAATCCATCCTTGATCTCCTTGAAATTGAATTTCTTCAAGTAGATCAAATTTTCATGCATAGCTTGGACGAGTGGAGGCTGAGAGGGCAATTCTGGTTTGGATTTTTGGTTTGTATCCATTATGCAATTGTGGTGAAGCAACAGTAATTTTCTCTGATTGCATAAGTGCCCCAAGTTTCATCATGTCTATGATTTGTTCTGGGAGCTTCTCCTGATCTAAGATGATGACCTGGTTTGGAAGTTGATCAGGAACCTTCTTTTCCTCCTCCACTACTTTCTTATTATCTTTGTACATCACATACAATACCATTTGGAGAACACCAAAGGTAAATCCCAAAACATTTGGAATCTGTAAATGAAATATTATAAGCAAGAAATACTATACTACAAAACAAAGCCTATCTTGACACATTATTATTTAATTTTTTCATGCATGAGGTTCATTCCTTACCCAAATATTGAAGTCCTTGAGTAGCAATCCGTAGAAGAACCACATCACAGCACTTACAGTGAGAAAGAATGAGAGGAGAAATGGCATATACTCCACGCTCTTCGTTCGTATGACTTGTCTCTACATTCAATCAATAATAATAATATTGATACAAAATATTTAACGCAGTACATAATTTTAAAATTTGAAATACATATACTATATTTAATCTAAAATAGGAATGGAATTAAATCGAATTTTGATATTACTACAAAGTACATACCAAAATGCCTAAGGGGGCAACAAACACACACAAGGAAAATATAAGGCACATCCAACCAACAATTACACCACGAGCAACGGTTTCTTTGACAAGAAAATGAGTGAGCCCAACTATAAGTCCAAACCCGGCGACCACTAGCAGAGCAAGCACCTTGATTGTTTGTATCTACAATTTTTTAATTTGAAAATAAGTTAGCATAATAATACTAGTAATAATAATTTTATGATGAATATATTAATAATTTTCTTTTGATTTATTATTATATATAGCATTGAAATGAAATAAGAAATATTTTCATAATAAATACCTTGGCCTTCTTGTGAGCATAGAACAAGAAGAAGGCAATATAAATTGTTTCAATGAAGACTCCAAAGGTGTTAATAGTGACGAGAAGGGTGTTGGGCTTTAATGATGCATAGTAAAGCCAAAGCATTGCACTGAAGAGAGCAACCACATAGGGTATGGATTGAAATCCTTGGGTTGATTTCTTCCTAAATATTGTGTAGAATGTTGGCCTGCATGCATGTAAGAAATACCATGAATGATTTTATATTCAAATGTCAGTCAATTTGAGTCCAAAAATAAAGATAGGTAGGTTTAGATGGATGGAGCTACTTACAGTGGAGCAAGAAATACCATGAATGACACCACGTTGCCTACAAAGTTAATTGAGAAGAGAAATTAATTCAGGTGTATTATGTTTCATAAAATGTTGAAAGTTAATATAATATGTACACGTGTAACAACTAAAAATGAAAGAAATGTTGGCTAGTACTGATGAATATGATAGGTACATGATTATGGGTTCTAAATGTTTAAGTTCAAGCAAGTAAGAACTTATTAGGAATTATTGTTGATACATGATGAATTAATTCAAGTAGGAGAAATATATAGGAATTTACCAAGAACACCAAATGCAAGAACCATCCAGTGAGTTGAATCTCCAGCCATCTCTTGAGAACTAGTAGAAATTTTTATATGTTTATAAAGATTTCTACTAGATAGATCTGGATGATTTCTTGCTGTGAGGAGAGGAGAAATATCATGCAATTTTGTTCAATTGTATGTCTCGTCTTCACACTGATGAATAACCTATTTATAGAGAAGTTGCATGGTGCTGTAGAAGAAATTAAAAAAAAGGATGTTAGTGGTCAATTTTTAAATAATAACGATCTTTAAAAAAAGCTCACATCCTTTTTATCTTCTAAGGTAGGCAGATGTTAATATATCAGTGCTGCATTCAATTCATGGTTTAGTGCCTCACCTTTCCTTTATTTTTTATTGTTATCTTTATTTCTTTATCTAGAGTTTTTCAGTTCCACTCAATTATTATTTTTTCCTAGATGTTATTATGTAAAACATGTTAATGTTTAGGTTTTAATTTAATATCTGCCTCCACCAAGTGCAGCCTTATCAAATATCTATCTCAAATAATTTACATGTATTTACATGTCGTATTTCATTTTTATATTTTGTCTGTCTCAAAATATTTCTCTTTACATAGTAACATATAATTTATTTGAAGTTTGTGTTATTGGGTTAATATTAATTTGTGACTACTCATATTGTTGGATAGTATAATTAATAGGCTGACAACCTCTTCCTTGAATCTGTGGATTTAAATAAATTTAATAAATATAATAAGCTACTAACTAGCCGCGAACTTGCTGACAACTGCTTGATTCTAAATGTTTATTTATGTAGTACACTTTTTTTTATGATAATGATATTTCCTTTTTTTTTTACATTTAATAGTTAATTAGCGATGATCATGATAAGTGTTCAAGAGTTGAAACTTTTAGATGAAACATTGTGTGATGCGTAGTAATTCATAAGATGGTGTCTGTTGGAGTATTGCTCGTTGGTCGTAATTTAACGTTTTAGGTAATTTAGCGTTCTTTAGCGATTGAGTGTTTGGGGTCGAATTTGATTTTTAAGAGTTTGGGTATTGCTTTGTGTGTTATAAGTTGTAAAGTTCTGAGAAATAGTCGCTGTTAGTGTAGAAATGGTTACCATTTAGTGCTTTATCTTTAATATTAATTCACTAATTTGAAAAAATATCTAGATTAAGATTTTAAGGTATATAAAATTAAATATTTTAAGATAATTAATATAATATTATTTTAAAATATTTTATATTAACTTTGAGTAAATTAATATATTTTATTATAAGTTTATTATCCTCATATTATTTATTATCCTCACATGTTATAAAATATTGATAATTTTTTTTACTATACATTAAATATATCAATCATATATATATAAACAAATTAAAAAAGTACATTATATAATACCCCCTCCATTTTTTATAGTTGTCGTTTTAGCAAAAAAAATTATTTTTTTATAGTTGTCGTTTTAGCATAATAAATAAATTTCACATTTTAAATCTCTTTATTTCTTATTCTCTTGAATAAATGACCAACCAATGCATTATTATTTTAATTGATTGTCATCTACGTTTGATGCATTTTTTGACTATTTTTTAACTTTCTTGTCCCCATGCTTGAAGTCTTTAAAGCATTATTTAAAAAAAGGAGGGAGTATTAATTTATTTTAATGTAACTTTATATTAAGTTATTTCAAAATAATATTATAATGAACTATAAAATATTTAATTTTAATATATATCTTAAAATCTTAAACTAGAGATATTTTCAATATTACAAATTAAAGTAAGTAATATTAAGTGTTAGGGACGAATAAGTAGTTATGCAACTATAGGCAATTCATAGCTTTCTGAGCTTTCTGACAAAACTCTTAGTATGTTTTGACCCAAAAAATAATACCACAACCCAGATTAAATTACTCTTGTGTGATTAGAATAAGAATGTCATCTGATTATCTTATTTATCCCAGGGCGAATTCTTCTTCTTAGTCTTGAATTGGTGGGACTAGTCTGGCTGTGGCAATGAGGCCAAATCCCAATTCATGCAATCCTTCCTTCTGGCTAGAATTTACGATTAAAATTTCTTATATATATTATCATTGTATTGACAAACACGTAACAAATGATTGTAGATTTGTAGTGTGATGTCGATGTAGCACAAATTATACATCTGACAGATGTATTAGCAAAATAGAAAATGATTAGTATACCACGTATCACTTTTCAAATAATTTAGGAACTTTATGCCTAATTTAATTTTAGCACGATCTTTAAAGTAAAACGATATACGGAGTATATATAATACTCTGTAGAGCTATTTGAATAATGAACCCTTGAACACAAGACAGATAAAGCCTCGACCTACGTAGCACATAATATGTTTATACATGATTTAATGCTTCACGTTTAAATTGAGTAGTAGTACCAAAATTTGCTAGAAACATACAATTAATGAGGGTTATAAGTTATTACAAAGCTTATTAAACAGAGTATATACCTATTTCACATCAGGTAAAGTGTGAAGCAGATGCAGCTAGGCGCCGAAATGCTTTGTATTGGGATATCTGGGAAGAAGTGTCAGCAAGATATATGGTGGTCGTAGGCCCAGAGAACTTTCTTAATGGCTTTAAAAGCGAGATTTGGCAGGTCGCTTTATGAAGTCGAGCTGTATTTGTATAAAGAAGTGAGAGTACTCATCTTTCTAGCATTTTAGTTATTCTGAGATTAATTTTATGTCAAACTCTTTGTTGATGTTATAATAGAATCTACTAATAATTAATGGTTTAAAGTTGAAACACGAGTCAACGCCTAATCTTCCCTAAACAATTTGCACCTAATTGTTCAAATTAACCCTTGTTGTATTTGTCAAACAGACTGTATTTCTTGAGAAGTCATATTATATATACATATATATGAAGGAAAATAAATAGAAGAGAAAAAAGGAATCTTTATTAGTTAAAGATACATATACACTAAACCACGCACCAAAACATCCATAGGAGACTGAGGTCCCGGGTGCTTTATGATTGTTGTCATGTTGCAAATTGCAATTCACAAAGCCTTGAAGTATACAACTCGAGCCATGATCTCGATCTAATCTGAAAGAGGTTTATGGATGCTTGCCCTATTATGTATTTATGTGCTCCAATTCAGCAAAATCGAAGATAAAAATGATTGGAGGACCAATTAGATAATTCCACTTGCCATTATTATTGGCACCAATCATAGTTCTCTACTAGTAATAGCCTTTAGCTTGGTGCGATTCTTGGTGTTGACGTATTATTATACTTGCATGTATTTCATGAACGGTGAAAAATTAAATGAAGAAGCAGGGGTGGAATAATGGAGAAGTAGGGGTGGAATCCACAACAACTATTTGTATTTTTCTTGAAATTCTTGCACTATATATCTTCATTTTCACCTGAATAGTTCATTACAATTTTGTAATTGTTGAAATTTATTAAGTGAAATATAACCTTATTATAACTATATTATATATGTGCGAATTTCACATTAATAAATTAAAATAGTCTACACATGTATATATATATAGTTCATTTATACTAATAATTTTCACTAATAATAAAATTAAGCAATAATGAGGGGTATGCAATATATATGTAATTGATCGAGTAATTAAGATTAATTAGTGCATGTGACAAAATTAAAGGTATATATTTCCGGGGAAGTTTCTCAATATCTCAATAAAAACTTTGGTGCGTTTATTGTCATGCATATGACGACATGTACGAGCTTCCTTTTCAGATTTGAAATGTTGACAAATCGACTAATCTAATAATGAAGATCAGATTATTGATTGATGTTCTACTTGCTCTTTAATTTGGATCTCAAATTCACAAGCAAAGTTAGCTATACTTGGCTCCTCCATCCTGCACCAATATAAAAAGAACGGTGTACGTAAAAGCATACATTAATAAGAATTTAAAACAAAAAAGAAATACTCGTAGCTTGTTTCATATTATACTTAATAGATTGTTATATACGTATTAGTAATAATTTTATTTGCAACTCCGTAACATGTTTTACTAATGTAACTTCACACATGTACTAAGTACCGTTACGGCGTTACCTAGCTAGAAGCTATATACCTTAATGTATAACATAATTACGGAGTATAAGTTCACTAAAATAGGCCGGTGTTGTGGGTTATTAAATTTTTAATATATAGGAAATCAATAAATTGGCTTAATAATCGCAAGATTTCTTGCCACTATACAATTGATCTTATCCAATAATGGCGAAGAAATGTATATATTATATCCAAATTCTTCCTTGATTGTTTCAAAGACATTATATGTAGAAGTTAAAACTATTGCAACGATAACCGGTTGAATCAAAATCACTAAAATGATAATATTTTCTACAAACTCAACCATTCTTTTTACTGAATTGATCATTAAATGAACAAAATAATATACTCCGTATAATATATGCTGTTTCAAATCTATACTTAAACATAAAAAGCTATGAGATCAATACTTTGTGTAATGTGTAGAATTTTTTTATTATTTATAATGTATAAACCAATACAATGAAACCTCTTTGGACTTAAACTTGAGTTTATCTATCAGGTAAAGATTTATAATGAAGTTAGAATATCGATACATTGTTCTACAAGCAGTTCTTCAAGTCTTGGGATCTTGTTTTGAGCGATGTAGTGCTTATGGTAAAGCATGATTTGAGGAGGTCAACTTTAGGTCAAATATGAATTTTGAGACTTGTTAGGGTCATTTTATAGAAAGCGATATTTTACCTCACTTATTCTGTCAGAATTAGTAACGTTCGTAAATTTAACTGTGCCTCGAAATCTAAAATCACTGTCTGTTACACCTGAAAGTAAGACATTTCTACAAAATGACACTAACAAGTCTCAAAATTCAAATTATTTAAAGCGGCATAATCGCGTTTAATTTAAATAAGGAGATCATGAATCGTTATCTTTGGGGATAGAATTAATAGCTTTAGTACGACTTCGAGGGCTTAAAGCTGCCGTCTGTGTGGAGATCGAAGTGTAATTTGATCTTTTTTGAGGCAGATTTGACAATTCGTTCTATTAAGTACTCGTATATTTCTTTTATTGCATTCTTTTAAATAAAAACCAGTGGAGACGATAATAACGTATAAAAAAGCAATAAAAGGATAGAGTGTAACCAAAAGCAAGCTTCTCATCATAAGGTCTGATTAGCTGTTTCCACTCATCATGGCTATCTATCAAATGGCATTATTTTCTATCTCAATTTAGAGGTCACTCTTCATAGTTTGCAATTCTAGTTTCGCTACTGCACCTTTCACAACTTAAAAAGAAAAACAAAGTTAATCAAAAAAAATTCTTTGCCACATATATACCGAGTAGTAGTTGTATCAATTGTATGGTAGTAGCTAGCTAGATAGACAACTCAAGTATTTTTCATTTTCTTTTCTTGTACAACAATAATCATATAGACATACATATTACGGAGTAGTACATAATAACGACTTGCCCAATTTTGGTTAGTATGAATAAATCAAACAATAAATGGTGGCCTAAACTAGAGGACTTTAAAGATGTCCATACAACCAAAATTGTGAGATAATTTAGGAAAAGTATAATAAAGAATTTCATATATGAATAAATGTTGCTAGAAATAGTTGGAAAATGAAATGATAAACCATAGCTTTCGTTGAATCTAACTAAGGTAAGGTGATAAGTAAGTGATAACATGGGAATTTACAAAACGACACAAATGCATTCTTGTTTTGCCCTTTTCAGTAACTACTACTCCGTAGATTGTATGTTACAAGTAGTTTGTAAACTTTGTCAATGACACCTAATAAAAATCATAACTAGCTAAATTGGTTATAGTTTCAGTAATTACTTCTATTTCCAAGTGTGGAGTTCAACGATTTCACTAAAAATTAATGTGATTTGTAATATTTCATTAGTGGAGTATAAGAAGAACAATACTATGTCCTTAGAAGACATTATAAATTGACTTAATTTTTTCGATGTATCTCCATCTCAATTTAACTAGAAAACTTAACTATTAAACAAATTTAATTTTACCTAAAAAATCAAGCTTATTGTAGATAGTGGAATTTTAATTAATAAAATTCATTTTTATGGATTTATTAATTAGATTAATTTCAACGAGTAACGATTCTGGCGTGTTGATTAAGTTCATCTGAACACTCGATTGAATTGACTCGGAAAATAATAGGGTTCAGGGTCCGAGGGCGCGATGTTAATTTTTTAGGTTAAATTAGGGGTTTTATTAAAATATTCTAATTTTAAACTTCAGAATAGGATTTTAGAAAGATCACGGAGCTTAAATTAATGAAGTAAAGGAATGTCGAGTCGATACATCGGTCGTCGCTTGGCGCAAACGCCAAAATGACCCAACTCAGTATTCTTGGAGAGCAGTACGTCTGAAATCATCAAGCGAGTCGGATCAGCGGTCGAATCGTCGGCGAAAGCGAACCCGCTAAATCCTTGATAGGGGCTCGAAAGCTTTATAAATACCCCGTATTTTGAAGTTGATCATAAGTTGAAGTGGGAGAAAAAAGCTAAGAGCAAAATGCTTGAGAAAAAGCTCACAGAAAAAAAGATCGAAGGCTGAGCGCCTCAGAGATTCAAAGGGAAGAAGCTGACTTTAGGACACGCAGGCGCCAAATAAGGGCTTAAAACTATCAAGGAAGGCCGGACGATCAGGAGTCTCAAATAAAAATTAACCACTTCGACCGGGTTGTAGGAAGCAATTTGTTGAATCCACTTATCTTATGCTCCAGATCCGGAGAGGATCGAGTTGCGAGCCACCTCCTACGCTGAATAGGCGTCTGACCTCACCGAGGAAGTGGACAATCGGATCTCAGACAAGAGTGAAGTTGTCGAATTTCCCAGCCAATGCGAGGAAACATTGAAGCCCTGTTCACATTAGTCGGGAGAGGATCGAAATTTCTTTGAAGCCACTCTCGTGAATAGGCACACAGGGCATTACCGGGAAGGGTGGACCGTGCAGCGATGAGGAAAATTTGGTGCAACTCATTCTCGAGAGTCAAAATCAAAGAGTAGGATCGAAACTCTTTGAAGCTCGCGATTCTACGTCGACATGGGAATACAAGGAAGGTTGCTAAGGCCGTATTTGTTGAAAGAACCCGGCCCGCGAAGCTATAAGGTTCTTGAAGTCATACCAACGTCGAAGCCAAGAGGGTCAAATATTTAGCCAACCCAGTATCAATGAGGGCCAAGCGTCCGGTGATAAAATACAAGTCAAAGAAGGCGTCATTTCATTCATTGCTACCTATCTAATCAAGTGGAGAGGTCGAGTCCATAATCGGCCCGTATCTCGAGGATCCAAGTCGAAGAACAATGGTCAATCACTCCTGACCACTTACGGGATCAAAGTACGCTCAGCGCCCCGGTTCGGGACCATATCTCGAGTCAGGCGAGTCACCGTCCGGACGATCCAGGACACGTATCGACCACAGGCCTAAAACACCATTGGGCACCGAGTCAATATCGGAATCAAAGCTATATCGTAGATGTGACCATGCAGCGGGGAGAGTACTAGATTGATGGTGGCTTGATCCGTTTGATAAGTATTCCTTGTGCAGGAAGGATTTTCGAAAGAGGTTTTATGCGTTCGGGTGGACATAAATAAGCAAATGTTATTCGCGATCACGAATCTTGGCCGTTGGAATTATCTACTCCTCGTCATCACATTTGAAGCCGCTTCAAGATGTGACCTGGCCCAGGGGTTTAGTTCGGCAATACTACCGGGAAGCTTAGAAACTGTGCGGGTTACTACCGACAGTCGACGAGGCGTCCTCGTTGCACAGATCGATATGTCCCCATCTTGAAAAAGGGATATAGAATACCTCGAAGGTTCAAAGACTTGCTCGGCAGGGGTGCCATCACCGCTCAATTTGTGGTTCCGCTGACTTTCGTCCATGGAAAGAAGCGATCCGGATCACGGTCATTATGGCGACCGTAAACATTCTACGTATTCGTCGTGATGACGGGAATCGCCACCGTAAGCGCGTCGGATAGCCTCCACGAAGATGGTGGAAGACATGGCTTGGCATGCGATGCCGAGAAGAGTCTACCATTGGAGAAGATGCTCGATCATGAGCAGGAACGCAAAACTCTGAAGTCATTTTGAAGACCCCTTTCTTGGCGCTATGCCTGAAAAGGCAGCGAGTCACCTCTGCCCGCCCGCCCCGAAGCACCGAAGCACGTCTAGGAACGGCTGACAAGGTAGTGAGCTTCAATTTATCTTAGGCGATGGAACCGTACATTCTTGCAGTGAGAGTTCGTATTGAGGCGATCGAGGATACCCATGGTGAACTAATTCCATCATATTCTACGTTAAGCCTACGGATCCAGCATGGAATGGGTTAGAAGATGCCTCGAGTTATCAACCCCCAAAGTTCCAACGGTTCGACGGCATTGGGAACCCCAGCCCGGCCTTGTCATGCCATTAGAAGCTTGTCACAGCAACTGGCCCAGAACAAGCGGAGATCGTATAGTTAAGTAATTCGCTCCTTTGAAAAGCCAGCGTTCGAGCGGTACAGCTGGAATCAAACTCCGTTATTGATTGGGCCTGATTGGAAAATAGTTTTAGACACCTTCTTGGCTTGAGGGCGGTTTGTATGATAGAGTAGCGGTGCCTAACGGCTGACATGAAGAGCAGGTCGTGACTTCAATCGAGCGATTGGAAGGTCACAAGTCTCAAATGTAAAAGTCTAGCTCTTAGAGTCTTCACTTGCTTGATCATGTGCATACGGGGGAATATAATGGGACCTACGGGTACATCTGCGCGAGGATCTTCACAGAAAACACTTGAGGTTATCACGCAATAGCCTTATGACGTTTAGGCCGACCGTATGCTTGCCCGTGGTCAGGCAATGATAGATTTGATGGATTGACCTCCTGAGCCATCGCGGAGTCTCCCGGCCGCGTTTTGTCTCGCTCACGTGCTCGGAAACTTCCAGTGGGTCGCCCCGTCCACAGGAATTACCCCAGTCGAAACACGTTTAGCATTGGGTTCTTATAGGATGAAACTGAAAAAGAAGATGCATCTTAATGGTATAGAGTAGTACCAATCAAATCATATCAAGCATATCACCCAGCATACATGTTGTGGTCGGGTATTCTGACACCACGGCAAATACTCGGCGTCCTCGTTGAGCGAAACAGCATCCGAGAACCGTACCGTCAAATTATTGAGATTGCAGAGGTAGCTCCTACGGCCTCGAAGGTGTCCAGCAGCCTGGCGCCGCGTAGCGCTTAATTCTGTGATTCCGGGCATTTCCCGTTGAAGCGCCATTTCATTTCATGGGTCGGAGCAGTAATGGAATTTGATGGAGGCCCGACCTCACCCAAAACCACCGCGACTCTTTCTGCTGGGGTTTGTCTGCTCCTTGTCTTTCGAAACTTCTAAGGTGAGTCGCCCAAATCTAGAATTACTGAGAGTCAAGCCGCGTTTAACATTGGGTTCTTATAGGATGAGGCACCACAAAGAAGATCATCTTGATGGTATGAGTAGTACCAATCAAATGTATCAAACTTATATCACGCCTGGCGCATATTTGTGGTCGAGATTATTACATGGCATTAAGCAGGCGAGCATGACTGCAGCAGTCGCCTGAGGCCAAGTGCGAGGGCAAAGAGGCAAGGGAAGCATCGAGGCGAGGAAGAAGGGATCTCGGACCACAACTTCCAAATCAACCAAGTTTTCTTTTCAGTAAGAAAGCGGAGATTGAAACGACGCCCAGGACATCGAATGCCTCGTATTAGAAAATGCAAAGCAGAAGAATATCCTTTCTTGAATCCGACATCCTGCTTGATGTTTGAGGCGATCAAGGAAGATTGAGTGCGGAGGCTAGTAGAACATGAGAACGAACTCTTACCAAGTATCGTGGTACTAGAAATCGATAGAAAGAAGTGCCGTCTTTAAAGAAGAAGGTCATGGACCTACGCTCGCGGATAAATCCCTACTAGAAAGACAAAGTGCCATGACGCGTGACCTCGCCGTCCTCGAAAATTGAAGTCAAGGAACACAGGGACTTACGGAAAGCGAAACTGGAACCCCGGGGATGAGTGGGGGAGGCTATCAGTAACTGCAGCAGACATAAAGTCATGCCCGTATGTATAGAAAGTTGAAGATACCACAGAGGCGGAGACAGCTTGGGGCGCCCCGAAACCCAGAGGTCCACCAGTTGCGGTCACGCTGCGGATGAAAACGTGCAGGAGGAAGCGTGACGCGGCGCCTGCATATCACGATACCTGCGTGATGTCGAGATGAGCTAGATGTAGTGGATGGAGGCTCGGCGGTAGACATTCTACTACTCACATGCCAGTTTTGGGCATCAGCGGAGGCTTGCAGCCCAGAACTTTGTGTTGCGAAATGCAGGCTTGGCCGAGAGTCAACGGCTTGATGGGCAAAGTATCCTCCACGGCGATGGGCGGGTGGTGGCGAAATCGTGGTTCCGCGTGATCGGCTCAAGGCCACTCTAATCTTTATTAGAAAGATCGTGGATCCATGCTTATTGATAGTACCTACTACGTCGATTTTTTGAGAAATCTTGAGGATGGCATAGAGGGGCGATCAAAGTAGAAAGAATTCGTTCTATTGAGGAGGCGCTGGCTTTGCGGGGCCAGTAAGTTATCGAAGAAGAGCGGACTGATTAGAGACCACAAAAAGTTGGAGGCTCCTAAAATAGCTGGTAGTCATCCCGACAAAGAGAATTCATTAGGCGCTCAGGGTAGCGCGGCCTTTCAGTAGAAAAGGTAAGCATCCCTTTGACATTTCAGTAGTTTTGTGACACGGTCTGAGGACCAAGGATAGAGCATGGGACGATGAACCCCAGGCTTATAACCTCTTGAGTGGCGGGTTACGACCCCGCGAAGATACGACCATGGCCGAATCGGCACCGAAGTCAAGCGTATGGATTGAGCGAGACTCGAAGCGCAAAGGCTATTCATCGAACTTCAGCGGTCGAACTTCGGATACACACCGAGCGCTCCAGCTGCTTGTCGTGATCGAGGTAGCCAAGCTACCGTAGAGCTGGTCGGTAGGAATCTACGCATACACAAAGACATGCCGGAAAGAAGGCAGTCTTCACAGGGTGGGGGCAACTCCCGGCAATCGCTTAGAGATGCCAGTAATCGATTTTAGAGGTTGGGGGCAAACTCCAAGAATCCAGCCCAGCAGTATCCGTCTTACGAGATACTAGGAGAAACGAGTAGAAAGCGGGAAGAAGCTGCTCCACTTAGTGAGAAAGAATGCGGACTGCTTGCGAGCTAGGGCGTGCGGAGACTGAGAGGAACCTCGGGGAGGCGTCGACAACCGTTTCTCGTAAATATAATCGAAGAGGAGGTCTCGGTGAACTATCAAAGTGTCAACGCTAGCTTGAAAAGTTGACCGTGCAGTTGATCGCGTTGAAAGAACAGCACACGTAGACTTAGGTATACCTGAAATACATATGAAGAAACTACATGTGAAAATGATGGAAAGCCGACCACAGGCCTTGGCGCCAAAATAATAAACATATATCCGGACAAGTGGGTATACCCGATGCGTCTGGCTTAATTGCTTATGGAATGAGTGCCGGGCGAAGGTGAAAAAGAGCGATGGCGCTCGAAGCCTGAAAGTAGAGTTCAGAATGCAGTCGACGCTGCGAAGGAGAGAGAACTCTTGAGAAATGAATCTGGGTATACGCGGTGCATATCTGAGGAGCATTATGGAAGCTTGATAAACTAGACCCGAGTGCGGCCAACCCAGAAGTTGCCTAGAATCTTAGAAGTATCGAATAAACTGACTCTCTTTGGTATATCTGAATGAATACTTTGGAGCAGTAAGCTGCCGAAAGCTGAGAGGACCTGAGGCGTCCGCCTAAACCATCCCGACTTTTCCATAGCGCCATGGATGTTATCCCTTGTAACCGGCCTTACCCAGAAGATGTAAAGAAGCAGCGACCCCAGATATGGTCGACCACTGAAATGTTGCTACAGATGAACAAATAAAGAGCGCCTCACAAGCACGAGGATAACTACCAGCGACCTCACCGATATACCCAATCTAAACATGGTATAAAGCGTCGATCTGCTTTCGGTGCGAGGTTAAATTACACAGAGAACTCTGAATATGATATAAAACATCATTCTCTGGGTACAAGGTTAAATTACTATAGAATTCTAAGTATGAGTATAAACTACCCAATTACTCTCCCTGATATGAGAATAAACTATCGCACTTTCTCCGGTGAAATTCTCGCGCCCGCTGATGAACTACGTTTGACTTGATCGAGATGACCACGAAGTACGTGGCGGCAGATATACCAATTTGATCATAACCTCACAAATTCTTTTTTTCTTGAGAGAGAATAGCGAAAGCAGTATTCTGATGAATAAAGGCATAACGGAAGAAGCGAAAGTGCTCTCGTAAAGACAAAGCTCAAATTTTGTCATTTGTGGATCATGACGTCCATCATCATCAAAGGAAAATGACGCGAAATGCAAACAAATTAAAGGAAAACATAAAGCTAAAAGGAATAAAAGATTGCTCGGGCTCTCCCGGTCGGGCTTCAGTGGCCTCCAGAGTCTAAAAGTGAATGATTCACAGCGTTGCTCGGAGATTACGTCCAGCTGATCGTCTCGTATCTAAAGCTCTTGTGCGGTGCTGCGAGGAAGGCACAAACTAAACATAAAATCCAGCGCGGCTGACGTCGCGCCCGGCTTCGGACAAAGCTGCACGATTCTCTAATGGTGACGGGGAGGCGCGCTATCGATAAGATGATGATGTCAGCTGGGAAGAAACCACTTGTTGCGCGAGGCTGAGCCTTGATCTTTGAACTAGCGTCTAGGGTGCTCAGTGCAGGGCCGGCTACTTTGCATGTCATCATTTAAGCGTGTCAGTCGACCAGCGAAAAGAAGAGCCACAGGTAAGCGCGCGTCGCGTACCAGGATCACGCCCATAAGTCCGCCTCGGTTGCTCGAAAATCTCGTCTTCATGTCTGATTGAGCCGGGAAGCTACCGGAGGCGTCAACATAAGCTGACCAATGCATTGTCGTTATGCGTAATGATCAACAATGGTTGGAGTACTCTGGGGAAGAAGCCGGAAGCGGCCTTGACGAAGAGAATGGTGAGGAAGGAGATGCGCCCGCCATGGAATCTGATCACAGAAAATAAGGCGTTCGAAAGTAGATAACGATCAAAGCCGGTCGGATGGGATAGCGAGTCTAACGTATCCGCTTGCGTCGAAGAAGATGGGGCGACCTCAGAAAGGGTTAGCGTACCCAGCCAATCGAAAACAAGTCGAGATGGGATAGCGGTAGCATATCCATTATCCAAAAGAAGAAGATGGAAGCGACCTCAGAAGGGTTAGCGTACCCGTAATCCCAGCCAGTAAAATGGGATAGTTAATCCCACCGTCGAAGAAGAAGATGGGGTGAGGCGAAGGGTTCGCGTACGTAATCCAACAAGTCAGAGATGGGATAGCGGAAGTCTGGCATATCCATACGTCCCAAGAAGGCGGGAAGCCTGAAAGGGTTAGCGTACCCGTAATCGAAGCAAGTCGATAGGATAGCCGAGTGTAGGCATACCACCGTCGAAGAAGAAAAATGGTTCGCATGCCTATAATCAAATCAACAAAAATCCGCCCAAAGGGAGGAAGGGACACACGCGGAGAAGTCTGGCGTCTACCCAACCCATTGATAGAAGAACAAAGCAGCCAGAAACTGGCATTAATACCTGAGGAACGTCTGTTCCCGAGAAAAAATTTGGACATGAAGAGCGAAGACTCAAATACGGAGAAGAGTCCAAAGACAAAGGATGAGGGTTAGATACTGGTATTCATATAAAAGATATCAAAAAATGAGCAAGGAGATATACCAAATCGTTCGGCATGCAAAAATCTATATCGGAATCTGAAGCTGTAAAATTCAAATATCTTCGCTTCGGAGTGCACCCAACGAGGGTTGACACATTACATCCGTCTACTTAATAACTCCGAGACCATGAGTGGTTCGTAAAGAGATAAATAGAGAGGGAATATAACCTCCGGACTACGAAATTGACACAAAAGCAAGGATACTTGAAATCGAGCAGAGGCACTAGAAAATTCAAAATTAAGAAAAAAATCGGGGTAATGCAGGGAACCATACATAAGCCCCATCGGTCCAAATTTCAAAAATTCACGATCGGCCGTCAGTAATAAAATAGCTGAAAATCAGTTTCTACAAAAATGGGATTTCACATCAAATTTCATACAAAATCTTATGCAATTGACTTTTATACCGTTTTAACTACGATTCAAATATTATATGGCATCTATTTCATCCAAAACTCTCTCATGATTCGAAATTTATCTGAGATTCAAGAAAAAGGTGAAGTCTTTACGAGAACGGGAAATCGAAATAGGTGGCGAGAAGTTATTGAGAACGAGGAACGTTGAAGGGGATGGTTGCAATGCAAGCGTTATCAGATATCATGAGACCAACCGAAAGAAAAGTATAAAAAATATAGTTTTGAATCGTACTAGGTTCGAAAATTTCAAAATAAAAAAAGAAAAAAAATAGTTTTTGAACAATGTTTGGTTCAACAATCATGAGGAATGGAGGGAGAGATATTCAAGTTCAATTCTACATCCTCTATACTACAATCAAGCATCAATAAAAGGGAAGAAAAAAAATTCCCACCTTGGGGTGATGATGATGGAATTCGACGTATTTATGAGAAGAAGAGAGATTTTTTAATCTTGAGATCTGACATATATGAGCTTAACCTAATGCAAAAGGGTTTAGGTAAAAGAGACTAGACTCAGTCGTAGTATCCAACGAGTCTAAAACAAGTGAGCCACATCCCCTTGCATGATTTTAGAAAATCATAGAGATTCATTAAACCTAATTTTTATGACTACATGTCGATCAAAGACCAAATTCAAGTTAAAATTTATCACCGTCTGTTTGAAACTTAGAACACGTGAGATAAATTGAAGACCCATCGATTAATTTGCTATATTAGCATAAAATTAAAATATCTGATATATGTTATTATGATTAAAACTCATAATAAGATTATATCCATAATTAGTCTCCCGCCTTGGCTAGAGGATCGGAAATGAATAAAAGCCAGAAAGTCGAAGACCCGACGTTGTGCCTAATTCACATGTCGAGACATATCCAGGATCACAATTAATTTATTAAATTAGAAATTAAATTGTGTTGCAACATACCCGACAGATGAGTAGCAGAATCCACCAGAATGCAAGGATCCGAGATTGGCGGGGAAGCGGATAAGATGCGAAAACCCGAAGGCACATCTTTAGGCGGCTACATCACCATTGCGAGAACACGGTGGATTTGAACAGGCACCCCTGCGTATGTGCAGAGTTCGAGGGCCATTAGTGGGTAATTTTCAGCGATCTGGGGATTCTGGGGTTAAATCCCAGGCGCGCAGTGCGTTCAAGTTAGGAGAAAATAATAGGGTTCACAAAATTCCAAGAGATCATATATTAATTTTAGGTTAAAATTAAGGGTTTACGTTAAATATACAATTTCGCCATAATAAGGTGTCAGAAAGATGCGGAACTAGAGTAATGGAAGCGAGGGAATATCGAGTCGATAAATAAATTCATTCTTGACCTAAAACCTCGAAATAGGTGCCCGACTCCGTATTTCTTGGAGGAAGCAAGTCGTAAAATATCCGGCCGGTCGGATCGTACGCAAAGTGATAGTCGAATCATTGATCCGCAAAGCGAACGACCAATCGGAATCAAGCGAAAGCCTATAAAATATCCACATACTTTTAAGTTGATCATAAGTTGAAGTGGAAAAGCTAAAGACGAAAATTGCGAGAAAGCTACGAAGAAAAAGATCGTAAAGACACGAAACGCCTCGGACTTGAAAGATTGAAAGGAAAGCGCTCTAGGACACACGAAGCACCAAATAGGCGCTTAAAACTGCTCCCGAGGAAAATGGACAATCAAGTCTCAACAAATAAAGTGCTTCCCTCCCAGACAGGTTAGAAACACGCTAATGGCTCTACGGTGTCGAATCCGGAGAAAGGATCAGAGTTGAAGCCCACCTCACCATACCCCGAATAAATCTGACCCGCGAGGAAGTGGACAATCCGGGTCTCCTACAAGTGAAAGCGTCCGGTCACAATAAGCTACGGGAAACACATTTCTTGAAGCCCACTACATTATTCAGATCAGGGAGAGGATCAAGGCTGATGGAAGCCACCTCTTCACAGTGAATCACCGTGCTTGGAACATGTCGGGGAGGGGTGGACCGTCCAGCGTGAGGCGGTGCCCACTCGACCTCGAGTCGAATAAAGAGAGTAGGATCAAACTCTGAAGCCCATAACAAAATTGACATGAGATGAAGACGCTGGGCCCATTGTTCTGAAGAATTGACCGAAGGCATAAAGGTTCGTTAAAGTCCCTTGCTGTCGAGCCAAAGAGGGTCGATCATTTAATAGCCCCACGTAACCAGCAAGAGGGCTGAGCATCCCGGCGCCCACGGCTGTCGAAGTCGAAGGCGTCCAATTTCGGCTGGTAGCCTCTTTTTATCGATCAGCGGAGAGGTCGAGTCACACTAAATCTGACCCATTATGTCAAGGATCGAGTTAGAACTATTGATCGAGTCCATACAACCACAAGGATCAAGGGTGCTCAGCAGTTGAACTCTCTCTAATTAAAATACAGTCACACCGTCCAGTCAGGTGCATATCGACTTAAGACTCGAAGTAACATTTCGAGTCCATATCGAGTAGTATATAAATGACGTCAGCCATGCAGTAAAATAGTGAATACCCCAATCCGTTTGATAAGTATTCTTTTATGCAAGGGAAAGGATTTAAAAATTTTATTATTCGTCTTGTATAAATAATAAATTTTTTCTTGTATTCTATATTCTAAAAGTCATTGATATAATTCATCTAGTGGTATGTATAAGTCTTTTGAGAGAAAAAAAAAATCAAATTTACTATATGAATATTATTTCTTCTAAATTATATTGTCAACTATTTGAAAGAGAACACTTTCCAAATAATTGGGATGGAAGGAGTATTTCCTAGACGTTTAATTAATTGCTTCATTTAGTTCAATAACGAATACTCAAATGATGATAGATAAGAACACATGATATAAAGTCCCAATAACTTTGCTTTGGGTTAATACCATAATGGGAATAATAACAACTTTGTGAGGCGTCGCCACGTGAGATAAGCGTATGTAGTTAATTGGTGAAATAGGAACCACGTCGTATATCAATCAAGTGTCCTATCAAGTTATTATTGACACTTGGTCACTCCAAATACAACAAAACATGCTTGAATAAAAATACGAGGAAAGTAAATAACCACGAGAGAGAAATGGCCAGCAGGTTAAATTACGATATAACGCCCCCTAGATGCGGGGAGCGACACCACTTGAGAGAACTTCCCTATGATGAAGAAATTACATGGATGAACTTATATGAATGCTCCATGCCTTCGGCTGAAACTTTCTCGAATAGCTTCTAAGGCCCCAAGATCGACTTTATGCTTATATAGCGTCCAATATTCTCCCGGTGTCGTTACAAAAGCTACCGATGATTGTTACAACGTGGTGTTTATAAATAAACATGCATTAGTTAGAGATTAGAGATTTCTTAACACACATGAACCTACAATAAATGCTTTTTGTTTGCTACCGAGTATCTGAAAATTCTTTATAGAAAGAAAATAATATGAGGTGCGCTTGATTCTTGATATAAAATAACTTTTATAATAATGTAGGCTCTTTTGGGGCTTTGGTCTTCAATTAGGTAAGGTATTTGATATGAAGATACAAAACATTCCATAAACACGTGAGGTCGACCGACTCCGTGGCTTGCACTTATCATAACAATTTGATCTTAGAGAATATCTTTTTGAGATGTACAAATCATCGAAGATCTTTATAGCGCCAAATCTTGAATCGCCTCTTTGCAAGTGAGATATCGAGCCTCTTGTTTAACACTTGGTCGTAGATAAATAACTATCCGTGCCAACGGTCAAATGTCGGTGTTATAACAACCGCGGTTGTTTTAAAAAAACTTGATCAGCAATCACGCACCCCTTACTAATGAAATGGAATTATTTAAACAATTTCTGCAACTTTCAATCATATTCGGAGTATATCCTAAAATAGCTATGTTTGAATGATGAACACTTTTCTTAACGAAACGATAGATATAGTATGTAGATAATCTCAATATTATTAAATGTGAAATAAATCATATTCTGAGTCCATTTTGAATATCATGAAAATTAATCATGGGATGCTTTCAATTGATCCAGAGACCCACTTAAAAGTTTTCCTTTTAATTCATCTAGTGCTCCTTATGAGAGTGAACCCATTTTCCATAATTGAAAGGTGATGAGGGTATTGATAAACATCTATTCTTTAGCAAGTTAACTATGTTATTACAGCCGATCACTCGTTGTTGTGCTATTATCCCTTGTGAGTCCCGTTTAAGGCTTACAAAATTTAAGTAGCATAGTTGTACAAATTTAGTAAGCATGGTACAAGTGGTGTGCTTTCACATATGATTAGTAAAAGCATTAACCATTCCTTCTAATTACATTCTGATGTGTTAGTTAATAAGAAAAAAAATGTGAAATACCTTAATGCCTGTTTTATATGAATGTCGTCAGATCAAATATGATAGTTATAAATGATCAAACGATTATATATTATATAGCATGATGCTTATAGAATACGTAATAACTTAGCATGCTTGAGACTCAAATAAAAATATCCTATATGTTTTCCTAGCGTTTTCCCTTGTGTTTTTAAATACTCTAATTATAATTTGAGATAATTTTCTTGTTTCAATTACAAGAAGGAACCTTGCTCATCTTCTATGTAATGTGTTATTGTATAATTGTAACGCACTAACTTAAATTTCTGCTTAGATAAGTGTTGTCTAAACTACCGTTACTCAACTAGACAAATTAGACAAACGGTTTGTAAGTATACGTATAGATCTCACTTATATATAGAGCTTAACTTACATAGCACTTCATAACCATTGTGTATAATATATATTCCATATTGCCGTGCATGTAGTGAACAATATACGGAGTATTATATTATTCATCTTAATCTACGTTTAGTTTCTTGTCTGAAATCTTATTATCATTTTTATAATAAATTTTTCATATTTAAAGATATGTATTCAAATTAAATATTGTATATAAAAAGAGCAAATCAAAATAAATGTTGTATATGATAAAAAAAATTGATATAAATAAAATTTATTGGATGACAACCAAATGTAAAAACAAACAATTATGTTACAAAATCAATGGCATGAAATTGGTCGATCAATCTTGTTCCAGCTCTAATGAATGAATTTGGGTAATAATTATTATAAATTTTCTAAAATTAAAGTCTTCGAATCGTGTGAACTGTTTTTGCCAGCTTAAGTGCCACTTCCCGAAAAATGATCATTCTCGATGAATGCATGCCGGATGAGGTAAATTAACGGGATGCGTTAGAGGCTATAGTTTTATCATGACTTTAGGTCGAGCCACGTCCGCGTGAAGGCAAGGCATAAATCGGTGCGGGCGATGTGGTATATGCGACTCAAAGCTTCCCGACCCGTTGAGTTATGCCCAGGTTCTAATTCCGTTCCCCGATTATATATAGAGTGGATATGTACATTGCTCAGCGTAAATTTTAATTTGTTTCTGTTGAAATTCAATTTATATTGGATTAAAAAATTATATTATGCCCATGTGATTACATAAACATCAAGTTCAGACAAAGTAACTTATAATGTATTACTTATTGGTTCTCGTGCCCAATATGAGGGTTATGAGTTATTGTTAGATCTTTCGTAAGTTATTTATAATAGTGTCGGTCCTATAATTATTAATAGGACCGTTCTCGGTATGAATAGGCTAAATATAATGGTGAATTGAATCTCAGTCCGAGGCTTTCAGGTTATTTCATATATCTATAATGAGCGGGCCGGGACTAATTTTCATGCCCAATAATTTGGTTACTTTTAATGTGGTCCAACTGATTTTCTTACCACTTGGTTAAGGATTTTCAATGTTAAAAGATATTTATTTATGAAAGAAATAGACCAGTGATAGGCGATGAATCATGCTTGCGTGTTATTGGTGTTAATTCTATCTCCATACGGCTTGCTTTTCCATAACAACAAAAATGAGATAAATGTTCACAAAGATTAGAATGCATCTTAAAGTGTTGCAAGAACCATAGATATAAAAAGGGGAATTAATAAAAACTGATTTTAAATGAAAACCCATATTAAAAATGTCAAAAATTGCCATGTGACAAGCACATGACGGGTCTAAATTGAGATTTAAGAGGTAAATTAATTACTTTTTAAAGATTCATATAATTAAATAACATTAATTAGAATATATGATTTGATGTATTATAAGTATTGGCCTCAGCTAAATCCTCAATCCATAATTTTAATCCATGCCAAACATCCTTTCAAAAATATAATGTATTTTAATAATATAAATTGTAACAATCAAATCAAATTAGTGTTACTTTCATCCAGTAGTGTCTATCGAACCGGGCTGGTAAGAGTCGAACCGAGATTAGGCCCGTTATCCTGAATTACAGGGGCAGGATTTTTAGCAGATCGGTCAGGATAGTCGGCTAAAAAATTCTTGAATGCTATTCGGTTCGAGGCCGAGTGGATGGGGGCAGCCGTGATGCAATTGAAAAAAGTGCCAGCTAAACCCGACTACAGCTTTGTTTAGTTGGGATTAAACGGTATCACGTTAAACATAAACGTGGTACCGTTTATTGCTAAAAACAACAACATAATGTTATTATTAGGCTCAATTAAAGTACAATTGGTCAATTTATTCTTATTAAGCACAATTAAAGTCCTTTGTAAAATGAAATAACGATTTATTAAATTAGGATATGAGTTTATCTTCGTGTGGTTAGGGCTTTACATAGAAGCAACAAGATTGATAGGTTTTCTCCACCAGCAATCACCAGACAACAAATCACGATCATCCAATTCACGTTCGATCATTGTGGTGGCTTTGAGCGTTCTGAAATTAAGCATAGGTTATGTTGTAGCATTCGAGAAATTCCGCCACCAAATCCGTTAAGCGATGCGTTTAGTCCACAATCCCTCGAGCCCTTCCATTTCCATTTGGACAACAAAATTTGGTCATCAGATAGGCAGTTCTACACATTCATGCTAAAGAAAAAGTTGCTTTGACATCTTAAAACAAATGCGGGAGGTAAGCGTAGGCACTTCGTTGGATTCATCTAGGATCACCTTGAAAAATCTCTTATACGGCACTCCAACTGGAATTATTTCTCTTCAAGGCATAGTGAACAATATGCTAAGAAACAGTTGTAAATTGATTAAGTTGATAGTTGTGATTATCGGTTTCGAAAATGATCTGTTTATAGATCAAGAAAAATGCGTTTTGAACCTTTTACGCTAGAAAGCAGGTACCACGTTCCTCATGATTTCCTTTCATGATGCGATTAGTTCAACCCCAGTAGCTTATTTAATGTTGCTTGAAGAGAGGCATATGATTGAAGAATGAGATGAAGAGCGAGATATATGGCTGGTCGATGTGATGAAGAAGCCGAGGAGGAGAGGATGTTGAGCGAGATAGCTGACGATGAAGATCCATATGGGTGGGATGCGCCTTTCGATCAGAGGATATTTAGCATTTAGCTCCCTCCGCGCGGCGTCACATTAAGATTTAGGATGGTGCCCGTCTCTCCACCGGCCCCTCATTGATGCTGACGCGGTCATTGAAGAAAGTGAAGAAGCAATATGAATAGATGTGTTTATGTTTTAAATACATGAACTTATAGTTCTTGAACAATGTTTTCATTTATGTATTTTGATGTTTTGAGCAGTTACTTGACATGTATGTTTGCACTTGTTGATTGAAGCTTAGTTTGTTGAGCGTTTGAACAATGTTTATGTTACTAGTGTTATGTTTTAACTATGTTTGTCGTGCGGCTTTAAATATGTTATTTCGCTAGTTTGTTATGTTGTGAATGTTTTTAAGCGATTTTAGTGTTAGTTTGTATGTTGTCAGCATTATTTGGCAATTTATGGTGTAGATGTGTTAGGAAAACACATAGTAAAGATGTTATTATTTTACATTCATATTATAGTTTTAAAACTTTAATGGATACGGATCTCGAATCTTTACAAATTGTCTGAAAGCAAATAAATAAAATTCAAAATTTTACAAGTGTACCTTTTGGTCGATCAAACCAAAGGGATTTTAGGAGAGAAGGGATTTTTGATTTCTTGCAAACTAAAAATATGAGAAAAAATATTATTGCCAATTATTATTTGATCATACCATTTAAGTGATAACACACATGAGAGTTTTAAGGAACCTAATGTACTAAAACTCCAGTCTTCCATCCCGAATGGCTAGCCTACCTTCGGTCCTAAGGGCAGGAGTTCGAGCCTTGTGGCTCGATTTTAGATCCAGATGTTTCCTTCAATTTACTTTAAGTCGGGAAGTTTATAATACATATTATTAAGTAGTTCGGTTTATCATATGTGTGTGACCTCTTGGAGTTAAATTAGCTGAAGTAATATATTAAATATTAATATAACGAATATTATATTTGTATATAGATTCTGACCCAGGATTTCTAGTAAGTGTCATGTCCCTAATGTCGATACTCTTTATTTCCTAAATACTAATTGTCTGAACAATTAATATATATTGAATTTATATGTATATATATGTGAATATAACTTGAATGATTAAATCAGTTGTAACTACAGAATTGTTCAACGAATGACCCTATGAGATCGTTCTGTATTTCCAACAAAAGACTATTTGTATTATGTAGGTTTGTCGGGTTTTACGCAGCAAGCGTGAATGCCGTTCACGTTGGAGCGATTTTGCAGCGTACGTTGTAAGAACCGGCCAGAATCTGCCCAAATTTTGGGTGAAACAAGCCATGCACAGAGTACGATCGGCTGGTCAAAATCGTCGCAACGGACCGAGGTCGTGGGCCCTAATAGGTGGGGTCGAGCCAAATAAATGGGCCGGACCGGACTGCCGGTTCCATTAGCCGATCTGCCCATCTACCCAATTTGAATATGGATCTTACAAGTGCCCACGCCCACCTCAGCCCCGAGGATAAATGAACTTAAGCCTTGGCAATTGTGGATCATATTTATGGCCGTATGGGGCCAAAAAAGAATACTAAGTTTTTTTCTATTGGTTTTGGTCCGAGCTTGGTCCAGCTCACCATCTACCTATCTCATGAATCATGATGTAACTGTAATTAAGGATGACCATATCTGAAAAAAATCGAATCGTGCGGAATTTAAGCAGAGTTGGTTCAATTTTTTAAACGAAACCAATGAGTTTTAGATAATTTGAAAAATCGAAATAGTTTTGCGGTTTATTCGAGCAATAACCTTAGAAGGCGATCATTTATATATAATTTATTTTAATTTTATCATATATTTCAAAATAAATATTTAATTATTGTAATATATTGATATTTAGATTGGATTAAAATTTAATATTAAATTTGGACCATTATTTTAATGAAATCATATTTGTATGACCCATTTAAATTAGACTTGTAAATTGTACGAGTATCAGATTATTAGTTAGTGTCCATGGTTCTTAGTTAGTAATCATGTTAGCATTCCGTTGAAACTTTTGTATATCTTAGATTTAAAAAGTTTTTATTCTTTACTACGGCAGGTATGGGCTATTTCATGTCAGTTTTTTAAAGAGCCAGAGTCCTTGTTAAACATTATTTTCTTTTCTTTGGCATATAATGAAGAAGAAAGTGGGCAAGACCAGAGATTGTGAATGAGTTTTAAGTAGTTGAATTAATTCTTTTGGATTTGTCTTGGTGTATTTATGTTTGTATTAGGCGTTAAAAATTTGTGTTGTTTAACTTTAATACTTATTCGAGGTTGTTTTGTATAATCCATATATCCAGTAAAAAAACGAATAAAGCACAATCGCATCAGCCGGTCGTCTGTGGCAAAAAATCGGTTATATCGAGCAGAAAAAGCGAAATATGCGGTTTGATAAAGCCGCATTCTAAGTGGAACATCGCTAATTGTAATGTTGTTCATCGCTAATTGTCATATTGTAGAATGTGGCCTAACTAATCAGAAGCAGAGCTCAAGAAAATAGAATAGAACAATCAATGCATGTAGGTATATATATATATGCGTGTAGCATCCTTAAAATTAAAGCTTGTCAGATCACTCTGATCTTCCTCCATATCATTCATTACCTATTTTGTTATTATAGCCGGATAAGTACAACCTATAGCTCTTATAATATACTTATCCTCTAAAGCTGATAAGCTAATAACTCATCATAGTTTTCTCTTCCAGTTTGAAAAGTTAAAGCTAAGGGGGGGTTACATTATATTATTACAACAATTCAATTTCTCTTCCAGTATTACTAAGTGAATTATTAATTGTCTAGCCAATCAAGAACAAAGAAAAAAAAAAAAAAAAAAAGAACAAATCCAAAGTCAATATCAATCAATGGCAAGTAGCAAGCAAAAGCAAATTGAAGAAGACCTTCAAGTGCCAAACTATTTGGACCTCAATCTATCAGCAGACCCTCATTATTATTACAGCAATTCATCATCTGAAAATATTAATGTTGAAACAGGTATTGATAGTGAGACAAGAAAGGTTTATCCATGTACATATTGCCCAAGGAAGTTCTGCAATTCTAGAGCACTTGGAGGCCATCAAAATGCTCATAAAAGAGAGAGGGCCATTACCAAAAGAGGGTCACCATTATTATCATCATTAGCCTCAACAACTATTGGAATTCAAGCCCATTCCTTAATCCACAAGCCTCATTATAGTTATCCACCCCCAATAATCGTTGGTTCTCCGTTATATGGCCACTCTGGATGGGATAGAAAGCTCCTTGGTCTTCAACCTTCCGTCGCACAGTTAGGTATGGAAAGCAATTACATGGGATCATCATCGGAGAGAGGTGGAGTGTTTGATGGCTTTAATCACAAATTTCTACATTCTGTTGACAGAAGATTCAAGACGGCGAACTGCCAAGATGGTGATGAAGAAGGAAACCTAGACTTATCCCTCAAACTATAGGGTGCTGCTGCATGCCCTTGTAAACAATCTCATGGGACATTTTTTCTCATTATTATCTTCTATGAAATAATGATAGAAATATTGTCCATTTAGTCTTGAAAAAAGGACTCAGGTACGGTATGATTCGATCCCCTAATAATTTCCCTTATTTGGAAATATAAATTACTCAGTACGTAGAACTATTTTTGGAAGCCAAATGCATAATTTGCTATTGCAATATCTTGTAAGTATTGTACATACGTACTACATTATTTTCTCAATAAAACCGTATCTATTCTATAAGTTGTAATAACTGGGTTGAGCTTGTTCTAAATTTAATTATGAACCGTACAGTTGTGATTAGTTCATTGCTTGTCTCACTAATTATTAGTTGTTATGTTGATTAATTTTGCCCAAATTTATGGTGGTGGTGATGTTTGAATGATTGCATTCTGCTGAATCCAAGAATATTATATTCCGTATTACTTACATGATGTAAAATGACCAAATCAAGTCATGAAATTTACTGTTTCGATGTGTATATATAATAGTCGCACTCCGTATTACTCCATATTACTGTAGTTATTATGAGAATGTAAATTCATGGAATCCAAGAATAATGGTGCTATGAAAGAGGAGATGAATAGGGCTGAGCATCATCAATCATCCATACATAACGAGATATACATCATCATATATATATAAACAATCCTACTGAACCGTACGGCGGCTTATGTATGTGTGTCTCTTAGTTGACATGATGGGGAGTAGGGATTCTACATTTTATATGCAGTGAAGACATATTATTGCATTATCGCATTTATTGAATTGACTTATTTAATTTCTTGCCATATTTATCACTCACATTTATTGTAGACCCAAACCAGAAGTGGAAAATGACATCGACTGTCCAGCCTTAAACATATTGGTACATATATAGGAACGCTTTCGTTAGGGTTTGATGGGATGCTTGAATTGACTACTATCATTATTTCAATACAAGTCCGGACAACCATGTTTCGTCCTATTATTTGACATCTCCTTGTCAATTTTCTTGTATGGGAGTACTCTAATTCAATCATGGAAATACATTACCTCAATCAATATTACGTCTCCAAATCGATCACAATTGAAAAGGGGCAAATGTGATGGGTACCCGAGATGAGGTATAAACTAACATAAGGGGCACATAATAAGTAATTTCACACAGTCGAGCTTTAGAATTAGAGTAATTCAATTTGTTAAAGAAGGACCGAAACTTATTGTAAATCCAATCAGTTGTAAATCGTTATCCTGAATCGAAATTCTTTACATTCGATTAGTATAAAATCAGTTTGATTTATCGAGCCTTATTGCCCCAAATAGACTCGTTAACGTTAACTAAATAAATAAATACATGACGCACGGCCATAATTGTTAAATATAACTTATCATTAAACGATGCCCTTGCTATATTTTGACATCATATAATTTTTTTCTAATCAATGTTGAAACATCATATTTGTTGAGTATGTATTATTTACCCTAATATAATATTAATATTTTAAATCAATAATGTATTTCCAAGTTTTCCTCCTAGATTTTCTCTTCAAAGCCAATCACATACCATTCAAGAAAAGGGAAACTAAAACATCAAATTCCATTGCATGCAATGTTTATTACCATACATTTTGTTGATCGTTTCCATTCTTTGTAACAACCAACCTAAGCCCTTCAATTCATCTTCTTTTGACGACATCCCAAAAACAACAAAGAAGTTAAATATTAAAAGTAGCAAAAAATTCAAGATTCTGCCATCCCCTTAGCTTGCAAGCTCATCAGCATCACTAAACTACGACATTATATTATTATTATTATTGTACGTAGAGATGGATGCAGATGAGCTTCGACGTGTATTCAATATTCATTCTGTGAGGACGGAAGAATTGAAGAAAAGAAATTGCATGATTCCTTACGGAACATAGTAATAAGCATTCCGGACGTAGAATTAATTCAAATGATAGATAAAATCGACGTAAACGGGGACGGATGCGTCGATATAGATGAATTCGGGGAGTTATATCAATCCATAATGGATGAAAAAGATGAGGAAGAAGACATGAGGGAAGCCTTCAAGGTTTTCGATCGAAACGGAGATGGATTCATTACAGTTGAGGAATTGAAATCTGTTTTAGCTAGTCTTGGATTGAAGCAAGGTAGAACAGTTGAAGATTGCAGGAAAATGATATTGAAAGTGGATGTTGATGGTGATGGAATGGTTAATTTTAATGAGTTCAGGAAGATGATGAAAGGGGGTGGATTTGCAGCTCTTTCTTGACAATTTATTTGCAATTGGTTCAAATTAAATTGTTATTATAATCAGATAGAATAATTGCAGAAAATCCTGTAAAAAAAACTGCCTTTGCTTTCGCCAATATCATAAATCAATTGTTGACGACATATATTTTTTTCTGAAATGTAAATGTCAAATAAAAGAAGAGTGCTTCGTTTTTTTACTTAAATCATCCTAGTTTTACATGAACATGGATTTTTTTTATTAATCACATATAGTTAATCATTATTGAGGTTAACACAGAAATAATATTTTTGTTATTATAATAATAAGGTTGCGTACAATGCTACCCGTACCTTATTTCACTTAAATTAGAGACTATTTAGAAGTATTATTGCTTGGAGCATGTTCTCTATTATTGCTATTGTACATATAGACATAGTTAACTAACTTTTGAACCCAAATTCATTCAATAGAATGAAATAAATTTTACTCGCTTCACAAATAGTATATACTGATGTAATCTACGGATTAACTATAGAAGAACTTGACAATAATAAACAATATTTAAACATCAAATAAGCTTGACGTTGGGAGAAGGTCGGGACTTGCCGAACTCCTACTGACACTACACATCGGAAGATCGGGACATAGATCGGGACCTATATCTCCCGACCATGTCCCGACAACGTAAGACCACCCCTCAAGTTGGGGCATGAAGATCTAAAATGCCCAACTTGCGAAGTAAAAACTCAAACTGTCGTCTTCCGAGAGCCTTGGTAAAAATATCCATGCAAATGATTACGTAGTAGAAACATGGAGTCATCAGAATAACCACATATGACGCATCATGAAATGACAATCGGTCTCGATGCCTTGATGCGTTCGCGGCTCGGGTTCTATGCCAAATAAATAGTTGACATCCTGGCGTCCGTTGCGTCGTATGTGGTATGCGCAAGTTGTGAACCTGACAACCTTTCGCGTGATGTGAGAACCGCCATAGATCGATACTCGGCCTCGGCGTGGACAATTTCTTATGGCCCGACTTCAGCAGGCCGACCGAAACACCGCTGACAGACCATGGGCGCTAGTCGGCTGGACAACTCGCCCGGTCACCCGACGAGGATAGTTTGGGACGGAAGCAACGGATAACATAATGCCACGTCGCCCGACACCACTTTAGTACTTTACCTTGTAGTAGCGACAACCAATGATCTTGATGTGGCTCATGCGAAGCGAGGATAAGACATGAACATCAAAGAAAGATTGAGCGTAAAAAAGCCAGGTAAAGTAGAGAGACCAACCAACCGTTGATGGCGCTTCGAGGATCATGCGAGAAGAAACCTTGTCGACTTGGCTGATTGATTCTCTCCCGCCAGATACCATAAGTTTAGCCCCAGACCGACCTGCGATATATCAGGGCATATTTCGGCGAAAAATCTTTTTCTTGGCTACGGGCAACCTCGACCCCAAAATGCTTAAGTATCCCGGATCCTTCCGTGAAAACCACGAGCTAGATACTCTTTGAAAGTAGAAACATCGTGAGTCATTTCCCAAAATAATCCGTCATCGACATATACCCAGAACGTAAGCGTGCAGCGTTCACGCATAGTAAATAACGAGTAATCTGAATAAGACTGAACAAATCCATACCTCTTCAAAGCGGTTGCTAATTTCGAAAACCAACATCGGGGTGTCTGTTTCAACCCATACAATGACTTTAAGCTATTAACACAGGAGCTCTTTATAGAAGCCCGGGAGGAAATATACTTCCTCGAGACAGTCACCGTCTTGAGAAAAGCATTATGGCGTCCGTTTGATGTAACTCCCGATTCTTGTGATGGCAACCAGCGAAAAGACTTCGTCTTTAACTCTCTTTATTAGGCCCAAATGTCATTGTAGTCAATGCGCTGACGATGATTAGAAACTTCTGACCAACCGAGACCTTAAAACGTTCAACCGTGCAAATTCTGACTTATGTTTTACCTTGTAGACCAGCTGACATGAGCCGAATCTTTCTTTCCCTCACAGCCAATTCCGCCATACTCAGAGTTCTATAATCCTCCGCGCCAGAATCTCCACTGCATAGCCTCAGCCATTCAGGAACTTCGTAGCCTCTTGAGCGTTTTGGGCTTATCACTGCGATTAGCTACGAAAACTTTGTGTTCAACCCAGGTAAAATGATTAAAATTTCTTGAGTTAGCTATAGGATAAATTGCCAGTGCGAGAGGAAGCCGGTGGAAATGGATAGCTACCAGGCCCCATGTTCGAGATTAGTCGAGATTAGGTGTCGAAGTAATATAATGAATAGAGCAGTGTCGTCACCATGATGCGATATACTAAATACTAGGTCTTTTCTTGTCCTTAATTAACTAATAATTAAATAGTAAATCTTTATTTAGACTACTTAACTAAAATTGACTAGCAATTAAATTATATTTATCTTAGTGAATGCAAAAAGTAGTGGGTTGTACTTAATATTCGAGTATGGTGAGGGCACGTGATTTAAATGGATGATCAGTTGATTTAACTAGTAGCTACTTATTAGTTCATAACAAAACGTTCTATCTGATTGATAATGCTTCTCGATTAACGCAATTAAGTCTCTAAGAAACTAACTATATCTACTGGCAGTATCTTAAATATGAGATCTTCTTAACAGCATATGCTGATAAAATTGCACATGGCATTACCTATATCTACATGGTAAAGTGAAACATATGTTACGATTATTAATTAAGTAAGTGAACAACCACATTTCTATGATTAAATGGCTTATATGAGAGCGACTTAATATTGATATCAAGATATTAAATACTAGTATGCACAATAATCGAGGTATGAAACTGAAAATAAATTACTCGAAAAATCAAATCATCCGATCCAATACATCGTAGTCGACTAATAATAAAATTAGTTCATAATAAAAGACATAAATAAATACATGAAATTAATGGCATTCATCCTTAACAATAAAAATAACTTGAATTAAAATATTCAAACGATTAAAGTAATCTTCAGCACCGATAGTGCGCTTGAAAGCTCGACAACTTTGTGGCTTCTCTTACGAAATTAGAATATCTTCTTTCTTTCTAACTTCTCCTCTTTATAGGTTTCGTAACCTAGTGATGGGCGAATCACATTCTTGGATCGCTGACTCGTGGCACTCTTAGTGAATTTGCTTTCGTATCTTCGATTCCAAGGCCGTTCACTTGGCTTTTTAACCGATAGCTTGCTAAACTCAAATAAAAGCGAAAACAAGTGCAAATTATATCGGATTAAAAGTAAAAATAACATCGATTATCGTAATTAAGACCTCAACACTATATAATAAACACTTATCAATGGACTCAATTTTTGAATAATATTCGTAACAAAATTTTGAGTTTAACCAGGAAGAAGGAATCTTGATGCGTTTCCTTGCCTAAATCAACCTCAATACCATCCCGGTAAACACCTTGTCGCCCGGAGAGCCGAACTGTCCACGAGCTTCTCGGCGATGGAATCAGCGAATCGACTCCGCTAGGGACCTACCTAAGCTCGGCGGAATCGGCGCCAGCGGCTCGACTTCCGCTTGACCACGCCGTTGTCGCTCGCGTCCTCGTCATCACCTTTGCTGACATCAAATGCTGGAGCACGAGTTAACGAACTTACCGAAGTACTAGGAGTAGAACACGCATAGGGGAATTGATTTTCATAGAAGACAACATCGCGGGAAACAAAATATTCATGAGACTCCAAATCAAAAAGTTTCACTTTTTCCATACGGATAACCAACAAAAATACACCTCCTAGTACGACTACCAAATTTATCTTGTTTGCATTTCAAATTATGAGCAAAGCACAAAGACCCAAACACACGAATATTAGAGTAGGAGAACTTGCCATACAAAAATATACGGGGTCAAGCTGGAGACACTAGAGTATGATTGATCAAATAGCCATGAGAAAGAATAAATTCGCCCCAAGCTAATAGGTAGATTAGCGCGAAAATGTAAAGCCACGAGCTACATTAAGAATATGGCGGTGTTTCCGTTCAGCGTGTCCATTTTGTTTATTGGAGTGCCCGATACAAGAGGTTTGAAAAATAATGTCGTTATCTAAAAATAATCCGCAGTAGATAAATTGAGTTCATTTATCGCCGTACGTATTGAACTTTAATTTGAAATTGACGATCAACGATAGCAAAATGCATAAAATATTCATGAACTTAGTTTATCATTCATAAAAATAAACACACAACCGCGAGAATAATGTGTGATAGTTAGGAAATATCGCGCACCACACGAAGATAAAGTGTGATACGGACCCCACAAATCGCAATGTATCAATTAAACTACGAGAAGCCTTATGTTCCACTTACTAACAAAAGACTCCCTAGACTGTTTGGCTTGATGACACACGATCTGAGCCTTATTAGGCAATTGACACGAATGGAAATAAAGGAAAAGCGAAGCGAACTGCTGGCAGAGTGCCCCGATCTGCGTGCAAATGCGAACATGCTTCCGTTCACATCGACATCCGCGTCCCGGAATTGAAAGTATTAGAGTCCGTTCATTTGCCCACCGACTCCAATCGGGGTTCCTCGAGGTGTGGTCCGGAAATTACATAGTACAACCGTGTAGTAAATTGAATCAAACAATCGCGGGTAGCGTGAGTTAGGACCTGATGAATTCTTGAACTGGCGAGGTACATACAAGGCATCTTTCAAATCAAATCCAGGCTACCTCTTAAATTACTTTTGAAAGCACTAGACATTTCCCGTCGGGGAAGACCAATCGAGCAGCGAGGTATATCGACAATATTACACAAAAGAGCTAGATTACACGTAACATGTTCCCCGAGGCCCAGTATCGATAATCAATCACTAGAGAAATGCGTGCGGTCAGGGCGATCTGCTCGGTACCTTGCCGAATTACCCAAGCGTAGCCGATTTAACTAATCCAAGTCGGTAAAGTGAGGCCGCCTACTTTGGTATGGCGAAGATCTTTACACTCCCCGGATTCGCCGCCCCGGCGGTATCGCCGCCGGGGAGTAGCGGCAGCGACGGCCTACTTGATCCCGGTTGGAGGTTGATTTCCGGTGGGTTTGAGCCCCGCTCCCCGTCCGGATCCTCTTGGACGGTGCCCTTGTCCAGGGAAAACCATGTTTGGAGAAACAAGATGAAATATCATGGCCGGAACGATGACAAAATATGCACGAGAGGTTACCTTTGGAACGAGTATCAGGCCTCGATGATTGACGGGAAGAAGATTGAATCGCCATTGCCATGGCTGCGTCACGATCGAACAACGACCAGAAGTGACTACGAAGTTGCCTCCTGAAATAGGGTATAGTCTTCATAGGGGCCAGTCGGTGTGTTCGAGATCCATTCGAGCAAGCATAGCAGAACACGTTGCCAATCGGCTGACAAAGTACGTTGAAGCGGGTTTATCCACCGACCCGTCAATAAACCAAATTTTCTCACAACGTCGTGAATAACTATTGATTTGGACCAATCATCATAGTTATTTCCCGTAAAAAGAACAGTACTAATAATATTACCCGGATTATCATTAGAGCTTAAATAAAACGGAGAGTTGTGATCAATTTTTGGGGTAGTGGGGTGCGCCGCCCGGAGAATTTGGCGGTGGGTGGCTATTTACTGACTCGTCGACAACGGAGGGAGGGGGGTTGTTCGGTCATGGTGGAGGGGTAGGTTCGAAAATTAGAGTAGAAGAGTAGAGGATTTTTGCCAGCCGTGTGGAGTGCGATACCGTGTAAAATATAATTTCAGTGATTATTATTATTTCACAAATATTATATACACTTTACAATATAACCTACCGGGCTAACTATGCAAAAGGCAACAATAATAGTAATATTACAACAGCAAAATAACAAGGGATTATTACTTATATTTAATAATAAATACTTATATATTTGAATGATAAAATCTAAAAATTTTAAAATTGAAGGCGTGTCATTGTTTTCTTGATCGCATCTAAACTTCACCACTGTGGAAGATAGAGATCGATTACAGAAAGAAGGATAAATAGTGGAAGGAAGGTTGTTACAGTCGGTCCAATTTGAATTGATTTGCTTTTTTATCCTTCTCAATGGTGTAAAATGGAGTCCTCATATAAGTTTTGGTAATTAGTGGAAGCAAGGTTGTTACATACGGTCAGTCCAATTTGATTTTCATTTTTATCTTTCTCAATTGTGTAAAATGGAGTCCTCATATAAGTTTTGAGTTTTTTTAGCAGGGGTAACCTGATCGATACTCTTTTGGAGTGTCTGCTGGGTAAATTTCGGATTTGGCACGTAATGGCGCGAGCCACGTCGGCCGGGGTAAACACACTAGGCAAGTCGCCGTGATGGAAACCATTAGAAAGTGTTGGTAAATCGAGACTTCATGACACTTTCGGTCGTGGTACCGCTTCTTCCAAGCCAAAACAGCATTCTTGCGGGTAAGTTCTGAGTTTTGATTTTGTTTGTGCATTGCTCAATGAGACATTTTTATATTTTAGAGGTTTCTCTTGCGTTAATGCATGGAAGTCGATTCAAAGTTCATTGCCTTCCCTAGGATTATCACCTTTAAATAACAAAAATATTTCAATTACTTGTCAAACTTCGAATCTTTTCCTTATATTCGACGCCACATAAGGCCAGTACTTACAAGTCAATATGGACTTTAAAGGGCTAATTCTTGTCCGGCTCATAACTTATTGAGTCATTGCAAAACCAAGGTCCATGGCCACATAATCTAGTGCATTTCGAGTGTCAAATTCATAGTCCGGAAATGTAACCCAATTAGAACACACCTAACTCGATAAGCATAAAGCATTACTTGTGGAGAAAATTGGGAAACTAGCAATGTTTGATTAGTTTTTTAATTTGTAGTACTCACTTAATTTTATTTGTCTAAATAACGTAGCCGTATGAAAATATACAAATAGGCTCCCGGTCCATTTTCCTCATTGTTCCTTTTTTCAACTCTTCTTTCTCCAAATCACCTACACTCCCCAATGGCCCCACATGTAGATTTAATCCCGGCCGCCCTTCACAGAAACTATCCGCTTCAGTTAAATTTCAAATTTGAGATGCTTAAATTGCCACTTCCAACTACCCCACCCCTACCCCACTGCCAACCACCCCACCCCAAACCTTACATAACAAATTTAAATATTCAACCTTATTAGCTAAATTAAAAAGAAAAGAAAATATTAATTTAAAATGCTTTCAATAAATTTTTAATGAAAATTTGGACTTTTAGATAAAATATTTTCATAATTAGTATTATTTGAAAAAAATATATGAAAAAATATCTGAAAGTTAACTCAAACAAAGTTTAATTGACAATTGTAATTATCTCGTACATCAGCAATTTTTTGAGTCATTATATATTGAAACTTATATATACTTGAAGATTTACTCTCAAAACCATAAATTATAATCTACTCAATCTCATAATGTATTTTATTCTGTTACACTCAATCTCATAATGATTCGCAATAATATTTACAATATTTATCTCCTAGTAAGACACGATATTATAAAACTTGAAAATAAAGTGGGAAATCACGGTTAAAATAGTACTTTTGGATTTGTTTTTTAGCCAACTCCATTTCTGTTAAAGAAAGATTTCCGTTTTAAGCGTCCTATTTGAATTATCATTAAATATAGTCATTCCAAATAAATTAATTAACCTTACAAGCAAAGTATCAATTTCATAACTTAGTTGACAATACAAAATAATTTGAATTTTATCATCTTTGAGAGCTGATTTTAAGGGTTTAGAGAGTAAAAGGGTTTTAAAAGAAAGGAAGAAAATGGAGAATCGGGTTTGGAGTTACTTTTCCATTTTCAAAGTCAAACGGCTCGTAATATTAGAGGTCAACCCCTTAGATTATAAGTCATTTGAATTAGTTGGTCAAATAGTGTCTTTGTTGAAATCGTGAAAATTGATTCTCTTTTATTATGCTCTTTGCGACAATTGTGTATCGATTCATTTTACCGGTTTTTTGGTTAAATGAGATTACCCGAGCTTAGTGTTCGCACTTAGTATTTGTATATTACTAGTGTGGAGTTCTCATGATATTTAAGGAGTTATGAGCGGTGCTAGATCTTACTCGTTAATGTAGTTATAATAATAGTAATTGGTCAATTATTATTATTATATACAATTTAACTATTATACGGCTAGAAAGGTCAGCTATGCTTGTCTGATGATATTCGAATAATATTTCATGAATGAAATTAAACTTGAGACTTAATATATTGAGAGATGTATGTATCAATATTTATATATGTGTCAAATATATTGATGAACATCGATTAGTTAAAACTTACCAAAGTTTAATCAATTAAAAGGCTGTTGAAATCAATGAATAACACAAATTCTTCGAGGTGATTCGTTAGTATTTAGATGACTTATTAAGTTAATTAAAATACTACAACTCATATTCGTTATTTGATTAGAAGCCATAACGGTCCCAATTAAGTTAGCGAGTTAAAGCGATTCTTGAGTTGTAGCGGTTTGGAATTAGGCTTTTGGTATTTAAAGAGAAAGAGATAAGGTTTTTCATTTCATGAAAAAACCTTTTATCACCATTTTCTCTCCGTAGCCGCCCTCTAAGAGGTGGAAAACTTTTCTCTTCCAATTTTGTCCTCTTCAAACTCACAACGAAGTTGATCTTTCGGTTCGTTCCCATATTTGGTGTGTGCAATCTAGAGGACATCATTTAGGTGTTGAACAAGTTTTTGGAGAGGACATTGGGACTTTAGCATTGGGGTTGCTTGTGGGATTTGGGTTCATTCGTGCTGTTGCAATGTAGTATTGTATTTATACATGTATTTTTTTGTGTTTAGATTAATATACATCATTTGAGGATCACGGGATGTGAATTGATGTTTATCAGAATGAATTCATACTAGATTCTAACGGTGTTTTAGTATTGTTTCTAAAGTTAACACCAATGTGTTTGGTGACATTAATGCTATAAAAAGATTTGCTTTTAGACGTCAAACGAGATGTAGATAGTGACATCATTGAATCATGGAAATGTACTTGGATGCTTAGTTTTGTATTCAGCTCCGGGTGAGATAAGCATTCTGATGGAATTGATGGAGCCAGATATGAGCAAGTTTAAGAGTAGAGATGATAAAGTGCTAGATGGGGTTGAGATACCTTAGAGAGAACTCAACTTTACATCTCGGTATAAAAGCAGAAAACTTGTTGTGTAAATCGGGAACAATGAATCTCTTTTTACTTTGTTAGTTTATAGTAATGTAATACTGTGTTGATGCCATCATCTTCGATTATTGGGTTGGATGTCATTTTAAAGGTCACTTAGGGAGGTGATGAATAGCCACCTAGACTTCATATAAAGATTTTGAAAACTTAGTGATGCTAACTATCCATATTATTAATAACATGAATTGAATCTATTTCAATTGCAAAGATGTGGCCTCTCATTTATGTGAGTGTATGTGTGCTTATCATTACTATTGTAGATAATTATTCAACTGAATCGTCTTCCTAAGCCCCTCTCATTGAATGTCACTTACAAGTTCGGGCTAACAATATAAGATGAACCCATAGCCCTTAGTCTATTTTATGCTAACAGGAGGACAAAATTGGCAAGCAACACATGGTTGACCAGCTTTTTTTAATTTCTAGCACTCATGTTAATTTCTTTGCCTAATATCACGCTCATGTGTTTAAAATATCCCGCCCAAAGTGTAATCTTCTCGCCGTCTTCAACCTATTCTTCTCTTTATTGCCTCCCACCACCATACTTGAGTCTCCGGCCCCCTTCCCATGACTGCCATTCATTTCACTTTTCCCCTTTGTCCCTTCTGCCTCCCTCTCCTTACGATCAAATTTTGGTTTGGGAGGAGGTAGGAAATTCCACCGTTCTTGAGGGGAGAGAAGGGGGTGGAAATATCATTCATGCGGCGTAGGGGATGGGGAGTGATTAAGGTAAGTGTTAGAACAAGAGATATTAGATCTGAAAATGCGCGTTGAATAATTTAGATTGTCTGACCGATTTATGATGAATTATAGTTCAATATATATATATATATATATATATCAGTTGTTGAACAATTAATATTTAGGATTTACCGGTATCGACATTAGGGGTTATGATGGCTTGCTAGGGTCCGCTCATAATCCATATATTAAGGTGATGATCGGTTAATATTATCTAATATATTGCTATTGTCGATCCGTCCTAATAGGTCACACACAAACAGTAAACTGAAGTAATAATAAATGTATTATAACTTCCTGTATTTAAAGTGAAACGTGAAAGAAATATTCGGGATGAAAAATTGGTTCTCGGAAATAGTTGATGGGGCGTTTGTTGGTTGTAGAAGGATGAGGATGGAGGAGTATCCAAGTTTGCCTATTTAAAGTAGTTTAAACCTACACAATTACTAATGCTCATATTTTTTGTTTAAAACTCTCCTCCTCCAGACCCTATATGTCCGAACCCCCTTAGGAAGAGAAAAATAGTTTCTCTTCCATTTTGTTCCAAGTTTCGCTTTAATCGTTCTAGTAAAAGCGCCGCGGAGGAGTTCGGGATAATTTCTTTGGTGTTCGATATTAACGGAGACACCATAACTTTTAATATTCCCACGTAAATCGAGCTCATCGTTTTTCCACTGCCATTAAAATATTCAAGAAGAAAGGTACAATCCTATCATTCATATTTATTGTTTTGGTATAATCCGTAGTATTTTGGGATTCGTATTCTATTAGAGTAGAACTTTTGTATACGATGTAGGAACCTTGAGAAGGAGCAATTTTAAGGGGGTGGGGTAGTGGGGAAAGGGGTGGTGGGGGTTATGGTTGGGGTGTAGGGCTATGGTTGGGGGGAATTGGTTGAATGAAGGAGATAGTCTTAATTTTTTAAAGTGTATTTTAGACAATTAAATGGGTATGCTATTTAGTCAAATAAATTAACATGGGTCCTAAAGTAAAAAAGTCGGTTGAGATAATCGAATGGTCTAGCGGATGAACTTGATACTTGAGGTGAAAGGTTCGAATATCATTATAAGGGGAGAAGGGTTGAAAATTATTTTAATCTTACCTATAAAAATAATTAAAAATTGGGTTATTTTGCCAATTTTCTCCAAATAGGAGTGTCAAATAACTCCAATCCATGGTCAGGCATTTCAGCCCACTTAAAACAACCTGTAACCCATAATCGTACTTGTGACACTTGTGAGTCGAGATGAGTAAATCGGTCTTATGGTTTCGGATGAAACCCAGCGTATTTCGGGTTTTACCGATTCGGTGTTATTCGTTTTTCGTTCAACTGTTTTTTAGTGCGGGTATGACCGATTTTCGGTGCGGTCGGTGTAAATCGGTTTGAATAAGTGAAAATCTAAAATTAACTCCGTATTATTGACATTATAGATGTAAACAATCGATAATTAAGGATTATTTGTATGCTTATTAGTAATTTTACTAAAAATTAAATAACTCAAATTAAAAAAAAATCACTTTTACTTATTTAGTGAGAGAAATATGTGGTTTCAAATTTTTTGGTGTAGATGCGTTCACTGAATCATTAATTTGTTACTTTATGGACTATATTACTGACCTATTGTTCAATTCCATTATTCAGCTTCTAATATGATTTATAAAAGCCAACTGCTAGAATACAATACTTCTCTGACTAGTAAATATTTATTTGAAATATATGATAAATTTAAAAATAAATGATCGGTGCGATTCGGTTTAGGGTAAAACCATAAATGGCAAAAAAGTTTCGGTTTAAAAAAAATCGAACCGAATCGGTTCAAATCGGTGCAATTCGAGCAGTACGATTCAAATTTTTTCCAATATGGCCATCCTTACTTAGCTTGTGACTTGTGAGTTGTAGACTTGTATTATTGGAAGAAATTCAAGTGCGATGTGCCAAAAATATTGATGATTTCATGGAATTTTCTTTTTCGTTATGATTTAATGGTCTTTGAGCAGCGATTTGGCAAAAGTCGATTACCGATTAAGTACGTAAGCAGGCGAATCGAACCGAATATCGGAAGGTTCGAGGCGCTTCGGCTCGATGATTTCAGTTCGTTCGATTCGGCTGAATCGCCCAGATATCAAAATGGCTTCGGCTCGAGTTCGAAGCCCAAATTAAGGGTTAAGGTTCGATTCGGTTCGGTTCGAAATCGCCGAATGGTTCGAAAAAGCTCCATTAGTGAATGTCAAAATCGAAAAACAATTGAACCAAAAACACATAAAACTGAAACAATTGAAACAAAAACACCAAAAATGTAATCCCAAATCAAAACCTAATTAAAAATACTAATACAAATCCCAAAATCAAACCATGAAATTGAAATAATAATTTAAACTTTTGAATTCTTCATGCATCTAATTAAAATCCCAATTTAAACCTCTAAATTCTTCATGTATCTTCAATTCTAGGACTTGCTTCAATTTTTGCAAACAAATCTTCAATGAAACTGGAACTTGCTTCGATCTTTAATTCATGATAATTGTGGAAGGAGGGGGAAAAAGAAGGAGAAATTGAGTTATGTAACCGGAGGGAGGGCCGGGGAGGGGGCAGCGAAGGGGAGGTCTGATTACATATTTTCAAAAGAAGGAAATGAGTGATGGATGGGTTGGTGGTGAGATGTTATCTTGAGGCGAATAGGATATTGTATTAATGGACAATAATCTGTGAATGAAACTTTTTTGACAGTTTGAGCTCGGCTCGGAGAATAACACATTTTAAGGCTCGGTTCTACGGTTGAACCTCCGAGCCGAACATCTAACCGAACGATTTCGAATCGAATACTCCGAATCGAACCGAACATTTCAGCCTTAAATCAAATATGCTTTAACAAATGGACTTCTATCTGACACTCTTTATCACTTATCGTATATTCTAAATTTTCGTTTCTGGATTAAGTTTACAAAATTATAATTATACGGTTGTGGCATGAATAACTATGTCCCCCTCTCCCCTCCTTAATTAGACAGAACAAGAAACAGAGACCAAAAAATCCACCAAATCTCGAAGAAGGATACACGGTTATTGTTACACGCACAAAACATAAATTAACTAGAGGAATCAAGCTAGGCGCCATACATATAGAGACCTAGTGGTCCTCTAAGGCCTTAACCTTCTTGTAAAAGGGTCAATAATATTTCTCCCAAAAAAAAAAGCTTCATTATTGTGTAGCATGCATGTGCTTCTCAATAGGCAGTGTATGTTCTTCATCTAAAGACTTGTCAAAATTTGCCACTTGAAGGGTTCCTACTTGAGGGGTTCGCTTCAGTTTATTATTATGATCATTGATCTCTCCATAGACATAAGAAACAAATCCCCAAATTGAGAGTACTAGGGAGACCCCCTTTTGAGCTTGGAACTTTTCATGAAAGAATATGACTGCCAACACTTCTGTAATTGGGATCGATACTGCTGATAAAATTCCGAGGAAGAGAGATGAAGCACAGAATATAACCCCATTTATTCCCAAGAGCATGCATTGCCAGGCAATGGCATCACCTACCAAAACCATGTAATAAATTACTTGTCCAAGTTCATATTCTCTTGCTTCCCTTCCAATTGCCTACAAAATAACATTATGATAAAGTTTAATGTAACTTTTGTAGACTTAAACATGATACGAAGATAATAATTACATAAATGATTCGGAAAATTTGATAAAAGACGAAACTTAATTTATGGAGTTTATATTGATGAAATATCTAGTCGGGCTTTGATTTGAAGTTCTTTATAAGTGGAAAGTATAGGGCATGGCAATTGGGAAAAGCATATATAAAAGTAGAATGGGTACCTTAAAATCATTGTTGACTAGCATTCCAACTGTACTAAAAGCAGTAGCAATAAGACACATGACAAAGTCAAACTCCATTGCCAAGGTATAAGTCAAGGTCTGATGTGATTTCTTGTAAGCTAACTCCATCAATGGAGTAACAAGGCCATTTAGAACAGCAGCCAAACCCATGATCATAAACCCGATAAGATACTCCTTTTTGGACTCCCCTTTTGGCCTATCAGTGCTGGCATTGAATGCCAACACTGCGGCTCCTACAGTCAACAACACGATGGAATTGATTGTGTAGGGTGTCAGCTTTTGCTTTACAAGAATAAATGCGAATCCAGCTGTGAACGCGAGCTGGCATGCAAAAATAAGAGACCCGGTAGATACCGGGAGTTTCGAAGAGCCGTAACTATACAAGTAATCAATAGCCCCAAAGATGAGCCCAATGATGGAAGCAGAAATAAAAAGAAAGGGCTTCATCAAGATGATTTTGGCATTGAAGCCTTGACTTTTTCTACGTTTCAAGTAGGAAATGAAGAGGGGGATGAGGATAATTGGGCAAGCTGTTGTTTGTAACCAACTTGCGAGCCATATTCTACTTCCTCCATGTATGAAGTAGAGACGAGTGATTAAACTGCCGACGCAACCACCGGCTAGGAGGAGAAATGAGCTCAAGAAGAGGAAGAATTTTATCAATGGAATGTTGCTACGATTGTTTTCCATTTTAATTTGTATCTTTTGATGGATCGAAAATGAGTATGGTTGTATACGTATTTATAGTATGCATGGCCAAGTGCTTGCATTGTGAGTAACATATTCAATACTCGCTGATATTTTATTTATTAAATCCCTAAACGTAAATTAAGAAAAATGAAAAGTAGTCGAAAAATATGTATTAAATATGGAATAATGATTGAAGCTATATTATTGGTTAATTTGATAATTTAATAATAAAATAATCAAAAATAGCATTGAAAATGTAAAAGCATTAATTTTACATCTTAGAATGATAGAAATAAGCATGTCACGATTTTTGAATTAGGGCTAGTAAATATAAATGCGAAGAAAATAATATTATTATCCAAATAAAATGATTGTTGGTTTGGTTGATCTAATATCATTCTTTTGGGTATATAGAAATGCACATTTGGTCTCAATAATAAATAACATTGTAAGATGTAACATAAATGTCGGATGATCAAATAAGGTAAATTGGATTATCATATTATGTAGTTCAAGAAATCTTAAATTTGGTTTTCGTTAAACTTAATATATAATCTAAAGTCAATCAACAATATTCTTATAAATGTGGGAGATAATTGCTGATTTTTGTAGTACATAAGTGGGTCGAGGTTGTCTTTTTGATGCAGCGTCTGAAAGTTGGCAAAATGGTATAGAAATTACAACAAAGTTGCAAATTGGTTCTCGAAATTACCTCAAAGTTACAAGTGGTCCCAGCGTTTTTAGCATTTAACGGTTCCGTCAGGTAGGGACAATTTGTACTTTTAATGTGAAATTCGAGGACATTACAACTTTACTGTTAACACCAATTCTGTTAGAATTCGAGTCCGGGTGGGTGTCAAGTAATATAATGAATAGGCAGTATACCATGAATTCCAAATATACTAATTACTAGGTCTTTTTCTTTATCCTTAATTAACTAATAATCAAAGAGTAAATTTAAATCTAGGCTACTTAGCTAAATTGACTAAACAATTAAATTAGCTAATACTAAATGAATCTGAAAGTAATTGGATTGTACTTAATATTCGAGTATAATTAAAGGCCCCTTTTGTTCTATAGGATTCAATTTACCTAGTAGTTACTTATTAGTTAAGTAACAAAACGTTAAGCAATTGATATTATACCGGTTAACACGATTAAGTCTCTGAAATAGCCTCTACATGATAGCTTAAAATAGGAGATCTTCTTAGCAACGTATCTTTATTAAATTGCTGGCGTGGCATTCACGCATATCTCTATGGTAATTGAAACATGTGTTCGATTATTAATTAAGTAAGTGACAAGCCTCTTTCTAGCAGTGTCCCTGACATGAGCGGCAATATTGATATCAAGATATTAAATACAATTATGCACAATAATCGAAATTATGAAAGCGGAAATAAATTAACTCCAAAAGAAAATCAAATCATCCGATCGGCTTCATCGAGATTCACGACTAATAATAAAATTAGTTCATAATAAAAGACATAAATAAATCGTAAATTAATGGCATTCATCCTTAACAATAAAAAATAACTTGAATTAAAAATATTCAATAAATTAAAAATGTCAGCTCGCCCGATAGTGCGCTAAACAAACTGACTTTGATGACTTCTCTTGGAATTCAGAATGTACTTTCTTTTACTCACAGCTTCTCCTCTTTTAGTGGGATTTAGTAACTTTAATAGTGATGGTAGAATCGCTGATAACGGATCGTGACTCATTATGACTCTTAGTGGGTGCTCATATCTTGATTAGTAGATTCCTTAGCTTTAACCGATAGCTGCTGGCTTCAGATAAGCAGCAAGTGCAAATTATATCGGATTAAGGTAAAAATAACGTCAGTATCGTAATTAGGGCCTCAAAGCAGTATATAATAAGCAGCTTGCTCAACCTTTTAGGATCGAAAAAGCAATCGTCGTTTTACGAGATCAAATCGTGATTATCTCTGAATGCTGCATGATATAATATAGGTGGTCGAATTTTGTTAAGAATGCATGGGATACCACCGTAACACAAATTATTTTTTGATGATAGATTTCTTACAATTGACAATCCACTTGCTTGTCTTATCTACAGTTAGATTTGTCTGTAATTTGTCATTGGTTCATTGAAGTATAATGATAGCTTAAATAGCGATTGAAAAAGCATTATCTAAGCCCAACAACCAAGCGATGTCTAAGCGCAAAAATGTAGCTAGTATGTAGTGGTGTACATTAACATTGTTTTTATTTGTAGCTATAAAATCAATTGAATTATTTGAAGTTTTGAACCAGTAGTAGTAGGGGAAACCTAAAATTGAAAATGGAATATCATCTCCTTCGTTTTTTATTTATCGTTTATTTATTGTTTTACGTAATTTGCACATATTAAAAGTGCATTAAAATATAAAATGTGATTATTTAAAACTATATTATTAGTTGATTGATAACTTCATAAGAAAAAATAGTCAAAAAGTATATTGAAAATATAAAAATTTAATTTTCTATACTAAAAATTAATGAATCATTATCAATGAAATAAAAAAATTAATTAATCTAGAACGAGAAATTAAAAAAAAACAGTATCAATGAATCAATTAATTATCGTCAGTGTCAGCGCGCGATCGAATCTTTAAGTAAAAAAAACAATAAAGCACTCATCTTTATACTCCGTATCTACCAAATCAGCATCTTGTTGTTAACTAATTGATCATATCTTAACTTCAATTCATTAATTGTAGTGCATATTGATTTCTTATTATTTACTCCGTATTAACAACGAAAACTTATTTATTTAATTAATTGGTTTATGTTATTTAAGTTTGTTGTAGTCTATACTTAACGGTGGTGTATGTCACGCCCCGCTCCGTTCTGATTGCATATATAACTCAATCCCTATAACTCATGCATTGATAAAACTATAATTGGTTTGTGTTATTTATTTAATTAATTGGTTTGTGCTATTTAAGTTTTGTTGAGCGCGTCACCGGTGGATATCGGTCGGCCCAGCAGTATAGCACTGCTTGGCATCGGCGTGGATTAAATCCTATGGCATATATGTAGCCATTCTTGAATCGAAATCGTCTTCGGTGATGAGATTTACTGGCTATCTTTAGTATTTGTGTATGGGGTAGCTCACCGGACCCGTCAGAGGCACATCTGGGATAACTCCATTGGTGATGGGTACTTAGTCTTGAGCGCCTCACGTTGGCTGTCGACGTGTGAATTGATAAACTATAATATGACCATGTATTAATAATACTTAAGTGATTTTTATATTTAATACTTTATATTAAAATATTGTATACAAAATTTTATTTTTTTGCCCTTCATAATTAGATTATAGTTTAAGAAGCGAATTAAAACTTTATATGAATAAAAATATAGAGATAATAAAAAAGTATCACTAATGCTCAAAACAATGGAATATTTTGAGACACAACTTTTACTCTAAATACTTATATTGACAAGGAAACAATGCTAACTTTTAAAAAATAACCCATAAAAATTTAAAATTAAATAATTCTTTTAAAAATTGAGAAGCAGTATTACCATGCATGTTAGTATATCATTTACTCCCTTCAATCCAAAATAATTGACTTTTTCACATATCGAGGTAAATTTTTAATCTTCAATTATATTATTAAATAAATTAATATTGAAAAGTATTTTAAAGCAATTCAATTATATAAATTTATATTTTTAAAATAATTAATAATTAATAATTAATGGTCGAAAATTCAAATTTGAAAAAATCAACGTCAATTATTTTGGATTGGAAGGCCCAATCAATATTTAATCATCTAAATTTAAAATAAATGATTTTTCCGAAATGGAATAGGGAACATATATGGATATAGATCAAATCAAAAATTATACTTGAACTCTTTTCGAGGATTTTAATAATGTTGTTCGAATGATTGTTGAAACTATAATGGCCTCCATAAAGTAAAGATGCTCCATAGGTCAGAGTAAAATATGCAAATTCGACTACAAAGCTTAAGCCTTAAATTTCGACCATTAAATTTAGCTCTATTTAATAATGGCAACTTCTATGGCTCTCGATAATTTTGCAGAGTATTATTGTAAAGAACTACTCGATAGTGTTCACTATCTATATTTTACGGAGTATTTATTTCACCATGTGGATCATGACATCGCTAATAAATAATATTATGGGGTGCAGAATAATAAATTAAAGTAAATGAGAATCCACTCATTTTTGTATTTACTTGCTACATTTCATTTAAAAAATTACCTTCATGTTTAAAAATTGGAATAAATTTAAAATTGATAAAGTGTTCGTTTAAAAAATTCAAAATAATCTTGTGGGTTGAAATCTTCATGTATTAATCTTTAAATAATCTTTTCAATTATTAAAGCAACGAATAATCTTGTAAACCGGCAAATATACTTTCATCTTTAAAAAATGTCCAGTTTACCTTTTCAATTATTAAAAGCAACGAATAATCTTGTAGACGAGTTGAGATTTTATTAATTATTTTTATCTTTAAAAAATGTCCGGTGTACCTTTTCAATTATTAAAAGTAACGAATAATCTTGTGGACAGTTGAATTTTATTAATTATTTTTAATTCAATTCAATTTATTTGTATTAATTAAAATAATTAAGTAAAAATCAATCACACAATTAAATGTATCGATTAGGACTTCGTCGAGCACTCCAATTAAAATGGAGTACCCCGTGTAAGGGTTCGATATTTTAGCCACATGAAAATTATGTTTATGTTAAATTAAAACCTAATTAAGCATCTCGTGTGATAATGTGGCATTAAAATGTGTTCAAGAAATTACGTGATTAAAATAATAAAATGAAGGAAAAAATCGGAATAAGCAGTTTTACGGATGAAATAAAGCTTAAAATGATGGCTCGATGAAAAATAAGGTATGAAAACTAGGGTAAGCTTTACCCGTTGAAAATGAAAAGCAAGGCGGTGAAGCACTTTTACTTGCCGCATCCTCCAAAAAAATGGGCCGACATTTTGATTAAAAAATATATTATTTTAATATATTATTTAAATCGATCAATTAGAAGAAAATTCGATAGCCTATAAATATCCATATCTCAACCAATTCAAATAATACCTCCACAATAAAAAAAAATACAATAAAAATCTCCGAGATAATTTAAATAAAAACATTTCTGCGTGTATTTCTTTATGAAAACAAGATTGTTAACTTCAAGGAGAAAACCCATGCTTTCTTAAATCTTTAACTTCACTTTCTGGTGCTAGAATTGAGGCGAGTAGAAGAAACGTAAAATCTTCAACTCCATACCCAAAAATAAATCTGATAAGAGCGAGGTTGAATTATTATACAAGCGATTAATTTCAAAATCAACAACCAAAACTAATGAGAATTTGATCATTAGGTCTCGTAAATCAAATTCTCTGAGGAGTAAGCCCTTGAAATGCCCATAATGCTAAATCATAGAGGCGAGGATATAAGTTGCATAGTCTCTACACCTATCAAGAAACACGCGGGCTAATTTCAGACGCCCTCTTGCATTAACAAGCATAGCTATCCACAGGATGGCGTCTAAAAAGTGGGAGTAATTTCTTGGCACCGGACTTCGGTCCCCAGGCTGTCTTGGGGATCAAGCTATTAAGGCACTTGACTATCTGGCGTAACCAGCGAATCAGTCTAGTCTGAGGGCCAAGTCTAAAGACCAAGATTAGAATCGGATAGCGGTACGGACTTATTTGCTAAGGCTCACCAGGCTTCGGACCATATCCAAGTCAAAGACCAGAGTATGAACTAAGTCTTACATCGATCTAGATCACCTTGGTCGGACTCTATCTAGCTTAGGATGGAGTACCAACGGTCCAGAAAGCACAAATTCAAATGCAGCTCGAATCATCTCTTGGTCCGGAACCACCAATCCGGCCCATAATAGGCGCCTAAATCAAGTCAATCCCAAATCAAGTTCAGAGGCTACATCAAATCGAATCCGACATTTTAAGTAGTGACTATTCGGCACTTAGAAAACAATGGTGATGGTGAATTTTTAATGCGTGATAAATATTTTTATATAAGATAGATTTAAAGTATTTTATTGTATTATATTAGATGTAGCATCATAAATAATAAAATCTTTCTAGTAGTTACAAATCTTAAAGTTTTTATATATAGATGCACACAACTTTAATTGATTTTAGTTTATATATTATGTTAATAGTGAAAAATATTGAAATTATTATAGTTTAATATATTTTCATAAAATTTATATTATATATTAAAAACGAACTTGAGTTCAAAATGGAGTTAATTAATAAAAGTAAATTATCTATATATTGTGAGATCATAGCCAACTTCCTTTATTAACATGGGTGACATAACAATTTAATAAATACTCATCATAAAAAATAGGGCGAATGGTACCAGAGATCACTCACGTTTGTTAAAAATCTCGTTCGATTAGCGTGCTAACTATGTTGTTTTCGATCACCGGCGTTCCTTGTAAGCAAAATTGGTCATTCAAATCGATTTTTAAGCTTTTTATTGAGTTTTCGATGTTTAAAAGATATTTTTCTCATTTGCTAAAACTAATAAATAAAAATAAATCAACACCCATACTTATCATCTTTCCCCCAGACCACCCATTACTTTATACTACTTGCTTGCGGAAAACGCTACGCTAAGCGATTAACGTTAATAAACTTCAACCCCCTCTGCATGTTTGCATTACTTTAACCCTTTGACTGAGCCACCCCACCTCGCAATGCATTGTGCAAAAGTTTGATAGATACGAGGCACTTTTATTGAATCAACAAAATCCATGAAGATCTTAAGAAACCAAAACAAACGAACATGATCTAATTTTGGTAGTTTAGTTGAGGAAATTGCATTTGTGGTCACAGTAAATTAACAGCTGATGAATTAGATTTGGTCCCGATAAGTGACAACATTCTGATTAGTACCCGGTAATTGTCTTTTAATCCCTATTTAAGTCTAAAATATTAATTACATTAACAAGTAATGTTTATAGTTTGGGGTGTCGATTTAGGTGATATATAATTTTGAAGGCGGCTTTAGAGGTTAAAATGTAATTATGAATAAGGAAATTGCATCTCAAAGTCCCCGATAAGTGTGGCGATGGTGGCGATTTTGGTCCCGATAAGTGATCTTTGTGCCGATTAATCGATAATTATCTTTTTTGATCGCATTAGTCCCTAAATGTAATTCCGTTAACAAAGTAAGCGTTTATAACGTTTACAGATTAATTTGGAATATATAATTTTGAAGACCTTTTGGGGTTAAATGTAGTATGAATACTTTTGGACTTTTTGATATTTTTCCCTCAAATATAAAACTTTTCCCCATAAGGTCGGTGAAAGGTTTTCCTGAGTATATATTCTAAATGAAAACCTTTAAAGAAAATGATTACTATTATGGAAGATATAATTTTTTCTAGGATGACAACTAAAAAATCAGAAGGGAGTACTCGTATATTATAAATTAGAAAAAATAAATTGACGTTATTTGTCGTACTTAGACAACTAAGTTGACAATTTTATCGTCTACTACATTTTAGAAAATAACTTACAAATTAGAACATCATATTATTGCTTTTAAAATGTATAAGAAAAACAAGCAGTCGACAAACAAATTTACCGAGAAATGAAGATCAAAGATATCTTAGCAATTTAAAAAAACATGCGTGATAGTGTAACCAATTATTGTATCATTGACAAAGTAAAAAACAGTGATGCGTTGATCATTATCGTGCATGTGGTTTTGTAAATTCATTGCTTCTAAGATCTGACATATTTCGCGGATGTTTAACATGTTGAAAATCATCCAAGTCTTTGGACTCTTTGATGTTAGTCTAATAATAAACAGTCAGTCAAAATTTATTTGTAAATGATTTATTTAAAATTTGCGTACCGTACTGCTAATATTCTAAAAATGTCACCGTCTTGGGGATGAGAATGATCGCAAAATTCTGAGAAGATCGATTTAAACAAGCGTATCATCAATCTGGTATCAAAAAATTGGTCTTTATTATTTGATTATTTCAATTTATGATTGTATGCTGCTCGTGACCGATTAAGTAGTAGATAAGGCGTCACGTGGCGATACATCTAAAAAGAAATCCAATGGGAATTACTAATATTTATCATTCCGAAATCCGTCACGAGCTTTATTAGATTTGGTGGGGCGGGGAAAAAAGTCGTGATATTTGGAGGAAAAACATCAAAAAAAGTCAAAAATATTCATAAAATTACATTTTAACTTAGTTTCAAATTATTCTCCTTTTCAAAATTGACCCCAGCGTTATAAGCATTCTTTGTTAGATTAATATTTTAGGGACCAAATGCGATCAAAAAAGACAATTCTTTAACGATGTCGTTCTTGGGGCAAAATCTGCCGTCATCTACTGGGACCACGAGATCAATTTCTGTCCTCGATACGGCCCAGCAAATCTTATATTCTCACCCCAAAATATTGCATTCCATAAGATATGATGAGATTAATATTTTAGGGAGGCTAATGCGATAAAGACAATTACTAAAACTAATACAGCGGTCAACTTCTTTGAGGCCAATCACTACCGTCATCCTTCTTCTTCACAGTGCAATTCTCTGTTAGTTTCATATTTTCCCCTTTATTCTTTTCTTTTAGTTTTTATTGGAGAATATAATAGATGATTTGATTGGTCTAGAAAATTGAATAGACATTTAAAACACTTTGGTATAGCGAAGAACACAAATAAAGTCACATATGTAGACACTCGGTGGCAGAAGGGTTGGGATCATGGGAAGATGAGTGAATAAAATTTTTAAATACTAGATAATCTAGGTGCTATTCGCCCTAAAAAATATAGCATTTGTCCCTCTCAATAATAAAAAAATGTATTTAAATAAATTTAATATTTTTGATCTCCTGTTTTGATTCAAGCTCCGTCGGTATTTACAATTTGCTGGTCTGCATGTTATCGAATAGTATGAACCGCTGAAATAAAGGAACTGTATCAACCACAAACAAGTAGGGTGCTATTTGATCCACATGCTTTGCACTTTTGCCCATTATACGCATCTATTCTCTCTCATACAAACTGACATAAATAAAGGAACAAGTTACACTCTTGCAAATTGAGGCAACCTTATACATCGTATTTCAGATTTGATACAAAATAAAAGACTAACACTAACTGTTAATTCAGCTAATTGTTATTAGAATCGGTGTCACACACCTAATTAAGCCGCTATTATATCAACTTTAAATATTATTAAGTCCACCTCGTCTTACATGATGCAAATTAATTGTACTCATATTTTAATGATTCTTTTTATAAAATTAAAATGACAACTAAATTATTCAATAAATTCAATCCTTTGTCAATAAACAACCAGATATTCTTGGATACAAATGTACTAATTACATCATTCACTCTTCAATAATATACATTTTTGTCTAAGTTGAATTCACTGTAATATCCAACCATTTACTATTTTCTTCATTATATGATGTTTTCTAAGTAACAACGATGTATACAATTACTTTTGTTAATTGCAAACAAAAATGAAAAGCTTTTTAATTTAATTTACTCGCATGAGAGGAAAAGAGGAAAACAATATAGTATTTTTTGTTTTGTTGCACGCTCCATCAAAGAAAGAATTTTTCAGTTTATAAGTAATTGAAAACTAAATTATTATTACTTATAGCGTGTGATCATATTTCTATGTAGATGGACTCATATATGTTAATGTATTTATTAGCTTGATTGATTTAGTTTTCATTTTAACTTTGTAAAAAGAAAGTACAAAAATATGGATACAATATATATCATTAATTAGTAGATGAGGTGGATCAATAATATTTAAGGGACATAATATGGGCATAATTAGAAGTAGACGATCCGGACCCCACATCGTAACTAGTGTGATGATAATTTAAGTTCCAATGGGTATCTAATTATCCGACAAGGTCTGATTTTTATCAAACCATGTAATTATCCGATTATTTTGGATATCGAGCAAGACCTTATACTCGAGTCCTACTCGATTAGATTTCAAACGAGTTTTGAGTTGAGTTTTTTTAGTCGAGTATCGTGTAATGCAAAGAAGAATTTTTATTATTTATAAGAATAAGTACAAAATAAAACCCACTGTAGGAGAAAATTCCTCAGTGTACATGTTTATCAAATCGAAAGGATCATTTGTCGAACTATAGTTTACTAGCGTTCTTACGACAATTTGGTGAGATATTTAATTTAACTTTGTTGTTGTAGATGAGTCCGTAGACACTTGGTACAATGATAATTTTAACATTGCTTTCTTAACGTGTGATAACAATGTTTATTCCATAGAAATGTAAAACCATGTAAAGTTGATAGTCATGTCGAGTAAGCGAATCGGCATTGAGACAATGAAGAAATGTGGTTTAGATGGTTGTGAAACTGAGCTTGAGTCAGTGCTGGTGATGATAATATAAGATCAACCACCGCTAGTCGTGAGGACTTGAAGAAGCTAAAAGAAAAAATGATGTTGAAGGCAGAGAGTCGATCATTTACCCGTTCATGAAGATTCGAGAGGTCAAAGTAATGAATAAGGGAATAACAATGAATGACTGACATGTGATAAGTCAATCACACTTTGGTCAAAGGCCAACTTGTTAAAGAAAAAAATCATTGAAATCAGTGTGGACAAATAGGGGACGATAAATTCTGGTTGTATGATTCCATTGTGTTGTTTAATGCGTTGCCTTTGTATTTTTATCTTGTCTAGACATGTTGATCTTTTATGTTGGGGGAGTATATGCTTGTTATTATTCATTATACCTCTCATGTATAAGTTATTTTGTTATCGTCAAAATGAAGAGCTAGTTGACTTGTGGTCATTTGACTATTTGATTTGATGATAACAAAGTGCTACGTGGACTAATGATTTTACAAGTGACTTCTACAGTGCGTCAAGTCGGCTTAAAGGCACAAGATTGATATCTAAGCAGCCAAACCTTCTATGTGTTACGTGTTCATAGAGGACTTTTTGTGAGGAAATTCTCTCTTATTCAAGTTTCTTAGTTTTTAGAGTTAGTTTTAAAATGGTAAATCTTTTAAAATTGCTTGTTAGATTCTGAATCATTTGTATAAACATGTTCTTGATTGATCATTTTGAACTACGAATCAAGTTAAAAATGACTTTATGTCATCTTAGTATCGATTCGAATAAGATAGAAATTGGGGGATCGAACTTAAAATCATTTGGAAAAATCAAATCCTGTAAAGCCGATTGCTTTCGAGAGTTCAAGGAGGCTGGGAAAATGCGTCCAGTGTATCGGCTTTCTAGAGGGCAATCTGGTCGATTCCTTTCAGGCTCCAACTCTGATGATGTAGGGTCGGCCGCTTTAAGGTTAAGATCATCCAGCAGCAGTATGCGTCGAGTCTCGCGGTTGATGGATAACATAAAGGGCTTGTTTGATATTAATAATAAAGTGCCTAAGGTAGTAAGCCCAAAAACGCAGCCAAAATAACATATCATATTTATAAACATACATCCATACGAAATATACAGTAGCGGGGGGCCCAACGGAGTCTCCTGATACATCCTGATAATAGTATGGTCATAATATACAACATAAAAGTCTTGAAACATAACAAGGAAAAAAAAATATTAGAAGAATGTTGAGGACTTCAATACACTTGCTTTCCTTTCTATTCTTGCTCACGGTATCAGCGTGGCTCCTCGGCCGTTGATCAATTCCTAGAACACGGCCATAAAAGAGAGAGAATAGGGAGTAAGGCGTGAGCTTAGTGAATACAAATATTACAGTGGTATCAATGCGTAAAATCGTAATTATATATAAAAGCGTATGTATAACGATAGCGGTAACCTCTTAATATTACTACCCAGTCAATGAAACATTCCACGCATATATTCATAACCGTCGGCGTCGCGTGATCGAATATTCGTTGAATAAACCATGAGAAACAATGAAGGTTAGTGGGCAAAATCATATATTTATTAGAAACCATCTTATATTTCAAAAATTGATTAAACAATTTTTAATAATCAAAACTATTAAATTTTATAAGTTCATTACTACATAACTTTGATTAACAATAAAATAATGTACACTACAACATTACCATTTATTTCATAGTACATTTTCAGAGTTCAACTAAAAGCACAACGAAACATTAAAAAGAAAAAAGTTGTAAAATAACTATTTTACCCTTAAATGGAAGTACCTCAAACATTACACTTACAAATAAATGGATTCCACATAACTTCATTTTTAAGGAATAACTGACTTTTTGTCAACGTTTTAAAAAAATTCCATATATCGTTCGTATTTTAAGCCATGTATATGATCATTTCATGTTTAAGGATACGACTATACGTGAAATACTTAGCGTTCGTTGTTTGAGATCAGTTAAAGTTTTTAATGGCTGTTGGAATCATGTGAGTTTTTTTCCACATGCTTAAACCCAAATCTTAACATTTGTTATACGCAAAACAAAATCTTATTTAATTCTACAGCTTTTCACAAACCTTGGCCTTTCCGTCTCTTTCGGCTTCATTCTCTATTTTATTTAAATTTTCTGATAGGTATATGAAAAAACTAAGAATAGTGTTTCTCGAGCCGATGTTAAATTAAGCATTTTGATGCGTGAGCCGAGGTTTACCGAGCTGGAATCACCGACGCGTGTTTTCCCCATTGTTATTAAAATTGCAATTAACAGGGTAGTAGAATTAAGCGTTTTTGATGTTAGTAGTAGGGAATTTGAAATTATCAAATTAAGTAACAGTCTCAACAATGTTATTACAGGCAATCATCATTGGTATTATTTTAAAGCATGAGTGATCATCACTATATTCTCAAGCGATATGAATAATATAAGTGAATTTTTAACTATAACATGGCATGTCATTTTGCCTGCCCTGTGTTTCAGGTAACATTTTTAGCAAACTGGTACGTTATCAATATTATCATCATGAAAAAGAAAACTCTGACCAATCATAAGAAAACTCTGGCCAATCATTTGAGCGCTTCAACGCGCACCATATGATCATAAATCTATATCTGTATGCTAAAACCAAAAACAAGAATAGTGTTTTTTGAAGCATGTTTTATTGTATGGATTTATTCCAACTTGACTTTCTCAAAGACCATTGTTGAAACATTGCCTGGTTTTGCCGGAAAACTTCCCTTCAAATTTGAAACTGGGTATATTGGTGTAGGAGAATCAGAGAGTGTGGAGTTATTCTATTACTTTTTCGAGTCCGAAAACAAACCAGAGACTCATCCTCTTTTACTGTTCCTCACTGGAGGACCTGGTTGCTCTGCTGTCCATACTATTATCTATGAAATAGGTATGTTCTTTTGTCTTTTTTTAATTCAAATAACATTTTTCATTCAAAAAACATTACAAAATTTTCAGGATATGCCGTCATATCTACAATATATGGAGGAAACCTTCCTCAGATCCAGCCTCCTAACCATAAATTCTACTAGCAAAAATGGGATAGGATTCATTGATTAAATGATTGACTAAATACAATGGAATCTAGCTCTTTAATGACTGTGTAGAAAGTCAGATTTTGTCATTGTTTTAATTAAACAGTTTGTTTAACTATTCAAATAATTAAATAAAGACCAATGTACAATTGTCATCGATTAGGGCTCGATCGAGCCTCCAATTAAAAATCGTACACGTATAAATTAAGGATTCTAGATGTTTGCTTTTACTCAATTAATTGTAATGTAAAATTAGGGTTTATTATTAGAATTAAACCTAATTTTATATGTAAGTGATGATGTGGCATTAAATATTTCTTCTAAATTACAGGATTTTAATAATAAATTATATAAAATTAGGATTAAATAGAATTTTTGGATAAGCTCAAATAGAGATCTGATACAAAAATAGGAGATGCTTTCTTGCTGCACTATCCAAGAGAAACGAAAAATATTAATATTATTTTAATATTAAATATCCAGAGCAGTTGAATCTTACATCGATAATTAGGCTAAAATAGATTTATCCGCTTTGTGAAAATGGATCAAGCAATTAGAAAGAGCCCAAAATCTAACCGCACCTATTTATTCGAAATTTTAAATCATGAAATACAACAAAAAATATAACAAAAAACTCTTTTTAGTGTGAAGCAGCCGGTATTTTTTTCATAAAAATCTTTGAAAGTTATTACTTTATTGGGAGAAAATCATCAAAATCTTGTAATCTTACGACTATAAACCACAGCAAATCGATGAGAATAGGTGGGCATCAGTAGAAATCGATTATTGAATCTCATCGTCAAATGAACTGGGATTAGCTATACTTTCAATATGTAATAAATCATAGGACTCATATCTGTTGCGTAGTCCTTATTATAATTGTCGGGAAATGTCTGGAGTAAAATTTCTTTAGGCATATTGATAAAAGCGCTGAAGATCGAGGAATAATGCAATTAAAACCTGCGACTCAATCCCAGGCTATCTGAGATCAATTCTTGAACCCATCTTGTTGGAGCTGTGAATCAAGTGAAGTCTAAACTCTGCGACAAAAGTCACAGAGGCCAGGAGTCAATCAGGGCAATGACGGGTATCTGTTGCTAAGGATTTCCCCGTCGAGACCAAGCCTCCAAAATCAAGGCCGAGTCAAATACTCGAGTCTTCTATACGGTCTGAGAGACCATGGGCTCGAGATGCCGGTCAGGGCAGCAAATCGGCCATAATCATGCCCCGAATAGACGCCTAAATCCAAGACTTTCAAGTCTAAATCAAGTCAAAGTCAGTATCTACCAGCGGTGAAAAGTGCGTTAGAGGCGATAGTGGGATCTTGTCGTTTGATAAATGCTTATTTGTCTAGATGATCGATACATGTCATGAAGTGATAAGAAATTGACAATTTGAAAATAGGGGAAGTCAAATTTAAGAAAGAAAAATCCCAAGCTTGAGCGAGTAAAAAAAAAACCAATGCAATAGGAGTAATATAATGAGAGAAATAAAAATCTAGCAATAAAGATAATGCTATCATAGGTATGTTCTTTTGTCATTATATGCAATTTATAAGTAAACGTGATTAATTTAGAGCTTTTCTAAAATTAGTGACATTGGAGAGTGGAGACCTTCAAACAAGAGGAAAAGTTTTGATTTGACTTGTTTAATTTAATTAATATTCCTTTATTTGATTATGGAGATAGAAAAATACGTTAAGGGGTTAAATAATATAATTGATATACTTAAAATGTAATTTATCAAAAAATGCTTTAGTTGATCATGAGAAAGTGGAAAGATTATGATAAAATTGTATTGAAATCTTATATAATTAATTAAAAAGAAAAGAAAATTTGTACTACATGATCAATTAAATAGAAACGGAGATGTGGGAGCAATCATCAAGGAAAAGGGCTAGTTTGGATTAAACTTTTAAATAAATTATTATATTGTATGAATGTTGAAAGAGGATTGACAATGAAGTGTAGAGCAGATATAAGATGTTTTACATCTAAAAGTTCAGATGATTTGAGTCATTATCACTTGTCTGGCTTCCATCAACATGACAACATTATCACTTGTTATGATAATTTAACCAAAACAAAATAACAAAGTCACCATCAATGATCGATCATGATGTTCGTTAAAAGACATAGTACGTAGTACAAGTCTCTTATTGGCAAGTTTCTTAATCAACAAACAATCATTCATTGTGCAGGCCCCTTCACTTTAATGAACAACTTCATAAATGGTTCATCTACGGTAGGAGTGGAGTTGAAACCTTACTCGTGGACTAAGGTTTGAACTCTCGACCTGCATACAACATTATACTCTTATAGAACTCTAAATGTGTGTTACCTTTGAAAGTCTAAAATTGTACTCTCTACGAAACAAAATTTTAAGTTATTAATAATAATTATACATATATAATCGATTCAGAAATAGCCTACTTACTATCACAAGAGTAAGACTGCCTACTATCCAACCCTCCCTTAGCCCGAAGAGCCTCTTTGAAGTCATTGGGGTATGTCAATGTATATTCATATACAATTTATTAGTGAGTTTAATAGAAAGTGAGAGTGGAAGAGTAAGTAAAGCTAATTTCCAATGTCCATAGATGCTAGCTAGTCCCTTTCATGATGCATAGATTTACAATATGAACAACTGTCTAGCTAGGTAATGGTTAATTAAGTAATATGGTAGAATAGATTGATGTTTTATGAGTTCATAATTGGCACAGGTGAGCAACTTGCTTGTTATAGATCAGCCTGCTGGGTGTGGTTACTCATATGCAAAGACAGAGGAGAGTTGGTATGGTAGTGACACAAAATCTGCACTCTTGACTTCCCAATTCATAAAGAAGGTTAGCCGACCCCCCTTACCAAGCTTAGGTGGGGCCTCTTTAGAGGCGTCGGACCATTTTGATGTACAATTTGGCATGAACGATTGTTTCCCTTTCAGTGGCTTGTGGCTCATCCGGAATATTACAAAAACGATCTCTATATTGGTGGAGATTCATATGCTGGTATCTTCGTCCCACTTGTTGTTGAACAAATATATAATGGTAAGAGATTGCTCATTTGCTCCTACACATGCTTGTATAGAAATCTCAATATCATTCAAACTTTCAAAAATAACGATAATTTGTCAATTTCCTTTTAGAGAGTATCACATTAAGTTAAAATCTTCAGTAATTAGTTTTATTGGTTTTGCGTTTACAGGAAATCAGATGATGGATGAATTACCTTTGAATGTCAAAGTAAGTTGATTCATAGTCTTTTATTGCCCTATTATTTTCTCGTTTACAGGAAACATATATGTGCTAAATTGTTGGTAGGGATACATTTTAGGAAATCCTGTAACAGATAAATTTGGGGATACCAATGGAAGAGTCAAGTATGCTCATAATATGGGATTGTTATCAGATGAACTTTATGAGGTCAATTTAAATAAGCGGTTTGATTAATCAATAAAGAAACTTAACTTTCACGATTTTTAACTATTTGTTATATTTCGTTTGCAGTCTGCAAAATCGAATTGCGAGGGTAATTATGTAAGTCACCAGCCTAGTAATAAATTATGTGATCATGATATGCAAAGAATATCTCAGGTACTTTGATGCTTTTCTTCATGACTTGAAATTTATCTTTTGTTATCACTGCTTGTGTGATCTTTTTACAGGATTCACTACATTACTGAAGTTTATTTTGTCGCTAATTGATTGCATTTTGCAGTGCCTTGACAACATTTGCCTACCTCATATTTTGGATGTCTGTTGCGACGCATGGACTGTGAACAACAAGTTATCAGCTATGCCATCTTCTCATGGCCTCCATCCTCTGCTTTTCCTAGGTCCCCTCAAAGGATGGTGCCAAGTAAGTGTTGCGACTCTTATCATCAACATGCCTCAATGAAGATTGTTACTTTCACTCTTTTAGGTACTAACAAAGCGTCAATAAATAAAACTAGTGTATTTCATTACAACAAATAACGGGTACAGATATTTATGATGATGCAGGATCATGATTTTGCATACTCCTACTTGTGGGGGAATGATAGAGATGTTCAAGCGGCTCTTAATATTCGAAAGGTGCATCAATTGTCCAACTTCATTGATCTCTTTGAAATCTGATGACATTGATTCTTCAATAATTATACTAGATAATAATTTGAACGTGATATATAGGGAACAATTCAAGCGTGGTCTAGATGTAATACGAGCATATCATCTGCTTCTGTTGGTATGGAGAAAAGAGAAGCTTATTCATCGAACGTCCAAAGCGTAGTCCCTATTCATCGCAATTTAACTTATAAGCACGCACGAGCTCTGGTATACACGTAAGATTCATCCCAAGAAAGTAATCCACTTCAACAATATTTTGTATATCCTTAATCATCTTTTTGGAAGCTAAAAACCAACAATATATGCTAATGTGTAATAACAGTCGCAGTAAACTCCTTATATCATTCCTAGTTTGCAAACCTTTTAGCAATTTTAGTTATTGTCACCAACGCATTGTCATAATCTCGTGTTGATTAGTCTATGTTGCGTGATTTACATGTTTTATAAGTCCAAACTTATCGCTTCCATCTTATTTTCACGTATTAGTGGTGATCATGACCTGGTTGTTCCGCGTACAAGTACCCTAGATTGGATTGAGTCGCTTGGATTGACAGTTCAAAGTGAGTGGAGGCCTTGGTATGTAGATGGAGAAATTGCAGGGTAAGTGCCTGTTTTTCTATGTATTCTGTGTGAAAGAACCAACAAACAGGAAATTTTGTATTGTTTGTGTGAACTATCATTAATATTTGTCGCTGTTTCACCATAGCTACAACGTTGGATATTCACACATGAACTACGAACTGACATACGCGACTATAAAGGTAGGTGATAGACATTGATAAATTTATCAACAGGCAACTATTGAAGAACTCATTTTTAGAATTTATTCTGCTCTTGATTCTCTTGCTTTTCTTCTTGTTATTCATATTCAGAGTCATATTTTCTAATTTTAGTCAACATAATTAAAGCCTAATGACAACAAAATAAGAAATTATGGATAAAACAACCTAAAATTTTTCCTTCAAATATTGAACACTACTAATCAATTCTTCCTCCTGATAAGAAACAAATAGATGCACTAATGTTACTATCCATAAACATATAAAATTTAACAATATGTACTATATTTTCATATATGAGAAATATTTATTTAAATTATTTTAATATATCTCAATGTATGTTTCTGATGTTTATTGATTGTACATAAATTGATGAATAATTTAATTGAGATGATATTTGAGAAACAAATAGATGTAGGAATTGTGTAAATACTGATTGAATTTGCCCTAAAGTTAAACTAATAGGTAGAAGATTAGAAGTTACGGATTTGGGCTGATGGGTAAACTAATTATTAGAAGAATAGTCTACTAGTAGGTAATAGAACAAACCAATCTTGATTTGCCTCTGATTTTAATTTTTTTTTTTTTTTAAGTGTTGCCCTGTGTTATAGAACATGCTGCCTTGGTAGAATGGAATGGAGTGGAATGAAATGGAAATAAGATGTTTGCCTTGTTAGCACATTTCAGTTCATTCCTTCTTAACTGAAAAACAATCTAGTTGATTACTTGATTTACTAAATATGATAAATTTCTCTTCACCTTCAGGGAGGGGGCCATTTACCTTCAGAGCAAAAACCAAAAGAATGTTTTTCTATGATAAGTAGGTGGTTTGCTGGGGGGCCGATATGATGGCTATTGGCTAGCATCAAATAGAGACGTTTTCAAGCTCAGAGTACACAATAGTCTACAAATAAAATCCCTTATCTAGTTGTGTGCATGGATTCTATGATATCTTGATAAGTGACACGTCTCTAGATAAACATCCTAATGCTTCGTCTAATAATTTTAGATCGCCGAAAAAGGTAACACTATTTCAATTTTTCAGACTATCCGACCCAATTTACTGGCACTTCGGCCAAACAGTCTCATGTTCTAAGATATGACATTTTTCTTAATGGTTCTGACGTCCATGTGCATTGGCAAAATATTCATTTATTAGTGTGTAATAGAGCCACCAATCAAGTATGATAAGTAAGAAATCACTTATGTAAGTAAAAAATATTGCTAGACTTCCAGGAATAACCTTTCAACAGCAGAGGAACTGGATCACTGTCCCACCCACATGTCTATTAAACTAATGATATAATTTGGACTCTAATTTTTTACTTTAATCATTCATTATCAAATTAATATTTCATTTTCACCTTTCATTTTGTTTCAGGAAAGTTATATACTCATATCCCACTTAAATTATACATTTTTTTAAATTTTTGATAATTATGCGCTTTTAAAAAGCTTTAACATTAAATATATTTATTTGTGTTATATAATATTTGATAAATAATATCTGATGGAAAAGAGTTTAAAATGTATTTTTCATTGATATAGTTTTAAATGAAGTATTATATAATACAAATAAAAATATCTACGATCGAAGTTTAAAAAGATACGATTATCGAAATCAAAGTGAATGCTATGGGATGGAGGTAATATAATTATATATGCATTGATAAATAACAAGAGTATAACTATAATTTAACATTAAAAGTGAAGTATATTGCTCAATTGATGGTGTAAAAATCATATCTTTATAATTTACTCATTCTTCGAACTTAGATTTATGTATGCACAGCATATGTGTGGTCATATCATCTTTATATTTATTGATATATATTTTAAATAAAATATTATCTAATAGCAACAAAAATATCTACTATCAGTTATTTATTAAAAATTAAAAATCGAAGTGGATAATCTTGCCCCAAGAGCGGAGAGAATATTATACATCAATACATCATCTTTGTATATATCCTTGTGCAACAAATAAATATTGTGTTGATATAATGCAGTACATAATATCCAATTTTCATTTGAAAAATTATTTTTCTAAATTAAATTATTATGAATATTTTTTATAAAAAATTAAAGACATGAAAAGTATTATTCCAAAGTTGAATTGATTAGGTATATATATATATATCAAGCACAATTTAAAATTGGATCAGATCAACCTTCAAACACATTATTTTGGCTCAAAAATCTGTTGCACATGCCCTTTTTGAAACCATTCAATTGTTTCTAAACAATCTCTTGAAAAACAGAGAGAGAAAAAAAAATTTAATTATATACACATAGGCATTTCAAATAAGACTTTGACCTTAATCAAAAATGCCCAAATACCTCTATCCTCCTAAGAGTTAAATACCTATATAGTATCCTGTCGTATGCACAATTGCGGATAATTAAATAACTCCTAGCAGTCCAGTTCCTTTCAATGTTTTGTTTTGTAATGAAGTTAACAGGAATCTGAATCATCATTGATTCGTACACACTTGATGTGTCTTTTTGTTTAAATATTTGTATGGATGATGTGATTTTACGTAAGGTATTTGTGGTTGTTGTTAGCTGATGAACTATATATGATTATTTGCTTTTCACTTTGATGTCCAGTTTTTTTCTGGGTTTGTGACCATAGTTTGTCCAAGTGGAATGGTCATTCATATACACGGAACACTCCAGAGGCTACAAGTTCATTACACTTGAAAGATAGAGATGGATGTTAGGTTAAATAATCATTAAGAGTGGATCTAACTTCTTCAATGTGATGGTTCACAATATACCATACATAAATAAATACTCTAAAAATTGAACATTTTTTTATTACTAATGAAATATTTAGAATAAATTTTCTCTTTTGGGATAAGAAAAAATTAAATGCGAAACAAATGTTGATTTAAATTTGATCTTTTGAGAATTTAATAAATTAGGGATTTCGTTATTATGAAGTATCAAAATGGAATTTGAAGTGTCTAAGATTTAAAAATTATGATAATGAATTCTCAAAAAAGAATTGTAGATTCTAATAGGCTAATAAAATAAAATATGTACTGTAATTGATAAGAGTTAACTCTAAACCTCATTGATACAAATAAGCTAACATATCAATTTAGCTATACAAATTTCTAGTGTTTTAATGTGTGTGATTACCATAAATGCATTGAATCAACCAATAATGTCTGAGACATTAAATTCCATCATCAAAATACTCATTACAAGTTTGAAAGTTTAATTTATACATACTCCGGACATGACTTTACCAGTACAGTCATGTTCCTTATTTTGTGGTATTAGTTTGACTAGCAGTAAAACAAAGATGATTTATTTTTGGGGTCCAAAGATGATTTTGGTCGGAGGAATATACAAGAAAGCTCAATCTTTTCGCAGTCAATATTTTTTTGTGCTCTGCATTTATTGTGCTTCAGACCCACAACGCGTTTGCTTCTAGTCACCTTCTACCAAAGAAATGAACTTGCTTTCAGTACGAGCGAATTGTCGAAATGAGTATAAATAGTGCTCAGTAAGTAGGTGTAAGTTGCGATTTGGTCGCTGTAAAGTGAGTATCGTTACATAAATAGAACACCATGCGTATGTCGGGTCTTGTAGATAGTCGCAAATTCTCTTGTCAGGTTATAATCCCCAACGGTTTTGCTAATTTTGGGGGTCAAAATCTGATTTTGAAGAGTTTTGTGTGTTATAAGTTGTAGCATTGAAATGGTCACTTGTTAGTGTCTGAATGGTTTTCATTTAGTCTACAACAACTATAATTACTTTTAATTTATAATATTTGAAAAATATCTCTAGATTAAAAATTTAGATATATCTTAAAATTAAATATTTTAAGATAATTAATATAATATTAATTTGAAATATTTTTAATATATTAACTTTAATTAGAATTAATATATTTTATTATAAGTTTATTATCATCTATATTTATTATGATATATTCAATAATTTTTACTATACATCAAATAACCATATATATATATATATATATATATATATCTTCATTATATAATAGAGATGATTGTATATATATATATATCTTGCTTCAAATTGGCTTCAATAATAAATATAATAAAAAATTATTATATATTTGTTTTATATATTATATAATCACTAATTTTATATAAGGTTACATTAATAGTGTATTATAGAATGTTCTTTTTTAATTTATTTATATAAATCAATATATATCATGATTGATATATTTGATGTATAGTAAAAAAAGAATTATTAAATAAATATGAATGATAATATAAATATGTTACTCAAAGTCAATATATTAAATATTTCAAATTAATATTATATTAGTATCTTAAAATATTTAATTTTAGATATATACTATAAAATCTTAAATATTATATTAATTATCTTAAAATGAGTTGATATATTTGCTTTACGAACTATCGATTAATTAGTCGCCGGCCTGTAAATATTTTTCATAGCAACTAGCTAAGTATAGAGAAACAGCGTTTTAAAATATTTTATATAATTAGAATAAAATTCATAAACTTCATGAGCTTTCATCTTGCCTCACCCACCACCTGCCCCCAACCCGGCCAGCCCCCTTCCCTTAACCACCACAGCCCCTTCAATATGCATTGAAACCACCCTACCCCTTCCTCTTGTTACAAAATGAACCTGCCAAGAGTCATCAGTCTTGTTCAGTCAAGGACCAAAAATAAAACCAGAGCTCAGTGGATGTATTATAAGCTCCGATTATTTTTGAAAATTCATAAAATTCCAAGTCAAAAGGCCAACCTACCTTTGTCCTTCAAACCAAATAAATCTCCATCTTTCTCGAACCTTCATTTCTGCAAAAATATTTCTATTTCTTCATCAAAATTAATTTCTCTAGCAGAATAATAATTTTGTCCTCAAAATTAATTTCCCTATCCAAATAATCAATTTTCCTCAAATTAATTTCTCTAGCAAAATAATCAATTCTACTCAACTCTTAAAATTAGTTTACCTAGCAAAATAATCAATTTTGCTCAAAATTAATTTACCTAGCAAAATAATCAATTGCCCTCAAAATTATAAAACTGTAGATATTTTTCTTACTGAAATTGAACATTCTTCAATTTCAGTGGAATATTAATACTAAATGAGATTGAATGTCATTTGAATGTTTTCCTTACGTAATTGTATAGTTAATTGAACATTCTTCAATGTAATGACAGAAGAATTGTACTCCATATGAAATTGCATACCGATGCAATTTAGTGAGTGGCTCAAATTCAGGCTATGAAAACCATCCTATCATATTCTTCAACTGGAAATGGAAACAAAGGATCCGATCAAGGAAGATATGTAGTATTGAACCCTTTGGGTTGTTTGGTTCGGTGAATGTTGAATTTTATGCATATTAATTCTATTCACTCTTGCTTTCGTCCTTGCAGATAATTCAGCGATAATTAGGAACAACCGGATAATAATTAAGGCCTTGTAGGTATAAAATCGTATAAAAAAAAGAAGCATTATAGTTCATGGATTTAATTAAAAATTAATGGATAATTAGAAGACAACCCGATAATTATCCTTCAAGAATTTATCCGAGTAAACTTTATCTCTATCCACACGACGTCTCGTACATACCCAAAAGGCCAAAAATACCCTGGCTACATTGACTCAGTTATATCATATATATGATGACCTCCCACCAGTTAATGACTCCATACACATGGTCTCTACTCTCTATCTTAGTTCTGGGAATGCAGTGAGTCCAGCTGCACTTGAATCTTCCATATAACTACAAAACAAAAGACTAGCAAAAATGGAGAGAAGCAACCTTAATGAACAATTATTGTTGAAACCTGAAGAAGAAGAAGGGGGGAACCAAAATCAAGAAAATGCATCATGGGTATTGATAAGTCAAGAAATGAAGAAGATTGGTTATTTAGCAGGACCAATGGTAGCTGTAACTGTAGCCCAGATGATGCTTCAAGTTATTTCCATTATGATGGTTGGTCACTTAGGTGAACTTGCTCTCTCTAGCACTGCCTTGGCTGTCTCCATTGCTGGTGTCACCGGATTTAGCTTTCTAGTAAGTCCTCATTCTTTCATCTATTCTTCACTTCGACGATAATAGATCTAGTCCGTCCAATATTAGTTAATTAAAACTTTGCGGATGTTATATACGAAATGTTCTATTCAACCAATGTAAGATTGGGTTATTAACCCCAAGTCCAAGATGTCCATATTGCATTATTCTTTTCAATTTTAGATCTATAACTAATTAACCTTTTTCGAATATAGGATTAGTTTTTTAGTTGACATATGATGTAGTTCCTGCTTTTTCTCCATACATAATAATAAAGTTTATGAACTTTTCATGTTCAAAATGCATAAAGTTGCAACTAATTAGAAATTCTCCGTATACAACAAAAGTAGTTCACATGCCTTTTACAGCTCCTATTCATATTTTCCTCGAAGATTAGGCGGGTTAACCTTCACTAGGGGAAAATCCAATGGACTAATCCATACATCTTAATTTAATCTATTAACTTTTTCCGATAACTAGTCAACGAAATTTTGAATCTACTATGGAGTACGGACTATTTATTACACTCTCCATACCACAAACGTGGTACATTTTGACTTTTTCACTATTTTATAGTTGAATTTTAACCGTAAATATTTTTATTTGTGTTTTATAATATTTTTATAGAAAAATATTAATAAAAATATATTTGAAATTACTAACAAAATTGATATATTTTAATCAAATATTATAAAAGCAAAAATGCTCTAGATAAAGAGTTTAAGCTATAAAAAGTCAAAAGACAAAAGTGGGCCGATGTTTGTATTAGGAATCTATCTTAGTTATTGTGATACCGTATTCGCGATAACTCGGATCACTTGGGGATCTTGTGACAACGGCCCGACGGATATAACCTTAATTCGGATATGACAGGAAAAAAATAATGCAAAAAGTGCAAAAGCGGACCGCAAGGGAATTTTACGGTTCGCCGATGTGAAAGTGCATTCGGCGCAACAGGATCGCTAATAATATAAATCAAGATTGTTACGGGACTCGAGAACCCTCTTGCGATGCTCCCAAAAAGCTGGATGTTTTACCGCACAGCTCGGGCACAAGTCTCATGTATCTTTCTTTTGAATCTGCAAACAACATGGCTTACCTTTGCAATTATAATAAGCTCGTAATTTTAAGAATAAGAATAACTCTTGCTTATTAACCCCACTTATTAGGGGTGGTGGTTTTTCATAGCTGACTATGAGAGGCTCTAGCATTTCATATATATAAAATTTCTGAGCCACCAGGTACAAGCACCAAAAAGAATAGGAAATCGTGGCTCAAAATGCCTGAAACACGCCTTAAATTATTTGTATCGGACTCAGCCTCGAGGACTTGATGGGCCATGAAGATCCAGAACGGTCGAGATTCTTCTGCCTCCAAAAGTGCCGGTGGGACTGCCTTCTCCCGACCTCCTTCGAACATCTCTCGAAGTTCTCCCGAACTTTTTTCGAAATCCCTCTGTTTGCACCCAATTTGACTTCACCAACGGTTTGTGGGGTGAAAGGAGAATTATTTATGTCACTTTGAATGGTTCATTAGTACATACGCATTTGTCTATTAATTTCTTAATCAAACAATGGAGGTGGTCGGACAAATATTTAAAAATAAAGAAACATATGAAATTAATGGCAAACAATTGAGGCAAATGCATCTGGCAGATCTAGATCGATCACATTTGGGGAATAATTTAAGGCATTAATTTAGGGGCGGATCTGGTCCCGATGAAAGGAGATGGTTCAAAATATACATTTAAAAAAAATTTGAATAATTTTTTATACAATTAATAAAAATTGTAAAATCTATATGAAATAAGAAATTTTTAAAATAAATAAGTATTTTAACTAAATTGATTAACCCCGAATGTTGTCTTATTGTGATTGATCGTAATTAATATCAACGATTTTAGAGTGGTTAGGTGATAGTGAATTGATAAATAAAAAACTTTAGTCCTTGCTAAGAGTTATAAAGGCTTTGAGGATAAGCTTTAAAATATCTTTCTCGTAAGTTATAAATATTTTTGATTGTTTGGTGAACCCCCATGAACATTGTGGGATTCGCCCACAGTCATTATCTCTAATTTTTTCATTATTGAGTTAACAAGTTATTATATGTTATGTATTTATTTTTAGAGGGATTGGCTCTGATCGAGGACTAAAATTAAAAATAATCATTCAAAATCAATTGACAAGATCATTAAAATGTTATCACCTAATAAAACTTAGGATATTCAACCAGGTATGTTATCTCTAAGCACCCAAAAACATATAAACTAACATGTTTAATAACTGCAATATTCAATAAGATAATGTTATGTAATCTAACAAACTCAATTTCATGTTAGAATTTTGTTATTTACTTATAAAACAATAACAAAAAATACTCCATGTATTTTTTCTTTTTTAAATAGTGATATTCTGAACCACTATGAAAACAATTAACCTTCTTATGGTTCATTGTAGCTAAATAAGTAAATAACCATCTCAGGCTGGGATAACCAACGTGTTACATTTGGGGAATACATATAATAATATATTTGTCATGGATCCAGCAATGTTGATGCAAATTACTACTCAGTATAACTTTGAAAGTGTAATGTTACTTTCTTCTAAAATTGAAATTTAATGAGACACATCAATAATTAAAATACTACTCTCTATCTTTTTTTATTTATCGTTTTAATAATTTGCACATAGATTAAGAAAAAAAATAGTTAAAAAGTACATTGAAAATATAAAATGATAATTATTTATTTAAAACTATATTATTGGTTGATTGATATTTGGGGAGAAAAAAATAGTCGAATACATTGTTAAAAATGTAAGTCTGATTTTTAAAATTAGAATGTGAAATATTTTGAAACAAAAATTTGATACAAGTGAAAATAAAAAATGGAAGGAATACGTAATTGTTTTGAAATCTAAGCATTTAAGTATTCAAATTTCTTAATTTAAAGTAACGTACACTTTATAAACTCGGAATAGATTATAAAACAATATTTTCGTTATTAATAAGTTATAGTTTAGCATCCGCAATTAGTTGTAGATTAATATTTACCGTAAATTGCATCAATGGTCACAAACTTTTGCCGTTAACCATTGATATCATCATTCTATTCAAGACTACTTGCAACTTGTGATAAATTGTGGGATTACATACATTACATTTTGGTGATACTATTGAGGTCATTTTAACAGGCGATAATCCGTTTCGAACTTAAATAGTTATATACATCATGCATTTAAACTTTTATTTTGATGTGAAGTATAATTCAAAAAACACTAGTAACTGTATTTATTTCTTGAATAAACAGCAAGGGATGGCTTGTGCATTGGAAACCCTATGTGGACAAGCTTTTGGAGCAAAGCAATTCAAGAAAATTGGAACACAAACATACACTGCCATTTTCTCCCTGTTTCTAATTTGCATCCCAATCTCCATTCTATGGATAAACATAAAAAACATTCTAATTTTCTTTGGCCAAGATCCATTAATCTCACATGAAGCTGGAATCTTCATAACTTGGCTACTCCCAGCTCTATTTTCCTATGCCCCTCTTCATCCCTTGGTTCGATATTTCCAGACACAATCAATGATCTTTCCACTCCTCATGAGCTCATGTTTCACAATAATTTTCCATGTTTTGATTAGTTGGGTACTAGTTTTCAAATCTGGATTAGGTAATAGAGGAGCTGCAATTGGTTTGGCACTTTCATTGTGGTCCAATGCTACAATCTTGTTTTTTTACATGAGATTTTCTCCTAGCTGTGAGAAAACACGTTCCCCTATTACCATAGACATTTTTCGAGGCATAAAAGAATTCTTCCATTTTGCTATTCCTTCTGCTATCATGGTTTGGTACATACTTATATATAGTTTTTCTCTATCTCCCAAATATTATAAATTACTACTAAAAAATTGCATAAAAAATTTATAATGACATTTAAATTTGCAGCCTAGAGTGGTGGTCGTATGAGCTAATCATCTTGTTGTCTGGAATACTACCAAACCCACAACTTGAAACTTCAGTGCTTTCTGTATGGTATGTATTAATCACTATAATTAAACATAATTTAATGGTATCATAACTTCGCTTTAGTTTAGGTGTTTAAAAATGATATATATTTAAGTACGATCCGTAAACAAAATATTTGGGTATTAAAATTATTTTTACATACCCATAATGCACTAAATTCGGACCCAATTTTGTTATAAAAGATGTTCATAAAAGTGACCGACTTGGGTGCACTTTCTAATATAGGACGAAAAGTATTTTGGTCAAGTCTCATTTTAAAACACCTAAACCGAATTCCATTTTCTTGTATATAAATTATGAGTTTATGACAAATGGTTATTAATTATTTTGGTTGCTTTTTTTTTTTAATAACGTCAGCCTCAACACCATTCTAACTCTCTATGCAATACCTTATGGACTCGGAGCAGCAGTAAGGTACATGAACAATTCCATTGTATGTGTTAACCTCGACTTATCAAACCATAGACATCATATTTATTTAGGTGACTCCACTTAATGGGACAAGACTTGGTTAATAAAACGAGAGGAATTTGGATAACTAACATCATTTTTGAAGTAATTTTAATTTCTAGTAACTTTTTTTTTCTAATAACATTTACTTAAAATGTCTAAGTACCACTTACTAAACTTTTCTCCAATACTAGCAGCATACCGTTATTCTCAGCGCCAACCACCATCCACCCTTTACTGCAGCGCCCCCACCCGCTTCCTTTAACCAACTTGCTGAAGCCAGCCCCAGCCCCAGGTCTCCGCTGGGGAGGGTAGAGCGTGGAGAGGGGTGATGTGTGGTGGTTGGTATTGATAGTGATAGTGATGGTGGTTGGTAATGATAATTAGTGGTGGTTAGAATGAGAGAATAATTTAATGAGACAGTTAATACATTTAAGTGAAATGTGTGCTAGAAAACAAAGAAAGAAAAAAGGATGCTAGAAATTAAAATCACTTGAAAAAGGGTGCTAGTTATCCAAATTCCTCGATAAAACAATATTAATTATTAACATTTGAAAATATTTTCTTGTTGCAGCACTAGAGTTTCGAATGAACTAGGAGCTGGAAACTCTCAAAGGGCCAAAATTGCTATACTAGCTGTGATGCTTCTCATATTTGTGGAGATAATTGTCCTCAACACAACTCTATATTCTTGTAGAAATATATTTGGCTACGTTTTCAGCAGCGACCTGGAAGTTGTTCAATATGTCTCACAAATGACTCCTCTACTCTGCTTGACTATCGTATTGGATGGACTTCAGGGTGCTCTTTCAGGTTTGCCATGCATTTTACTTCAAAGCAACAACCAATAATTATATGTACTTAACTGGGTTTTTTTCCTTTTTAGCGATATAATAAAAGTTATACATTCAGGAGATAGAGAAATTTAACTTTTTAGAAAGTCACCATGAACGGTTTAAATAGTAAAAATATAACGTGTTTCTTTATTTGGCGTCTTGATTTTGATTTTTTCTTGTCCGCGCACCTTAATTTTTGTTAGCTATTAGGGATTTCTTTTTATCAAGTTTTGGCTCGAATGAGATACACTATATTGATCGAAGTTATTTGTAATTGTTGATTTACATTACATGATTTATTTGTTCAGGAATTGCTAGAGGATGTGGTTGGCAACATATTGGGGCTTATGTGAACCTTGCAGCATTTTATCTGTGTGGAATACCAATGGCTATTATGTTGAGTTTCTGGCAAAATTATGGAGGAAAAGGCCTTTGGATAGGCATAGTATCAGGAGCTCTAGTTCAAAATAGCCTTTTGTCAATTATCACATTCTGCACAAATTGGGAAAAACAAGTTAGTCGTATATTCCATCACATTTTCAATATTGATATTACGTAAATCAACTAAGATATAATTTTTATTAAACAATTTTTTTTCTTAATTTTGGTGCAGGCACTTAAAGCTAGAGAAAGGCTATCAGAGGAAAAGTCTCCCCCTATCGTCTGTTGAAAGGATTAACCCCACATTTTGTAGTTCTTCACGAATATTCCATCTAATTTTAATTATTATCAACTAATGTTGCTGCTATTATCTTATCTCTTTTTTCCTTTTTGTGGTTGTTTTCTAAATGGAGAAAGAGAGAAAGAAAAGTGTCACCTAACTTGATTCAAGAGATCAAAGTAGAATTGAACCGTTATGGAAACTCACATTTTTATTAAGAAACTCAATTTCATATACTCTAATACAGTGTCAAACAACTACTTAAAAATATGATTTATCATGCATAAATCAAGAGTAAAAAACACTTATTTGAATGCATCCATACATCAATAATGGCCATATACTATATCAAATAAAGAACAGTAGTCTATATATACAGTACATGTAAGAATAAGCAAAACCACCACCATGTCAACCTCAATATCAGAGTCCAGAGAAATGGTCTGAGTATAATCTCACAGGCAAAGCCATGAAACAAGTTATGCCTCTCTGACGCAACTGTATATCTTGGATAGGACTATAATCCTGATGGGGGTCATCTCCCTATACATGGTAAATCATCCCTACCTCAATAAGGCTAATATGCGGAATGTTTAGGGACCTAGATTTATTGTAAATGAGTAGCAATGTAGGTAATAGTTTCTTCAAGCGATGGCGATCTTAGCCTTCGCAAGAATGCCCATTATATATGCAACCCCTGCTTCCTTAGCCTGGATCAAGTCTGAAAGCTCTTCGCTAACAGCAGGGTCCATCCCAGGATTTTCTGCCACCTGAAACCTGACTTACGCCTCCTTACTTTTGTGGATGCTTCATCCTGCAGCAAGATCTTAGACTTTGGAGGGTTAAAGATTTGCTGCTTTGGATGGAATTATTCACACCGTAATCCTCCTCAGATACTATTAAAGACGAGGTAGACTGAATGTCTTTGGTGCTAATCACTGCCATCCTTCCATCAAATGATCCAGCCTCAGAGCCTGACGCCTGTGGTTCTACAGCTTCCATTTGGATGAACTTCGGCTTAATGCTTTTTGAATCAAGGAATGGCTGAAATTCCCGTTGTAGATCTTTGTACCCATATCTCGCAATGCAACGATACATGCGATAGGGCCTTGGGCAAACCCGCCCAATGAGGAAGCGTTCCTCTGGTGGGACATATGGAACAGGTACAGATTTTACACAAACAAATACCAAGACTTGATGGAAAGCAGGAAGGTTGGTCACAAAATGCGAAAAAATTGCTGGCACTCCTGTTGCCAACTCTGAGTATATGAGGCCTATTCCAGGCACACGAACGATACCAAGACTAGGACCCAAGCCAATCAGCCATTTTAATGGAACTTTGTTGTGGAGATCAAAGTTGTACTTCTTCCGCATGCCATAGTGCCAAACATACATGATGGCCATAAACACGAAAGCAAGGACAAGGGAAACCCATCCACCCTGTGGAACCTTCATGAGTGCAGCAGAAAGGTAGACTCCTTCAATGAGCCCAAACAAGAGAAACGCAACTGCCAGTATTGTGCTTCTTTGCCAAACAAAAACTATTACAAGTGCCATTAAAAATGTTGTAACGAACATCACTGTCATGCAAGCTAGGCCTGAAAAAAGTATGACAACAATTGAGAGTGAGAATTCAAAGGGGAACCAAAAACAGGAAAGTTAAGAAGATATAAAGTCCAAAACGAGCCAGGTGAAAAATATGCTGTAACAACCTACAAAACTACTCTGAATAACAATAATTTATCAATTTTGTTAAGTAAAATCTTTGTAAGGTGTCAAGCATGGGCAAAACTCAGAAGGGTAAGGCTAAACATGAATACAATCAACACAAATGATGAAAACCATGTTCCACATGAATCAACATAATGATGATAAAGATGACGTTTGACTAAAAAATACTCCGTAAATTATAATAAGGTTCCAAAACATGATTAGTGTGCCTCCTAAAGAGGTTCAGAAAGAAAATTAAGCTGTCCCATCACCTCGTCTCAATTACTTCTGCATCTTTTTCCTTTTTTTATATTGTTGTAGTTATTGTTGTTGGCATACTTTATACAACAAAGTTATTTAAAAAAATCATGATAGCATTAATAAGTGACTTACCATACGCATTTCCAATCTCAGTTGTGTCTTGGAACCCAACTGCTATAGCAAGAGTAATAATCATAAGAATCCAATTTATTTCTGGTATGTATATTTGCCCATATATATTCTTTGAGGTGTGGACTACTTTGACCCTTGGGAAGCAACCAAGAGCGTGACATTGCTTAACGATTGAGAAAGTCGCAGTAATTATGGCCTGACTACCAACTATGGATGCAAGTGTAGCAATTACAAACACTGGCCAAAATACAGCATCTGCAATGACAAATGGACCACATCAAAATAGTATATATCTCCTTAAACCAAGAGGTTCCAGAAGAAAATCTAACCTGGGATGGAAGCATAGAAGCTACGAGGAATTGAATCTATATTTTTTGACAGGAAAGCTGCCTGGCCCATGTATTGTACCACCAGACAAGGGTATACGATACATGAAAATGCAATCTACTGAAAATTAGTTCAAGTCGAGAGAGAGAGAGAGAAGACAATCAACCCAAAAGTACTGAGTATGAATTACTCACTTTAATGGGCAAGGCAGTGAAGTGGCCAATGTCAGCATACATAGCTTCAGTACCTGAGGCCATAAAATGTATTTGATATCATGTCACTGACATGGAAGCTACTTGGAGTTCATGGTAACAAATTTATTTCCAATTACTTTTAATCAACATTGTTCCATGAACTAAATCCAATTTACCTGTTATAGAAAGCAGGACCCCTCCAAGAGATATCCATCCATCTTTCCCAGTTTGCTTAAAGAACTTGAAAATATAATATGGCGAAAGAGCAGTGACAATTCTTGGATTCCAATGTATAATGTTATACAACCCAATGATAAATATCACCAGCAACCAGATAACGACCACTGGAGCAAACAGAAAAGCCACCCTGCGGGTGCCAACATGCTGCAGAGCGAATAGGCCAACTAATATGACGCAAGCTATCAAAATTATCACACCTTGAGTCAAATAATTGCTACCATTATAACCAAAAGAAAAGGGATATATAAACGAGACCTATAAGTCTGAAGTTCCTTTATTAACACCAGCAAAAAGTTTTCAGAATTTCATTGCGTACATAATATAGAAGAGTGAACACTCATGTTATTGTTGGTGTTGTCATTGTTGGATCATAATTACTATTCACAGTAAATAGCTCTATAGCAATCTATGTGCACACTACAGCCTACACTATCAAGTACTGTGAATACAAGGTAAGTTGCAGCATTAGGGCAAGAAGGCAAGTACTTTGAGTCACTTCCTTGTTGGCTGCCTCTAGACCTGATAAGGAAGACAGAACTGCATGGGAAATACAACTGTGAGATAAAGATTCACTTTGCATAAGTACAACCAGATACAAAAAAATGTATGCATATCATTCAAGAACTAACAGCGGTGCTATTTTGTGTTCACAAAAATAAAACTTCAATTGGAAACAATACTAATGGGAGAAGGATTAGCATGACCAAAAAGACATAGATAGAGAAGAGGAAAGAAAGATACATAGGCATATACATGTTGTCTTAACCAACTAATTTTCTTTTCTTGCCACTACCCTCTCCCCACAAATAACCATAAAGTCCATCATAATCTTAATGGGAGAAGGATTAGCATGACCAAAAGTATAAATGACATTTCAAAGACCCTGGGTAGCCCACAGTTTACTCTGTGTTACCTGAAATTGCAGGAGTAATAACACCATCTCCTATAACCATGCATGCTCCAAACAATACCACAAGAAGTAGAACTGTCCTGGACCTTTTATGCTTCTCAATAAATTTCTTCAGAGGTAATGCTACTGAAGATTGTCTCGATGGGCCATTTCTGTAGGTAGACAACTCCTCATCAGCTGCCTGCTGATTAGGAAGCAAACTGAATTTTGCATAACGGCATAGCAGCGAATAGAGAGCAAATGACCCACCTAACATCAGCCATATCAAATTGATGAGAAATAGAAAATAAGTAACCAACAATTACTATTTAAAGTTAAATAAAACAACAATGAGTGACCGGGCGAATTTTGATATGAATTTCTCACTTTAAAATACCTTCTCCATTATCATCGGCTGACAGCACAATGAATACATACTTAAGCAGAGGAATTAGGGTCAAGGTCCAAAAGATCAATGAGAATGCACCGAAAATTGCATCTGGATTTTGATGATCCTGCAAGTTTCCTACAAATATACTTTTGTACACATATAGTGGTGAAGTGCTCAGATCCCCATATACCACACCAAAGCTTTGGTATGTCAACAGCAGTGTTGCTGAAACACTCTTCCAGTTCAACTGCAAGCTAACATGGATAAGTTCAGTAGCGTTCCAAATTATTGAACAAAGGCAACAAAAGTAAGTAAGTTACCTTTGCTGTTGAGCTTGTTTTTCTGTCAACTATTGGATCAGGTTCTCCTTGTGCCTCCCGTCCACTCCCATTTATTGATCCTTGTCCTCCACCAACTACCGGTGAAGGTTGATAGTCACTGCTACCCTCTTCACTTTTTATGTCAACAGTATGCATTTATGCACCTGTAAAATAAACAAGAAACGTTCAAGAAATAAAATGCAAATTTGGTAAGCTAGGGGACCATACAAGTAAACAAGGATACTGAGCAATAGCACTCCATTAGACATGATAAGCACACTGCCTTTTCGCATATCCAAATATCAACTAGGATGAGACAGGAACTAGATCTCAATCAACATACTACAACCAGTACAGCTAGTGAGGAAAACAAACAAAAACACCTACAATAACCACTTTAAAAAAAGGTACAGAAACAATAAACAGAACACGAATGACTGCAAAATTCCCACATAGAACCTCTAATAATTAACCAGACTACCCAAAACACGAATGAACCCTATATGATCTATAAGAACATTCCTTCCCCTTCGACCATCAGCAAGCAATAAAATCAGAAAGTAATTGGGGCCAAACAGTGAACAAATTACATAAAGAAACAATTTTTATATTGCTGAGTTACTTAAAGCATGAAGAACTCAAATGATTTTCTAATGCCTGCAAAATTCCGACAGATAAGCTCTAAACAACAAAATCTAACTACCCAAAACACCAAAAAAACACAAATGATCTCTAATAAAGTACATCAAGCAAGTATTTGGGAAAAAAATATAACAATTTACATAAAGACATGATTTTTATATTGTTAAGTTCATCAAAGCATGAAGAACTCAAATGATTACCCAAAACACAAATTAACCCAAATAATATATACCAAATTACATCAATAAAGTATTTGAAAAAAACATATAAAAATTTACATCAAGAAATGATTTTTAATTGCTATGTTAATTAAAGCATTTGAGATTGGAACATTGAAAAACTATACATATAGTGATAAGGATAACAGCAAATTAATTATAAGTGTCACTAAAGTCAAAATCAATAAAAAGATCACTATTTTTTTATGGTAATAATAAATCAAAAAAAAAAAACAAATATAGTATTATTATTATTATTCTATTTTTGGGGGTATAATTGTTTGATTGGATTAATGATTTGGATATGGAGATGTCAGTATGTGAATTAATGGCATACCTCTGCTGATCTGCATCTGAATTATGAGGGAGAAGCTTCCAATTGAAATTGGATAATTTTATTGAAATAAAATATAGGGGAAAATCTTAAGGTAGCCACTAAAATAATTGTATTTATTTGTTCGCCTCATCTAGCTTCTTTTTATTTTTATGTCACGGTTTTATTTGATTAATTGTATAAATATGTATAATAATAGAATTGGTTATGATAGTAATATTTGATGATTATGATTTATATTTTAAATCCAAGAATGAGATGGAAGCTTGATATGTTAGACACAATTACAATGCTTTATCTCTTTTAATATGAGTGGTAATCATTTTTTTTTATTAAGGATAAGAACTGTAAATTGCTTAAAATATGTAATTGTAATCTAACAGTAGGGGGCAAAGCTTATACTCCGTAATAAATAATTTTGTATTGATAAATTATAGTACATCGAGATCTTTGTTAAGGTATTATATAAAGTTCCCGTCAATGTCGAAATATGATGAAACTTCAAAGTAAGATTAAAAGTAATTCACAAAATGAAGTCGAAACGTATAAATCGAAAATATAACATGTTCTGCAGCTACTAATCTTTTAAGAGAATTTGAACCAGAAATTTCCATAAATCATAATGTCACTATACTCTAGTTCATGTATACCAATTTTGAACCTCCAGTATAATTGTATATAATCCTTCATTAAGAAATCAAAATAATGAAATGTTGTTATGAATATAATTATAAATAATATAAATAGATAGAGAATAAAAAAAAGAAGGGGAATAGATTTTATTGATTGATATCAAATATATTATAAATTAATACATTTATAGGTTTGAATCGTCACAATATGATAAATATTTGATTTAGTAAGCAAATGGTAATTTCTTCTGGTAATTCATCCTTTTTTTAAAGGCGACTTGGTGTCTGATACAAGACATCTATTATTTTAAATACTTAACTCCCCTTGGATGTCTGTCAACAGAATATGCGCCGTTAAATCTTCTTATGAAAACTTGGTTTGGGACAAAACTCGGTGAAGGAAAAGAGTGCATATACGTAATATACGCATAAAATGTTGTCTCGTTAAAGCATGGCAGGAAAACTTCGTTGGGTTTAAAATCATGATTAAGGAAAAAGTACAACGGCGTCTTAACTTTCCGCCGTGATCGCGTAAACGCGTTTTTAGTCGTGTAGTTCATACTTTTGGATAACTTCTCGGAATGTTGGTAGGGTGGCTTAGTGATAATATTTCTTCAGATTTATCACATGGCGAATTTGTTAAACATCGGTACTACAAAGGTCGTTTGGACGAACCAAAAATAATAATTTGTTGGATCATAGTAATAATATGGATTTGTTGGATCATAGTTATCCTATGAAGCAACGTTATGAAACTTTCTTAGTATTTTTATAATTTCATTTGGATGATGTTGATGATATAGCTTGTTTTGTATATCACCATAAAATACATCACTACTAGTAAATAAATATTATTTATGCGATCCTCCCGATAAGAATCATGTAAATATTATGTATTACAAAACCGATTGCCTATAAATTGAAATAGGTTTAAAGGCACTTATATATAGTGCCAGGACTATATAATTCTTTTGTATTTTCTCTTATCATTAATGAGTAATGTTCGGTTGATGATATTATAACTATTGGGATGTTCAACATGACTTATACAAAGGTATTACTCAAATTTCCTTTTCAAGAGGATTAGAGCTTTTTTGGAAGGCTCTTGAAATTCGATAATATTTAAGTCATAAATATAAATATTCATTATCCTGAGCTTTTCATAGTCAATACATAAATACGACGTCATGTAAGATCATTCGTATAACCTTGTTTGGTTAACAATCACTAGGAAAAATCCTGTGGGAAAAACACCTAGTGAAAGAAATAAATATTTCTCTTTAGATATGGTTTAAGTAAGTGTCTCATTAAAAACCTTACCGAGAAAACTCCGATTAGAAAAAATTCAGTGAAGGAAAAAAGAGTACAATGCATATCATACATATGTCCCCTCATGAAATCATTAGTGTATATTATTCAAGTAAAATCCGTAAATACTACTAATATTTATCCAATATTGCATGATTATACAATCATATATATACTAAATTACTTGAGGACTAAGTTATTATCTTTTCGTATGAGATTTTATATACATTATGTATCTCGTTTTAATTGAAACTCTGAGGAGTATGAATTTATAATTACATACTGGTAAGCTTGTATATACCTTTATAAGGCATTTGATTCTAAAAATCTAAGTATAACATGTTGCTATTTAAGAAACTTCTGAAGTCTTGTCTTAACTTATTCATGATAATTCATTCAACTTAGAACTCTTCTAGAGTTTCTATAAACTATGTCGAATCTTCTATAATATCATGAATATTTAGATCATCAATAATAGTGTCAGCAATAAAATATGTAAGATCAATGTCAACTTACACTAAATAATTCAAATGTCTCGTACCACGTAATAAGTAAATAAATATATCATACAATCACATAGGGCATAATATAAATACAAGTTAACGTGTACATGACATACTATTAATGCCTCCATGTGATCTTGAATAAAATGATCATACAAATAAATGTCTAGTAATGCAGTTCGAACTTGTAATCCATCTTCCGGATGACTTTAAATATTCAAATATTTTCACTTTAACTTAATCGAGTTAAGTTCCCAGGGATACATATTTGTGCTTTAGGCATTATAACTCTTTCTACATGTATACTCAATCCTTATACATGTATTCACGTATACGTATTTCTCAGCATGCTATATTATACGTCATATATGCATATCAAGAAGCTATATTTTGTACTGCAAACATATATAATTTCGATACCCTCGTCGCGAAATTAATATGTGACACTTTTATAATTAGATTAGTGTCTTCTAGTACAAATCTTTTATGATAAATCTTATTTCGATTATTTGCATATATACCCGATAGATATTGTAGTAGTATCATATTTGATTAGACTTGGTCTAAATTTCTCCTTATATAGTGAGTTTCGTTAGGCTATAGCGATATATTTCCACTTAGTATCATATTTACTTAGACTTCGTGTCTAAATTTAAGCTTATATAGTGAGTTTGGTTTCTCTTAATTGCGTCTTTTATAACTTTGGTTATTCGTAAATATATGTATATATACTAGATTTCAAGATCCTCATGTACTTCATTATATAGACTTAATTTTGGTTCCTGCATGTTCATGATAATTGCAATTTATTGTCTGAATTTCATATATGGAGTATACGGGCTAAACGAAATCATAGATAGTAATCAAATTCCTAAAATTCATATCATGTCACTGAATTTGTATCCTCTAAATTGTATGAGTTTTCAGGTCTCATAAATGAATTTATAAGATTCTATATTTTCAGAACAATGAGGACATTGATAGAAATTCTTCCAAGAATTATTAAAAACTCTGTTATATGGCTATCAATTCCTAAGCCCTTAATCTTTAATATTCTGCCTATAAATCTAGTCTTCAGACATTAAAAGTACCAAATAATGTTTTAAACTACTTACTTAAATCATAAATTTATGAATACTTTAGTATAACCATAAATCTTAGGATAAGAATCTTTTTAACTAAAGCTCATAGTTATAGCCAAAACAACAACACAACATAGTTTAGAGCTTGACTAGTTGGTTTTGTATAGTCAATAAATTAGTTATAACATTGACCATCATATAACATCATCATGTGATATGTATATATTATAAATATTTCAAAGCTCTACGGTAGTACCTCTTGGATCAATTGACAAGATTAGTTATCAAGCAATCATTATACGTTGAAAAACTTATAGACTTGGTACTAAGTATCTATGATCATTTATCATATATTTCTCTTATTGTCCTTATGTTGTTATTATCTTCAAAACTCATTCGACTATTGATCAATTATGCTAAAGTTATCATGTAGTTAACAAAGTGGTCATATATTATTGGTTTGTTCATCCCAGACATATATGTATTTAACTAGTAATAAGCAATAAATCAAATTTAGGTATTTGATAAATGTCTCTTGATTCGCTAAAATATATAAATCTAGTAATTAACATATCATAGGCGATTATATGTATAAAGATTGTATAAATATAAAGCATTCGACCTGAATTAATAATAAAATCAGCACCGATCAATATCTAAAAAGTTCTATATCAAATCATTATTACACCATACAATTTAGGTGTTGTAAAAATATTATGAAATTCTACCAACTTTAGATATTATTTCATGATAACAAACTTCGTTAATCTTGTTAAATATATAATGATGAAAGCAAAGTTCAGCTTTATGAAATAGAAGGCATAGAGCCAAAGGATATTCCGATTAAACGCCAGGTTTTTAGGTGTTCAGTGGATGAATAACTATGTTGTTTGGAGAGTCCAATCGTTCTGATAACGTGTCAAGTAATTAATCAAACTACTCATAAATCATAAATATATGTAATAGTATGAAAATATATGTAATAGGCATATAATACTTGATCAAACTATGTAAATCAAAATATATGTAATATACAGAGCTTCCATTTAGGTGTTCAGTGGATGAATAACTATGTCAAGTAATTAAATCATAAATATATATAATAGTCCAAAAATATCAGTCTACTCATAAATTATTATTAATACTTAATCAAACTAATTATATTTAACATTTTTTATACTAGTGAGTCGATGTGGGTACAAAACTACGTATATAAACAATAATATTTGGTATTCTAAATCAACTACTCTATTAGACCCATATGATCCAAAGTATAGTCAAAATCATATACTACTTATAGTTACTTTTCACTGATAAACCATGCGGTAAGCTAATAGAAAAAGATTCATAATTCTATAATTCTTGGTTGACAAGCTCATTTCATATGACGACGATAAAAATTCATAATTCTATAATTTGGAGTACCTTTAATCAATTGGAGAGGTGAAACTGCTAAGCGATATATCTGGCATCTTCAAAACTAATGTTTGATCTTGAATAATATCCCAGGAGAATGATACTAACATTTTTTCTCTGGGCCAAACACATAGTATTTTCCCTTATTGTATCGCGTGGTTGGAAGATTAATCGTCTTAGATGAAGTGTTATCAATATAACTATAAACATTATAAATAGATAGAGAATAAGAGATAGGAGGAGAATATATTTTATTGATTGATATCAAATACATACAAGTATTTATAGGCTTGAATCTAGATATTAATTAAATCTTGGCTTTGGTAAATAAGTAGACCTAATTTATTTCTCATCAATTCATCTCTTTTTGCTACACAAGGCGATTTAGTGTCTGTCTAGTCGTTATTATTTCCATAACAGATGTATAGATTTTATATTCCTTTTTAATGATTTTTAACCATTCTTCTAAAGGATACCCGAATCAAACGGACCTTTAATTTTTGTGAAGTCATGCGCCATTGCGAGTTGGAAGCGTGTTTAGACTTAAGAGAGGTCATTATCACCATAACAAATTAATGATCTTATATTAGAGTTTCTATTATTCTAGTATTATGGTCCGTACACTTATTACTTCTACATGTCGTTGTTCAAAATACTTATTATAATCCTTAAAACTATTTTTTATTATTGCCATAACTTCATTTGAGAAACATATAACACCAATTAATATGACTATATGAGTTGAAGGAAGTATTCGAATGGATTACTTTCTAAGAATTTATGTGCAATAATAACGACCTATTTCTTTATTTGTAACAATATTTTTAAAAACAACATTTTCTATATGTCCTTTAAGACTAATGTAGTATTATTCTATTATAGATTTATCACTTTCTATTTTCTAATTGCATACTACACCTACTAGTATTTTGGCACAATTAATGTTTGTACATCATACTAATCTTAATTTATTGTAAATGATGAAAAAATTTGCACATTATATTAGTAATTACTCTACAATGAAAATTTTAGATAGTTATTTTTTAAATTGATTATTAAAATTGGATAGATATGGTTATAGGACTATATTTGGTACATCACAAAGTATGACACGATTTCGATGACTTGAAAACTTTGGCCTTAAGTATTATATATGGGATAGATTTTCATAATCCATTTATTTTGTAAAGTTTAAACAAAGTGTATATTAGTACATTTAGATTACGTAGTCAATCGATTTATTTAAGTTTTGTGCAAAGCCAGCCAATGCGATCCTAATAGAAATGAAAGAAATAGAACATTATTTTAATTAAAGATATAAAGATATAAATCTATCGATTTTAAAGGTGAATTATTATTGAAGGTTGTTATCTTCGTTCCTGGCATCATTGACTAGCCACTATACCTCATAAAAAATGGCATCTTCATCTTACATCGTTATTTGTTAGGAACTCATTATCATGACTCATGGCGGCTTATAATTAAAACATATACAATTATACAAAGTCTTCTCATCATGTAGCCCAAAAAAAAATGCATGAACGAACAAAGGAATAAAAAGAACCAACTTTAATGTGAAACAAATTCAAAGTGTAATGATCAATGTTATCGTCTTATCGACTCATCTATTATACATGGAACACAATGTTGATTTGGCTAGCTTGGTCCTTTTCTTTTCATTTTTCTACGGAGTCTCTTGGCATCTTTTAATACTTGGACTAGTGGAGCTACTGTATGCAATGTTACCTTGAAATAAATGACATATGTATGATGATGATTTTAATACTCTTATCGGTCGATCTTTATTGTTTGAGATGAAATCCATGACCAAATAAGATTTTCAATCCAAATTTGGAAGGGTTATATGTCTCATTTGATGTGTAAATTTCTAATATATTAATAAGAGCATGACAAATATCATGTTTTTCTTTCTTTAATATGGACCTACTATTTTAACATCTAAAATCACATTAATAAGTATTCCAAATTAGGATTTGAAATAAAATTAGGAATAAATCAAGTATCGAATGAATGGTGAAACTACAATATCCAATAATGCTCCAAATCAAAGTTTGTATTAAACGGTACCACGTTTGCAACAGTTATCAAATTTTTTTTGCACTAAACGTCCCACCGTGTAATTCTAACGGTGTACCGTTTATGACAATAAAATTTTTAAAAATTGATGACAAATTGAACAAATAACATTTCTAATGAAATAACAATTTATTAATAGTTCAAGTAGGTAGTTTAAGATACAATAGGTCTTTTTCACAATACTAATACTATACAAACGACAAACGAAAACGACATAACGATTACGCTCAAATTGCTCATGGTAAATTCTAAAAGTTACAAATTCACCATTCTATGTTGTGGACGCTCTGGCAATCTACCACCCATCCGTGAAGTAAACATGATGTACCATCCCTGTAACATTTCATTTTCTAATTTGACTTGCCGAAACTCACATCCATAGATAGCTTACACTCGCAAAGTTACAAAAGTTGACACGTTAAACAAAGGCGGAGGTAGAATCGAAATTTTCGTGGTCGGATCTAATTGATAATCTCAAAAACCTCTTACACGACACTCCTCCAAATTCTTTCTCGGGAGGCATATAACAATACGCTAATAAACAATCAGAATCGGACAAGTTTAATACTGCGACATCGAACAAGAAAATGCTCATTTATAGATCCAAGAAAATGCTTTCTGATCAACTTATGCAACAAACGGTACCACGTTCCACTAAACGGTAATTAATGCTTAGTCCTTAACGGCTATTTAACGGCTATTTTTGTGTTAACGCTGGGTACCGCTTCGATCAAACGGTACCAAAGTTAATTCATAAAAGTAGCCATTTATTGTAACCGCTGTGGGAGTCTAACGTGAATCGCTTTGATCAAACGGCACCGTGTTTATTCCCCGCAAAAAATTAAATAAACACACCACTGGCAGCCTCTTATAAAAGGAAAGCAACACCTTCTCTTCATTTTTCACAACTCACAATCATTTCTAAGCAATTACAATACTCACAATCACTTTCTAAGCAATTACAATACTCATTACTTGTTTTTTTTATTGAAGTCTAAGGATTCGATCGAAGTCTAAGGATTCCTTCTCAAGTCGTGGGGTTGTTCGTTGCATCTCCGGTTCGGTATTATCTATCATCTTTTTTTATAATTGTGCTATTTGTTCTTCTAAATTAATGGCATCAAAACGTAATCTTGGTAAAAATATTCAAAGTGATATCAGCGTTGCATGTCTAATGATTTTGTTAATTGCAGGATGATAATAAAATGATACCACCTGCAATTAACTCGAATTGCACGAGTGGGTGATTAACAGTGAAAACAACGCCATTGACAAGAACATTTTCGCGACGTACCGTGAAAAATCAAAAAGCAATTTGTATAGATCAGAAGAGAAGCTCATCATTAGAAAACGAAGTAGTGTTAAAGAGGTAACCTGGGTCACCAGACACTTATTATGTAATAACTGTTTTAAAAAAAAAAAAAATTTCGGCCTGGCGGACCTGAATAGTATAATTTTTTTTTTCATGATAATATTATTTCGTAAAACGCTTGAGCCGAATTTCATTTATAATTTAGTAGTGTTCACATGGAAGAATTTTATCTTTGAAATCGGGTTCAGGAGATTTAAGTACGATAACAGTAATTAACCGAAACCGAATCTGACTGAAGTTTTTTTTAATATCTATTCATACATATCCTCCACATCATCATCATCATCACAATCTCTATCTTCTTTTCCTCATTTTGGCCGAAATTAAGCTTCCTCCCCTTAAAAAAATTTCATTTTTCCATTTCTCTCTTTTCGATTGCCGCTTCTCAAACTCCGCATCGGTTGTAGAATATTGTTCTCCCATCATTCTTCGCTGAAAGTTAAGGTAAGAAATTTCCAAGTCTTTCGAGATATTTCTTGGGTTTTTAGATAGTTGACTTTTGGTTGACTTTACATAATTGAATTTATGATAAATCTTAGTTAGTTATGGGTTCTTATCTATACATGCCATTTAATCATGATTAGAGCTGCTTTGAGGACGTATGTCGTAGTTGACTTTTCTACGCCTGCTGACTTTGCGCATATTTTCTATAAGACTTAAATTTAGGGAGTTTAATCTGGGACCTTATTATAGCTATCGCGATGTTAAATCGGTGATTTAAATTCATTAAAGGCGCTAGTTGAAAAGCAATATTTTCAAGTCGAGATAATCGATATTTTGAGTATAGATCAAGTTATCTTTGGACCCACTGGACAACTACAGAATGACATATAGTTAATTTGTAATGATAAACGATAAGATGGGAATTTTACCGGGCGATCGACTGGGCGCTAGTCCGGCGAGTTTATAATTGATAGTTTGCCCGGCCATGTTAGATCATGAAATCGTCTATTGCAGTTGGTAATGCTTTATTCTTAGAACGTAATTCTTGGTATTAGTTCCCGAAAGTACACTTTCATGCTTCTAGCTCGACCGCTGGGAAGTGGGCACGTCTGGGTGATTCGCTCTTCGTGAGGACTTTGCGGATACTAAGTAGAGAAGTAGTACTTATCTTCTAATGCAGCTACCTCATAAAATACTTCTTTTTTAAACGGGTGTACCCGCCCTCAGATTATACTCCATGTGTAAAGCAAGGCATGTGTCTTTTGTAATATAATTATGTGAACGGTGCATATGTCCCTTTATACGGGAAACGGTATGTAACGGTTAAATGATTACGTGTGAGCCTAATATGATTACGCTGACTCTATTCTCGGGAAGATCAAGGCCGGGTTCGAGGTGCTCGACGGCCCCGAACTCCCAACTTATATTTCTCAGATGTTATGTATTCTCGACTACCAAGGTATTTGGCGTGGCTTCTATTCTCAAGACTTCAGGTATCGCGTATTCACTAAGACTTCATGATTTTACGTACCTCACGGGCACCGTGGTATTTATGTACTTGTCGGCACTTCTGTGTATTGCATGGCTTTGCCTTGACTGCGGGTATTTATGGCCTTCAAGCGTGCTGCGATTGATTTGACGACGTTGACGATAATTGCATGTTTACTATCATTGAAGTAAAGTAGTTGGTTATCGAGGTGTTCGGCGGAGTTATGTATGATTTCAGGTGACTCGAGTATTAGATACGACCCTACAATAATCATTGTGTGGATTAGGCGACTCTCCTTCCTCATAGATACGTGACGCTATTGGCCCTATACTACCGTATAGCGCAAGTGATCTCTTTGACGCTTAAGCGCGTGCATTGCTCAGGTGGCCCTATACTCACGGTATACGCGGCGGTTTGGGCCCTATACCGTATACGCATGTGTATGATTCTCTTTGATCGCTTTGTCAGCAGGCATTGTCGGTGGCCTTGCTACTACCAGAGATAACAGGCGGTTTGGCCCTATACTACGGTATAGCGCCATGTGTAATGACTCTCTTGATTACTTGCTACAGACGGCCGATGCGGTCTCTCATACTACGTATATCGCTAAGGTAGTGCCCTATACTTTGTGTAAGCTGCGTGGCCTTATACTTTGTGTATATGCGTGCCTTATACTTTGTGTATAAGTGCTGTTTTGGCCTTATACTCGCGTATGTTTTGTGTGATTGTTGATTTGTCCATTCCCTGTGTAGACGATTGAGTATATATTTTATTTTCGTAGGATGGGTATACTCGGGATAATGCAGAGATGTGAGTAATTAACACTAAGTTTTAGTCGCTGGCTGAAGTCTCTGTGATTTCATTTGGGTGATCGCTTATCGGAACCCTATTATATATTCATGTGTTAAGGCCCGAGACTTCATGTGTGGAATTATGTTGTAATGAATTTTTATCCATAATCCTTTATACATGTATTTTATTCATTTGGACTGATTTATGACTATTCCTAATCTTTGCTTGTTTTGCTAGCAAATGTTGCTTTTGATGGTTATACTTCATTTTTAAGCTGTTCTCTTGTCAGGCAACTATTTTTTCTTCGTGATACGGTATTTATTTTCGCTAGCCTTTACCTAGATATCACTTTTGTTAGATATGTTCTATATATCTTAAGTGGCTAATGGACAGGATACCTTTTGAATGAGAACATTAGGGGAGTTTAAATTATAAACCGAAGTTCATGCTAACCTACCGATGATGTCGATGATATTTTATATATATATGGTGGACAACTGAATTCAAATGCTGTGAATATATACCGATCTAACCACGACCACACTCACGGAGGTAAATAAGTTCAGATACTAAATGGAAAACTGGGAAGATAACCGCATTTCTGTGCTATCCTGATTCAAAGCATATATTATCACCATATTAAGCAACGCATATATTTGAAGAATCTCGAGGAACATTAGTTGTCATAGAGGAGTATGATTGTAAACGTAGCAAGATTTTAAAGTCAACTAAAGATGTTGATCGAATTTGTATATGCATGAATTATGAGAGGTTAAGATATATGTTTGCTATCAGGTGTTCGGTGTATATTATATTGGAATTAGCTATACTGTAAAGATAATAGATAGAAATACCTTCAGAATTAAGGTGTACCGCGAAAAGCTTGTCGACGAGCTGGTTATTGTTAGTTGGGAAGCCACAGCGAAAGTTTTATTTTGCCATGAAAGAACCTATAAAATAATACCTTTGTGATATACTTCTAACAGCGAAATCTAAATTATTCTTATTCAGGCGACGTAGGTTCTGTGGCTATTTATTTTCACCAGTTTTTAGCCGACTCCCTATTTCTTTATGGGCGCATGCTTTTCATGCCTAGGTTGTCATGACGACCGATATGCATCGTCGAGTAATAAGGCATCTGCCGAAGACGGGCGACGATGGCTTCAAGACCTCAATACCATACTTTTATCTTCTTGAAGCTTCGTTGTATATAATTATTATTGACTCGAGTCAGATAACAAATTGTTTGATGTGTATTTATATTATGATTTTCAATACCAAGGTAATTATCGTTACGACCGACGGATCTAGCTATATTGCTTTTATTTATGACGTAGTGCTAGTTTCATTTTTATCATATCCATCGCCGTATGACTTGATAATAATGCGCCGCTGACTGGCCCAACTCGCGTAGCGCCCACCCGGCGGCCGTTACATATTAAGTCATAAGATCACTATGATGGCGATGGCTACACAGCGAATAATTAATACCCAAGCCAAGCAGAATTTTTTTTAAAAAAAATATTTTGGGCTTGAAAACTATGAAATTTGTAATCGCAGTTCTTTTGCCTTTTAATCATCATGATGGATGGAGTTTTACTAATTGATTCAAAAGTCGTTTAATCCCCCGAGCTAACCGTAGATCCCCCTGCATCTACTTTGGCGAATTTATGCTTTTAAATATTTTAAAATGAAAGAGCTTAACCCTTTCTCGAATACTTTATAAAATGTGATTCGACTCAGCTACATTGGGTGTATTTTTTGGATTTTGATATAATGTGTGTAACATGTCATTGGATTGATAAAGACGCTATGTTAAAAAAAATCGTTTTATTTTAGATCAATTATAAACATAAATAATTTTATCCAAATCTGTTGAATGTATACTGTGATAGCCGAAGATTACAAATGTATGAACAAGATTGTTCAATTTCATTTGATACCTGCCCTCTAAATAACGCTTTCACTGAAAATTAAAGATGCCACTGAACCTAATTTGTTAACTTTTTCAAGTTAGATGTTTATGTCACGCCCTTCAATTGGGCTTTGCTAAAGATGGAATAAAAGTTGTTTGGGATGAAGTTTATTTTACCAATTCGTAAGACCGTTAATTTTGTTTAAGTATTGGGGTAAGAAACATGAATATAAAAATTGGCCGAGGCTTCCTATAAAGTAAGTTGAAATTAATTTTGGATTGTGAAACTAGATGGAACTCGACTTACGATCTACTAGTTCGTGCATATATGTATAAGGAAGAAATCACATCATTTTATGAGAAGCATGCTCCGGTTGGTGAATATTATGTGCCGCTCACATATAATAATTGGAAATATTGTTATGAATTGCTTAAGTTCCTAGAGCCGATTAAAGATTATACTAAAGTTTTTTCAACTCAATATCATCCAAACATTCATCTTTCTTTAGAATGCTAATAATCTTTCCATTCTATACGACTAAACATGACGAGTATGTCGTTAGAGATATGGTTCCGACATAAGATAAAGCTAAAAATATTTTCATCATATACCACATGATATGCACCGTGCAATAATGATCCTAATTTTAAATTAAGAGTTTTTCATTTCTACGTAGACGCATTTTATGATGCTTTAATACCCTTTAATCCCGAACTAAAGAATTTTGATATTAAGAAATATAAAGATGGAATTGAAACTTATTTGTATAATATGTATAGAAAATATCAATCAAAGTATAAAGGGGTGCCACACCCTCAACAACAGATAAACTTTTAACGCACTCTGATTTTAGCTTAAAATGTCAACACGATCACCTTAAATGTTTTCGCAATTATTAAATGAAAATAATCCACCCCTCCACAAGACATCTTTTTGGAATCTAGGCTGGACCTCAATATTTAACTACTAACTTTGAATCAATGATATAACGATAAAAACTTCGACATATTAAAATTCATGAAGAAGTAGTTCTTTGCTTTCCTGTGATTGCCTAAGATGGCAAAAGAAATATTTTCTATACCTATGTCTACAATAGCTAGTGAACCAAGATTTAGCATGACAAAACTACAATACACTCAAAGACGCTCAAGACTTCATGCCCTGCAGAATCATGATGCTGTCAAGGACGGAATGTCAAATAACATAGGATGCAAGCATCAAGACTCATCTATAGAACAAAAGCAAAAAGATATGTTCGACCCATCTTAGCGACATCGAGGAAATAGGCGAAGGCATCAACATATTGTATCTACGGCTCAACTCCGGCTAAAGTTGTTAATCCGGCGATGAATTAGTTTACGATGATTAGATTTTGTATAATTTTATTTTAAGGAACTCATGTAAACTCCCTCGCCCACACGAGTATAAACTATAAACCGTGAACGCGTGAAATAATAAAATGTTCATTTGTTCCATTAAGTTAAACTTTAGAGTTCTACAAATGTGTTCTTAACGCTGTACCGTTTATACAAAAACGGCATTCACGCTTCAGAATACACAAAGATTCGGGTTTCTTCGCGGTGACAAACGTGACACGCTCTGTAAATAAACGCCACGCTTTGTCACACGTAAAAAAAACCAATATTTGTATGTAACAAACATGGACACGCTAATTTTGGCTGCTATTTTTTAAACATTACCATTCTTTTTTGCTAGCGCCTGCATTAACCCACTCCGCCGAATACCCACCGACGCGCCACGCTGCGCCCGCACCAATCCATCTGCCTCCCATCCGGCCCCATTTTTAACGCCGAAAATACTTAACCCGACTGTGCTTCTGGCCCTGCATCTACCACCAACCTGCTCGTTAGCCACGTCTAGTTTGAACACGCATTGCCCATTTTCCACTAGTACGGTCTTTCCATATACTTTCCTCCAGTCCTCCACTGTGTCTGCCCTACCAACACAATAAGTGAGACCGGTTCGGTGTTGGTCTTTAAAATTTTATAATACAATTTCGATTTTATTCTTCATTAAAACTTAAAATACGTCAATTTTAACACGAACGCATCGAATCCCCACAAAATGACTAGCTCGGGTAGTCGGAGACAATCGAAAGTTTGGCGCAAAACAACCCACTGGGGCTCGTTAAATTTCGGCGACAATAATTTAAGTCAACGTTAATTAAAAAGTTATATGAAGTTGTAAATTAGTCATTAATGTTGCACAAGTACTTGGTATATAAGGATCATTTGAACAATATTTATGTAACTCCAAATATTATTTTTTGTCAACCCGATCTCCATTGGACTACACCTTTTTCATATATTGAGGACTGTTTTGTACATTTAGCAGTCTTTACCATAAGTCATTAGAAATTCTCAAGTTGCCAAGGAAACAGTAACCAAACTTTATTTGACGCGGAAGATACAGAAAGCAAAGCAACAAAAATGTGGAAAACAAGAGTAAAAAGAGGTGGATGCTTTATTTATTTGACTAATGACCAATCTAGAATAATAATAATATAGGTTGCTGTGTAGGGAAGAAAGTAACACAACTTAATGGTCTAGGGGGGCAGGCATCTATGCCAATTAAATCCTCCCCCCAACCATTGCCTCTCCTCTTTGTTTTGTTTCCTCCATATATATTCTCTCCTTTCCTTCCAAGTTTAACCACTTGTAACAAACAAACTGAATACAAATTTATTGGCATATTAAGATCAAGTTTGAAGATATTCAAGATTTGCTTACAAGAAAGAATTTGTGATTTTCTTCTGTGATCTTATGCAATTGAGCAGAATAAATTCTAAGTGTATCTACAACTAGGCAAGATTCGTTATAAAAGAACATCGAATTGTTCTAGTAGTATACTCGATCTTCAGCCTTCCAAGTATTCAAAATAGGGAGCACAAACATGGTTATGGAGAGACAAGAAGCAGAATTGAGGCAATCTAAAGGTGTAATCTCTATACAAGATTGGTATTTTAGACGACTAATGGAAGAAACAACGCCCACGAAGGCTAAGAAGCCCATTCCTAATATTACCACGACGCAGAATGTTAGGCAACAAGGGCATGGGCAGATAATGCATTCTTCATCTAGCTATTTTGGGTCGGAATATTTGGTTATACTAATCTGTTTAACTGCATCAATATTGTTCCTCCCTTTGATACTTCCACCATTGCCACCCCCTCCATTTATGCTGCTTTCGCTGCCTATCTGCATCTTCATCGTTCTTATGATCTTGGCATTTTCATCTTCCAACACTAGAGGTCTGACTAATTACAGATATATGTAAATAGGGATCTATTTTTTTGTCCAAATTCTATATAGATGTACAATAGTTATTCCATTCCTTATAATCAGCTAAAGTGAAGAGCAAACAGTTATAGTTACTAGCACAATTTTCAGTATAGTTCTCGACTATTTGTAATTCGTTTAGGTTAGGAGATTTCAGATGAATAAAAGAATCCAAGAATTCACTCATTCTATCCCAATTTAACTACATGACGTTTAAAAAATACTGTATCAAGTAATTTACGTGTCTACTTTCGAAAAAATAATTCAACCATAAAACTGAGTTTTATCAACAAATTTGAGATATTAGATACTACACAAGATGCAAAAACGAAGTTATACAGTCTTTTTGGGTCCACCCTATTCTAAACTAAATGTGGATGGATATTCAACATGAAGTTACAAAGCATTAGAACAACGAAGAAAATAGCAAGCACGATTTCGATAATATAGACTTAACCAAGGTGGAAATCCAAACTCCCACATCAAGATTTAGTACAGAACTTTGGCATGCATAACAAAAGTGAGTTTGCAGAGGCAAATGCAACACCTTCCAATTACTCCCCTCATATTGGGATAGGTTATATGGAAAATTATACAATAACCGTCACTTCATGATAAGAAAATCAGCAAACCTAAAAGAGCACTTGCCATCATACTTGTACCTTGTATTTGTTCTTTTTATTTTCGACATGTCAAGCCGTGCAGGAAGGTGAGACCAAGAAAGGGATATGGGTAAACGCAAAACCATAAGGCATTATCTGGCTAAGCAACACCGGTTGGATTGAGCAAAAATGAAGGAAGATGATGTTCTAAAACAGCCAGTAACTCTTTACCTTGGCTTGCCTCTTCCAGAGAGATGCCACCTAGCTGTCTTGCTGCTTCTACAAGCTGCCCCCTGAGCCTCTGAGAAAACAAACAACCTCCTGCCTTGACACATTCTCTATACAACGGCAGATAGGCTATTGCCACTCTCAATGGCCCGGGAAGGTCCCTTAAAGATATGGGGGACGCACCCCATTTTAAAATGTAGACTAAGTTCATATAGTGTTGTTGCCCTTGCGACAGCCCGTCCGAGAAAGCCGCTTGTGACCAATGTTCCTGAAGGAAAGTCCGAAGAGAAGGAGGCACAGTTTCGTCTTCAGATGAAGCGATGCTATCCGCAACAGCATAAGTAGCAGAAGGATCGCCTAGAAAGTTTGAGCAAAGGAGAAAGGCTACACCTTCAAGAGAACCACCGCTACGCTCACCAGCAGCCTTGAGGATCTCAATGCTCAGGGCAGCAAGGACATTATGAGGAACATGAGGGAGTAAATATGCAGCTATTTCAACTTGGCTGCTAGAGGTAGCAGCAGTTAGAGCCAAACACAGTTCCATGTCTCGACACCCCCTTTTAACAAACCACTGAACAACCTGCATACATCCTCTCTCGGCAGCTCTCATCAGAGGACCTAAGAAAGCCATGGCATTTCCTTCTTCGACTAGGCACTCCATTGTGTCAATTTTACCATAATGTGATGCAAATCCCAAAGCCAGGTCAACATCTACATCCAAACTGTTTCTGCGAGCAATCTACATGGTCACAATTCCCAAACAAATGAGTCAAACATTACAAACAGCATAAAGGTAACGGCATCTGAGTTCAGAGTAACAAGAATCAGAGATGCAAGGCAAACCACACAGAGAAGCTGTACCGCTAGACCTAAGCAATGGCAAGTTATCAAAATAAATGCATATATAGACAGTGGGAACCATATGCTGTAGAATAAGATATCCAACTGGAAATGAATAACAAATGTATTTCAAGCACATTCAAGGTATATCCCACAAAATTAGACTAGTGCGGGTGATATGGAAGAACATGACCAGATCATGAAACATTATTATCTACAGCAGCATACATAAAAATATTTCAGTAGCTTTGTTATCCATGGTTATTTCAGTAGGTAGCTAAGCACTGCTAAAACCTTTTCCAGCAGATATTCCCTCCTCATACTCGAGGACTTAGATATGGACTAGCAGATGAGTTGAAAACAATTGTTTGGGCAAGATTCATGGCAACATTGTTCAATCACTGGAATAACTTGCTGTAACAAATAACTGACCATCAGATTGCTTTACCTGTAATAGAATGCGAACAAGTTCAGTGCTTCCAAAACGGGAGGCTTCGAGGAAACATTGGTTAACATTGTCTGCACCACCTTCAACTAGCATCCCTAACAATCCTTGAATTGCTGTTGCTGATATACCTGATGCCCAACCAGGGTCGAAAGAACTGGAGAACAGTGTAAGTGGGAAGCACGCAGCATCAAAAGCTTCTGTGAAGTCTTTTCCGGTAAGATTACTGCCAGCAAGATCTAGAAATGTTTTAAAAGCAGATAACTGTAACTGGACCTCGGTAGCTGTGCTGTGACCCACTCTATCCCTATTCCCCTGGCAACGAGAGTGAAATCCTATACATTTAAGTGCCCACTCTGTAAACTTTTGAACTTTGGCAGCCGCTTCTGCCTTCAAAACTTCATCGCCATTACATTCCTGCAATCGCTCGTGCAACCTGTTTAGATGACAACCAGTAAGATGACCCCTTCTGCAGAGAATTATTGAAAAGTGACTAGTGGCCTCCATATTAGAAATTAAGCTGAATAAATAACATGGGAAATTTCATAGAAGAGAAACCCTGCATTTCACTACTTTCACAAGATCAGAGATATGGAACAGCATCAAATGGATATTGAAAAAATTATCGAATGGGCGAAATCAATACATATCAGTTTATGTGTTATTTGAAAGATGAAATGAAAGTTTTACCTCTGTGCCATCACTGTAACAGTGTCCGACATACTCATTGTTCGGCTTTGATAGGCAGACACACAAGAAGCAAGAAATGAAGTTCTAAGTGCAGCCCGTGTAAAGTCATAAGCTCCATTAGAGATGATTTTCTTAATCAATCCTGTAATTCCATACAATTCCTGTTGGGTACACAGAAACCATATTGAATCCAAAGAGATGCACAATGCATCATTCAGAGTCTGAGGATCGGCCATCAATATCAGACTTTCTGCAAGATCCCAATCATGGGAACTCACAGCACCTTGAAACAATCTTCCCCACTCAACTCGATCTTGTCGACTAAGCTTCTTTTCCGGCATTCTCTCACTTTTTCCATCCTCTGGTCTAGACTTAAGATTTTCACCTCCACAAGCACAACCCACACCAAGACCAACATCAGCTCCTTCAACCCCTCCAACGGATTTATTTAACTTCTTCGTCACAAGAGGTGCTTCCCTTGCAAACACCACATGTTTCACATTGCTTCCTTCGCCCTTATCCAAGTCCGAAACTTCAATGTCACTATTTAAACCCGGTTCTCCAGTGTCAATGGTTTCCATCTCCACATCAATAAACCGAGTCTCATTTGTTGAATCAACCTCGTTATCATTCTCCATATTATCTAATTCATCATTTTCAACACCAGTCACATTCTCATCCACGCTAGTTAGTATTAGTCCATCAACACCAATCACATTACTATCCTCCATCGCCCCTTAAACTACTAAATAAACAAAAGCCCTCAACTCTTCCTCACATAAACAAAATACATTAAAACCAATACAAAAATTAACAATTAACCTAGTAGATTTCAACTAAATCTCCTCTACATAATAAACAAACACATATACTTCTTTTTTCCTTGGATGAATCTTTACCAACCAAAATACTAAAACTTGTAAAAACACCAAATTTACAAAAAGATCCAACCTTTAAAAACTTGAGATCATAAACAAAAATACCCAACAACAAATTTACTCTTCTACCCTGTTCAATTCAACATAATCTGACCAACATCTTCTTCAAAACTGATACAATCATAACACAAAAAAGGAACCTTTATAATAAAAAATTAATCTTTATTTTTCATATCTATCACCACATGATCTAACCCAAACTGACAACATATTTGTGGATCAAATCCACAAAACCAGAATACCTACAAAAATAAAAAAGATTAAAAATCAACAACACCATCAAATTAATCATACCAAGATGACAATAAAATGCAAAGAACCTAAGCAATTAATAAAGAGACATTAAAGAATGAATATTTACATGGAAAATAGAGCATCAAATGGGACTTAAAAATGATATTATGAGAGAGAGAGGGGGGTGAATAATTTGAGTGGGGGAGGGAGGAGGGGATAGTGAGAGAAGGAAAGTCTATGAGCCTCTTATTTACTTGTGTTTGGATGGTCCATATTATTGCTCACATTTTTTATTGTACTAATAATAAGGAAATTGTTTGCATGTGATGATTTGTTATACTGTGATTTTTATTATTATAATTATAAAAGTTAACATAAAATTTTGTCTTTCTTTTTTTTATATGTGATTTTATTGTTATAATTATAAAAGTTAACATAAAATTATAGTAAAAAGCCAAAGTATTGAATTAATATACTTTTATATATTTTAAAGAGTATCGATTTATAAGTAAAAATCGTTTACACATGTAAGTACTATTTTCATCCCTGCTAAGATTGTATACAAACTGTATTACCAGATCATGATCAAGGGGTATCCATTTTTGTCTTTTTATTTTTTAATTGAAAGTTGATATCTTGATACGTCGTTATCGCTTGCTCGAATCCGATTCATTTATTTTTAGGTTAGCATTTGTTTACTATCTTTATTCTTTGTTAATTATTTTTCTTGTACAGATTCCTATTTTTTTTATTGATATAGTTATTCACTCATAATGATTTCAAATTAATAGTTTGTATACTCCTTAAAGAATATTAAGCGGAAATCGATATTAATCTTTTGATATTTTCTAACAATTTTATTGCTAAATTAAGAACTATTATGTAAAGTTAAAAATTAAATAATGTAAGGAAATCATATATATTTTATTCTATTTCATAGAAATTAATTATGAACTAAACTCAAAAGATAAATGTAAGTTTAAATTTTCATAATGATCTTACATTTGTTGTTAAAGTATCGTCTTATCGATTATATGCCAGAATGCGGTCTTTAAACTTTTCTATTATTTTACAGTATTTTGGATGTATTGTTAACGTCATGATAGTTTTGATTTGAGTAGTTACTATTATTTTTTAATTTCGTCCCTCTTATTATATTTCTATCGTAATATTCTGATATATAGATGAACAATGTAAGTTAATGTGATATCTAGTAAAAATACGGTAATATAAAACTTATGATATATATTTACCTTGTATATAACTAATTGAGTATAATGTCATTGTTTGAAATACAAAATTAAAAATAAAAGGAGATTCGCATAAATTATACATATATTAGTATAATATAATACATGTGACTTTATATGTATAATAAGCGATATTATATGAATTATTTAATTTTAATAAAATGAATAAATCGGTTTAGAAGAGTATGACTTATTAATATTTATCTGAGATGAAATATGTATAAAATATAATTTAATTATTATAGTAAAATAATATAATAATAATAATTTAAAAATAATAAAAGCGAAGTTTTTGAAAAATAAAATAAAATTAGTATCATTGAGTTAAGTTACTATTAAGTAATTATTGTTTCATATATATTAGTAACAAAATATATCCTAATAATCAAAAATTTATATGTTATTGGCTTCAAAAATTAGCGTCGTTATCTGAAAGTCGATAAAAATTGACTTTGTATGTTTACTTTGCATGATAGATGTCAGCGCGGGGAATGAGAATTTTTTCTTAGTAGTGTAAACACATCCTTTTGAGTTTAAAAATGAATCACATAGTTTGAAAATAATGACAATAATAAGCTAATAAGATATTTGAAATAGTGTCGGATTTGAACGATTCCAGATTGTCTGTGGAAGGATTAACTTCATTTAAGTTTAAGTTCGTATATCACGTTGGGTGCATAGTAATATTAAGTATTAAGATACTCGAGATGACATTATAGAAATTTATAATGGCTTACAAGAGATTCATAATTAATGTACTAATATATTGCTCGGTTAACGTTATTTGGTACATGACTTTGTCAAATTCGAACTGAAGTTAATAGCGCTTTACAACAAAAGTAGAATCATAATTTAATTATAAATTTGAGGTTTAAAGAGTGGAAGCTATGTAAAACGTTGGGGCCAGAATTCCAATTGTGGAATTCATGCCCATATTCAAAATATGGGAAGAAGGCTTCGGAATTTTCTTTTTGTAGAATCGTTATTTGAATATTATAACATCTTTTATGTCTTTATTTTAGAAGGAATGAAGTGAAAAAATTCTAGAATCTTGACCGTTTAATGGAGCAAGGGTTGTAGAGGATGAGAATTCTAAAATTGTCCTAAAAGCACAATTCTAAAATATTCTTCTTAACCACTGTAGCTTCTTTATTTTTTGGGGATAAGAGTGAGAAAATTCTAGAACCCTATGCATGTGTTTTATGATGGGCTATTTCATCATAAAAAAGGGGTAGTACCAAGTTTTGTTAAACAATTCACAAAAGCCTAAAAAGTAAGGATTTTTGAACACATAAATAGGTCGGCTGAGAAAATTAGTTATTACGACTTTTTTGATAGTCGACTTTTTGTGAAACCAAAAACTCTTTTCTTACTCTCTCTCTTTTAGTCGAGCAAGTGATTGGGAAATTCCATTGAATTTTACATGACTCAGAATCCATAATTCAATATTTTAAAGGGGTTAGTCGAACCTCAGGAGGAACATTCGCTCGTTGGTGTGAATGATCTTGGATCTTTCAGGTGCCCAGTGATGTTCATTCCACTTTATTTTAATTCGAAAGAGCAGAGTGCAGCGTAATTTAGTCTCTTTAATTGTGGTTATACAAGCTGATAGTGATCATGAGATTCGTATCTAAATAGTATTGTTACTCAATATTGTTGCTCGTTAGAAACACCAATGATATATATATCATTCTACAAGGTTGTACAGTTTTTTAATAAAGGTATTTAAAAGAAACTTAACCCTTAGATAATGAATACTACATCTTAAACCACGTCTACAATTGATCGTTTCCATTTTTTTTCCAATAGTCAATTTTTTTTGAGAACAAACGACAAAACTTAAAAATTATGAAAGCTTGACATATACTATACATCTACAAAAGGTTGAGTGATTTTATTTTTCAATAGCTAAAAATTATTTAAAAGTCAACCACCAAAATAAATACTAAATTTTCCACGTCAAATACAAAAATGGATTCGATAGTCGAAATTATTTTAAAAGCCGATTGACCCGAACTAAAAATTATGAAGATTCGTATTGGCTTCGATCTTAATAATTTGATATACAAGGTGAATCAAAATTACTATTTACCGATAGCGTAAGTTAATTTATATGTTGATATATATTTCACATAATAATATAACAAAAAATTATAAAGTATTTGAAAGGTTTAAATTAAAGAAAATTAACTTATGTCGTAATTATTCACGTCGTTCGTACATAATTTGAATATTTTTATCCTTCAAAGAAAAGATTAAAATAGATTAATTTTTAATGATCAAATTAACAAACTCATTAGTTATATACCATAAATATTGATTTGAACTAATAAATTATAATATTTTTAGTAAAATTAAAACATATTAATACTTTAAATATTTTCCATTATTATATTATATAATACTCGATATTAACGTAAAAAAAATACGGGAAGTTTCACCTTGATACGTATTAAACCTTGGCCAATGATATAGTAGGTTTACTACTCTTCATGTTAAATATTGTGTGATGAAACTTTACTTTATCACTAAGCCTATAAATATTATTTTTTTAATTACTATATGTGAATTATTTAGCTACAAATTTCAATAAGATCAAATTTTACACGTTTCAAACAAAAAATTTGATTTTTTTTTCAACTTTGATGATTGAATTTTTAATTATAAACTCAATTATTTTTATACAAGAAGTATAATTTTTGAAGAGAAAAATGTACCAAATCTACAAATTTCAAGATCAAATTCTCATTATTTCAAATAAATTTCAAGAAGTAAAAATTATACAAATTTGAAAAAAATATGCAAATGACAAAGTTTATTAATTTGATCATTAAAAAATTAATCTAGATAATCTTTCTCTAAATAATAATTTGTTAATTTTGACTATTAAAAAATCTCTTGGGGATGAAGGTAATAAGTATATAGTAATCATAAATTATCAATTTTGTATGTGGAGTTTTAAATAATTGTGACTATTGAAAAAGAAAATTGAGCGATCTTTTTGGAGCGGCGTCATATTTAGTATTTATAAATTTCGAATTTTGATGGTTGAGTTTTTAAATAATTTTAACGATTGAAAAAAAAATTCATAAACATTTTAGAGATGGAGGTGAGTATCACGATCTTCACTCATCTTTAGTTTTGTCGGTTGAGTTTTTATACAAGTATAATTTTTAAAGAAAAATATGCAAATTCTACAAATTTCAACAAGATCAAATTTTACATGTTTCACACAAATTTCAAGTAAAATTGTACAAATTTGAAAAAAATATGTAAATAGCTAATATTTTATACAAAGAATTATTCTGAACATAATACTTTTGATTATTGAAGTAAAAATAATGTGTTAATTTTATATCAAACTTAATAATTTTATTAAGTAGAGTCCTAAATCAAACCATATACAACATGTCGTCACTTACAATAAAATAATTATATTTGCATGTAAAATCCTATATTTGTAGTCTTTGATTTAATTAATAAAATTTTATCAAAAATACATTTATACCGCTTTATTAGGTATTTTAGTCGTTCAATCACGAAAAAGGGGAAAGAAAGCTTTTTTTAAAAGACATTCGTCTTTTGATATAGATATAGATATATATAGATTTTGTAACTCGGATCCGAAGCCGCTACTCGTTGAAATTGTACTCCCTCCGTATCTAAATAGATGATTGTTTTGATGAAAATTGTTTCATTAAGGGATTGTGAAAAACTATATTGGGATTATAAAAAGCTATATTGAAAATGTAAACAATCAACTATTGTGAAAAAAATAATTTTTTTTAGATGATCATGTATTTTGAGATTGATGGAATATTAGTTTGCAAACCACGCTAGTAGAGTAAAAAGCTAAAGGGATATCTTTGTGTAGCAGAGCTCAACTAATAAAATGTTGGTAGGATTGAATTCATGGCCTTTGCGGTGACAATTTCGCGTCTTCTTCGCTTATGCGCACTAAGTATTTTTATTATCTTAATTATTAAAGTTCGAATTATACCAAATGTTACAAAGTATAATGATATGAAGTTTTTTTTTACCAAACGATAGTAGTTAGAAATTACATACGATATCATACAATAATAATTAAATTCTAAATTAAGTAATGACGAAATTTCTGAGAACAATGGAAAGCAAACTTCCTATACAACTGGCATTGAACAATGTCTTGACGGCTTGGATATTGATGCGTGAACACTGTACATAAATTGATGAAACAAGTGAAGTGGTGGCGAAACCGGCCCAACGAAGTACTTAACAGGAACTATTGACTGCACGAATATCACTAGATAAATGCCTTTAGTTAGTTAATGATATGAAGTTGAATATAAGCTTTTACGTACATTTCATTCCTATAAAAAAAGCATTATCAAAATTTCAATATTTATTCAATTTCAAATTAATCATATATTGATTGGACTTCCATAAAAATTAACTATGAAAATGGGGTAGTATCGAAAAGAGCAAAAGTTTAGAAATTAGAGCAAAAGTTTCATATATTTATGGTTAATTTTCTTTTTAATTAAGCATATTGTTAATACTTTTGGTGAATTAAATCTTTATTAGATTCTTCGGTAGGATCCTTAATCTTTTTTATTTTTTAGATGATCGCGTCCGGGTTTTTAACGATAGCTACATTTTAGGTACAAAATAACTATTTTGCCCAATACTAAACTAAAGTTTAGGGGTACATTTTATATAATTAAAATAGAACCTCACACTTTTCTTCTTTACTTAGCGCCCATACTCCATTCCCGTCCCTCCCTTTCCTGCTTCGTTGGCCAAGCCTTTCTGTATTTCTTCTTTATTAGCGCTCATACTCACACCGCTGCCCTGCACTGACGCTATAACCCCTCTCGCGTTGCCCCAACCTAAAAGCTTGAATCTATCATCGCCAAGCCAAGTTCATTATTTTTAAAAAAATATCAATTTTTTTTTAAAATTTTATCTTGAGATAACACCAAGTTAGTGTGGAAGCTTAAAAGATAATATTTTTTTTTTTTGATTTTTGAGGTAAACAGAGTTCGTTATTGAAGAAAATATCGAGGCGTTTTTTGGTTTTGGTAAAACGAGTCATTCTTGAATGAAAGATTATATTTTTTTTATTCTGAGAAAAATAAGAGATTGTTGGTAAGATAATGATGGCTAGAAAAATGCAATTCATCAATTTTGTTGCAATTAGTTTGGTGGTGTTGACAATTTAATCATTTTTTATTGGTTTGGTCTATTGTGATAAGCAGAAGCGAAGTTTAAGAGCGAGAATTAAGGGGAGAAAAATTTCTTGTCATACTTTTGCTCCATCTGCCTTTCTTATTTTTGGTATCTGTATGCTTCATCATTACCCTGAAGTTTAATGCTTTCGGTTTGAGTCGAAGCCATGACCCAGCGCCGATTTGAATTCTTTCTTATTGGCGTGAAGTCGATTTCAATTTTCTGTTTTCAAGTAGAGGTTAAATGATTGTCCCAAAACTTTTGTCCACTTTCTCATTTCAAAGGAAATGGAGATCGATGTCCTCTGTCCCAAAATATTGTCCAATTATTTAGTAATGATTATATCAATTCGGTGAAGGGAGTAGTAGGGGAGAAGCTATGGGATGTCTTGTGTGGTGGGGGTGGGGCCGTGGGGGGAAGGAGGTGAGGGGGTATGTTGAAGATTAAGGGGTAGAGGAAGGGGGGTAGGGTGAGTGTGTTAAAGAAGAAACATGTGAGGCTCTATTTTAATTATGTAAAATGTACCCCTAAATTTTAGTTTAATGTTGGGAAAAAATAGTTATTTTGTACCGAAAATGTGTTTTTTGATGTTAAAAATGGGGATAGAGATTTATCAGAAAAAGATAAAAACTTTAGGGGCCGAATTTAAACGAATAGTATATGGGCCATTGAAAATTATGCGATAGTATAGGGATCAAAAATAGAATTAGCCTATATTTATTCAATTTCAAAATAGATACGGGGTAGTATCGAAAAGAGAAAAAGTTTAGAGTACAAACTGAAAACTACATAGATAAGTGAGGGGTCAGATGAAAAATATTCTAAAGCTGCTACTTTGGAAGAAGCATAATCTTTCCAACAACAAACAAAAAAGAAGAAATTCCAAACCTTAATCATCTTTGTCTGAATCCCTTTTGCCCTTTTCTTGTATTAATTTTATTTTTGATCAGAAAAAATGGATGAAGAATATGATGTGATTGTGTTAGGAACAGGTCTCAAAGAATGCATTCTTAGTGGTCTTCTTTCTGTTGATGGTCTTAAGGTTCTTTTCATTTCTCTCTTATTTTTGCAAGATTTTGTATATTCTTTAATACTCCTCCGTTTTTTTTAGTTGTGGTTTTAGCTAAAATAATTTGTTTGAAAATAATTATAGTTTTAGCATAATAAATACTCAATAATTTTATATTTTCAATGTACCTTTTCACTACTTTTTATCTTTAAATTAACAATCAACTAATGATATTATTTCAATCGATTGTCATTTTTTACAGTTTCAATACACTTTTTGAATACTTTTTTTTGTTCTTTAATCTATGTGCAAATGGCTAAACGACAATAAAAAAATGGAGGGAGTATAATTGTTTTAATGATTTGTTTATATGTATTTGTACCATCTTCAGTGTTTTGTAATGATATTGTTATTTTTTGTTAGCTATGTACTGATTTTATAATTAGAAGATTGCCAAGTTTGAGCTTTTATGGTTAAGATCATCAAACATTATGCTTAGACAGACTTACTTTGATTCGAATCGAAATTGTGATGTTAATAGTAAATTATGTTGAAATTGCTTAATATATTACATTGTCTTTGTACCCTCTTTTAGTGTTTGTTAACTTTGATTTGAATCAAAACTACTCGTATAATGTTAATAGTAAATTATGTTAAAAATACTATCTTTTAATATATTTTTCACTTGATGTTATACAATATATACACAAATATTTGAATTTAGAATTTATAAAAGTCAATCGTCAAATCTAAACTTGACAATCTAGTTGGATGGAGGGGGTATGTAATATTAGCATATTGTATGGCGACTCTTAGCTGGAATATGATTGAGCCTGTAAATGAATCAAATATAAAGCTTGATTCTAGTAGGAATATGATGGAATCTATAGATCAATCAAATATCGAAATTGTTTCCCGTTTGCCTCTACCGCATTGATCATAGTGGAAACTGGATTACTGACTATTGACTTTAACGGCATTCACAAGGTATATGACAACTTATTGGGTTCAGATATGTAGCAATTAGAAAACAGCAAATTGTTCTAGTGGTATATGAGAACTTATTTGTGTGTTATCTTGAGATAGAAATAAATTGCTTTTATCTTATTGTAATTAGGTCTTGCACATGGATAGGAATGACTACTACGGAGGAGAATCAACTTCACTCAATCTTGTTCAGGTAAATTCTCTGACATTTATAGGTCTGTTTTGTCTTGTGTACTTCAATTTACTGCCGTACATATCGAATAACTTCTTAGATGGAATTTTTTGTTTTAGATGTGGAAGAAGTTTAGAGGAGGTGATAAGCCTCCAGAACATCTTGGTTCAAGTAGAGACTATAATGTGGACATGGTGCCCAAGGTTTAACTTGTCTTCTCATTTTGTGTGATTTTTAACCTATAATTTTCTGTTTCTTCAAACTTTTACCTTCTAACATGTTCTGGAAATTTATTCTGAATCAGTTTATAATGGCGAACGGGGCTCTAGTACGTGTCTTGATTCATACCAATGTTACCAAATACTTATCCTTTAAGGCTGTTGATGGCAGCTTTGTCTTTAGTAAAGGAAAGGTATAGCTTTTCTAAAATCCATACTTTCAGTTTCCTGTATTTTCCCTTGTAAACAAACTAGTAATCTATATTTTATTTTATTGCAATAGGTTCACAAGGTACCGGCAACAGACATGGAGGCCATTAAATCTCCGCTGATGGGGATTTTTGAGAAGCGCCGTGCTCGCAAGTTCTTCATCTATGTTCAAGATTATAATGAAACAGATCCTAAAACACATGATGGAATGGATCTGACCAGGGTGACAACTAAAGAACTTATTTCGTATGTTCATAATACTTCATTGTTATGCTTTCGATTTCTTATTAAGCATCTGTTCCAAAATGTTTCCTGTTATATATATATATATATATGCTATTCCTGGATGAGAAATTCATTGATTTTGTAATGAAGCTAATATTTGATATGAGCATCAAAAGCCTTTATCACAATTATCTATACGTGTAACGTGTTATCTTGTCTATGTGTACTGTATATAAGTAGACATAGATCCTTAGAATTGGTACCCTCCAACTCATAGTTCAATTTGGGGTTAATAATTGTGGGTTTATCATGTGCATAACTACAGAAAATTCGGTCTTGATGACAACACTATGGACTTTATCGGTCATGCCGTAGCACTTCATAGAGATGACCGATATTTACATGAACCAGCTCTTGATACTGTGAAAAGGATGAAGGTAAGAGGGAAAATAACATTTTGCTTTCTGCATGAGGATCTCAACAACAGTTTAACTGTTTAATTTCTTTACTTATTATCTATTTTTTGTTGTATGTTAAAGCTTTATGCGGAGTCCTTCGCACGGTTTGGAGGAGGATCACCATACATCTACCCATTGTATGGACTGGGAGAACTTCCTCAGGTTTCCGTCTTTCTATATTCGTGTTCTATACTTTCTTCTTTCTTCGTTCCAGTTTTGTCTTCTTATCTTTACTATTCTACTCATTGTGTGGCTGCCCCCCTTTTTGTTTCATCACTGAATGGATTTCATCATATAGGCATTTGCTCGGCTGAGTGCTGTTTATGGTGGAACCTACATGTTAAATAAACCCGAATGCAAGGTGATGTCCAACTCTCGTACCTCCTAAATTGAGACTATTGAAATACTTTCAGAACTTAAAGAAGATAGTCACAAGCATGGAAATGAAAATGTTGTTAACGATAAGAAATTAAGAATATTATATTACCTTTTTCTTCCAGTTATATGCATACAGAATTGAATTTTTTTGTTTCTTTCTATCTATGGCCTGATGTAGAGTTTGACTATATTTTAGGTAGAGTTCAATGATGAAGGGAAGGTCTCTGGTGTCACCTCTGAAGGTGAAACTGCTAAGTGCAAAAAAGTTGTATGTGATCCCTCATATTTACCTGGCAAGGTTATTATCTTATCTCTCTCTCTCTCTCTAGAGTTCTCATTATCTTCCAGCTGATATCATATTCATTTTTGTCAAACCACCTTTTCCTCAATATTACATGGTAGAGCATCTAAGTTTGTGTTGTTTGTTAGTTATCATTTAAGACTGCTGAAGTAAGAGTATTGGTAGGTAGCTTAACAGCCTAATTCATATAGCATTTGTCTATCATGCAAATACAAAGGCATTTGTAAAAGTTATGATTGGTAAATCATGGTCTCTTGCAGGTTCGAAAAGTTGGGAAAGTGGCAAGAGCTATCGCAATCATGAGCCACCCAATTCCTAATACGAACAATTCTCATTCTGTTCAAATTATTTTACCCCAGAAGCAGTTAAATCGCCAGTCCGACATGTGAGCTCTAGTCTGTGGTCTAGCATTGATAATTTTTTTCCTTACTACTTCCACTAAATCAAATCTTTACCTGAAAGTCTCAGTTCCAGTAATCTGTTTGTGATCACCAAAATAGAAATATTGAGAATTTTAAGTTGTTAGGTACTCTTAGGTCCTAACCGTCCTATAGATAAAGTGGAAATTATAGCTTCCTTATTTCCCTTGGAACATACCAAATAACTAACTTTTCGGCTTCTGGGTGGTATCATATAATCTTGTTGAGACTTTGAGTGTGTTTGGAAACAGCTTTTTTCCAGTAGCTTATAAGTAAGATATTATAAGAGCAGCTTCAGGTCCAAGGGTTTTTTTTTGGAGTAAGGTAAGTTAGCTTATATAAGCTACTAGGTACTTTCAAAAAATCTGTTTTTAATCACCCTCTTAATCAGCCAGAGAACCATGTCCACGCTTAGAGAAGGGTAAGGTAAATGATCCGCTCGAAAGCAATTTGAAAGTGCTAGATGCATTGGATCTTCGGATCTGTATCACATTTTAAAAAATTCGAGCTATCGTGCCAAAAATTGTTCCTATCATATGTGTGAAACATCTTTATCTTAACCATTTTAGAATTCTGCAGGTATGTCTTTTATTGTTCTTATACTCACAATGTTTCTCGTTTACAATCATGTCATTCTAGAAATTGCTCCCATTATTTACCCTTCAAATATGAAGCTTCGTTTATTTTAACCATTTTAGAATCGTACAGGTATGTCTTTTGCTGTTCATATACTCACAATGTTGCTCCAAAAGGCAAATTCATCGCCTTCGTCTCCACTGAGGCCGAGACTGATCAACCTCAGACTGAATTGAAGCCAGGGGTTGACCTTCTAGGCCCTGTAGATGAGATCTTCTTTGATATGTACGACATATATGAACCAGTCAATGAGCCTGCCCTTGACAACTGTGTTATATCAACAGTAAGAAATAAATTGTAGCCTCCATTTTTAAATCTTAATTTTTAAATTCCACTACAGTGATGTGATATTTGAATGATGTCTGTTGAACAGAGCTATGATGCCACTACTCACTTTGAGTCGACAGTTGTTGATGTGCTGAACATGTATACCTCGATAACGGGAAAGGTGTGTATTGGAATTGTTAGTTTGGTGTACCATCCATATAACTACTCATTGTCATTTCAGTGTTTCATGTTTGAACAAATCATAGTTCTTTGAAAGACAGTAGTAACATGTAACTTGCAACTACAGGGTTATATACTCATAGGATACATAATTAACATTTGATCAAGCTTAATTATCGCCATACTGTTCTTAACCCATCACCTTGTATAGTCAATATATTCATAGGAACTACTATAGTTACTCTGTCAAGCCTTTGGGGCATTCTTGTACCACTGCTTAGGCTTTGGATGGTGATCGTGAATATTGATGATTCCCGCCTCTAATCAATTGTTAAGGTTCTTTGTTATGTTGTTAATTGAGTAACATTCGAGTGTCACATAGAGGGGTATGTTGCTTTGTTATCACTCTGAAATGACCTAATGTTTTCATATATAATCAAGTGTTAGTTTTTGCAATATTTCTTATGACGCCATCTCTGGGAAAGGTTCTCGACCTTAACGTTGATCTGAGTGCTGCCAGTGCAGCTGAAGAATGAGAACTTCCATACATCCGGTACTTGTAAAACTGCATTTTAACAAGCCGAAATCCATGGTTAATGCTGTTCAAGTAATGTGTTTTACGCAGGTGCAATCCCATGAATTTATAAACTCAAAAATACCTGGAAGGCCCTTGTAAAAACTGTTTGCGAGTTGTTCTTTGTTTACATGTTCTCTGTAAATATTACTGACACTGCATGTTCGTAAATTCTAACAGATATATGAATACGACGTCTGCAATCAGTTTTATATTGGATCATCTCTTCTATTAAGTCCATAAACTATAATTACTTTGATATTGTCCATTTCCAACTTTTTTTCGATCTTCCAGTGCCTCTAATCCATTTGCGTCACCAAATTTGTTTAGCATATATCACAAGTACCAACTTTGGGTAAAAATTGTAAGTGTACCAATATGGAAGAGGCTTTACATGTAGAAGTTATTAAATGGATAAAATTAGTCAATGAAAATACCAAATTTTTTCAAAGCTTTGAACCACAACCTTCAATCAGAATCATTCATTATCATTTATTCGTAGTCAAGAACCTTTCCCTATTTGGGGAGAACAATATTGTCCCTATGAATTTATTTCAAAACCTTGTTCTGGTATTGCAGAGTTGTTCAATACATATAAATATATAACACTCTGATCATATAAAATCCAAAAATAATTATTACAACTTTGAAGAATTGATAATAAGCATGCAGCTTCTAATAAAGCTACAAATCCAATGGGGAACATAAAATCCCAGTAAATAATGCTATTACACAACAAATTACAAACATAGGTGTTTTTTTTCCCTGAAATATGGTAATTATACTTGTACTGTAATTAAAATGAGTGGTAGGTTGTCCAAGACAAAGTTGGATATGTGAATGAAGTGGTTCTTCAGGAGGAACTGCATCCAGTTATAGATGTTCTTGCCAACCATTTTCAGATGTCTTTGAATACAGCAAAGATATCACTATGCATATAATCGTTATCGACCACGCTCACCAAGTAGTAACTGTTTTGGACCTACAAACATGAAATGAAAACCCGGTGTTAGCGGGGGAAACACAACCAATGGCAAATGAACATGAGAGACAGCCTAGTGCAAGAAATATACCTGCTCGAGCAATTTCTTGGAGGGATCGGAATCAGGGTATAGTTGAGCCCATCCTCTTGACCAGATTTCAAAAGCTTCATCCTTCCACACGACGAAGCTGGCTGGATCCACTACTGTTGGCTGAATGATCTCCTTTGCTGGAAAAACTCCCCATGTCACAGCATTGATATCGGTGTCGTTGACATTTGATATCACCTGTCCACCTTTATTCACAGCCATGTATGTGACTGAAGGGAACGCTTTACATTTCTCAACTAGAGCATTTAACTTCTCCTGGGAGCAGAAGAACTCCACATAGGCCTTTTGATAGACATATCCGCCAGGACCACCCCATCCTGAAAGAGGCAAAAGAAAAACATGGTAAAGAAATTTGCATGAAGTATATTGTACAGAATCGTCTTTTTTATTCCAAACTAGTTCAAGTAAAACGGAATTTAATAAATTAGTAAGTAAGACATGTGAACCTACAGAAGGTAATGTTTTACTCGATACAATAGATAAATATGGGATGATATTTCAAGTGGAAACAAAAATCATATTAAGCCATTTAAGAAAAATTATGAGAGAAAGCTCAAAGACCGGACTCTTCATCTTGCACATCTGTTTGAGAGAAAAAAATGAAATGGTACATTTGCTTTAGTAAAAGGAATAACTTTGGTAGATCAATCTGAAAGCATTTTGTAGACCTGGAAGCATTTTGTAGATCTATGTCCTTCAGTCAAGGAAGTGATAAATAAGGGCATACTTACCAACGGAAGGGGAGTCGGATTTTTCTCCGTTAACTGCAGGTTGGCTGTTGATTGTGAGGAAGCCTTTCTGGTTAATAACAACTAGTTGTTCGTCTATTATTTTTGTCTCTGGCTGAAGCCCCTCCAGTTCAGACCATGGACTAGATCTCAATTTTCCAAGACAGTATTTCATGAATTTCTGAAACATTTAGCAAAGAAAAAATATAATAAGAAAGAGAGATAGGTGGACGACATATAGACACAGGTCAGAAATCAATAACCATACATCATGAATATCTTCCACACTATTAAGTGGGACAGCCCACTCCTCCTGTAACTTCTTGTCACGGGATTTAGGTCGCATAAACTGCACCAAAATTATATCTCAGTCATGTAAAACAGAAAAATATCAGATAAGTATACACAACACTTAGCATACCGTACATCAACAGGGATGAGCATATCATAACATCCAAATAGTAGACTAAATATTAGACAAGGTTATACCATGTCCCTACTTACAATGTGAATACTAAAGGACTCATTGCAGTTATAGTAAGATCTCACTCAACCAACATAACTGAGTACTTAAAGAGTTGTTACCTGATAATCACTCAGTGTACCATATGACGCACTTTGGGTATCTCCCCATCGGCCTTGTGGGTATTGTTCCCATCCAATAGTTCTTGAGATGTAGCTTTTAGGACGATTGGCCCTGCCAAGTGACACACATTGATTCAGATGTCTGAACATCCAATGCAAGGATACACGAATAAAAAACCCATTATGGATACCAGAAAATGGGACGAACGCCCTCCTTGACACGATTAAGATTTGTTGGACGTTTCCAAGGTAAAGGCCTTGATATTTTTGACTCTTCTATTACCCCCAGATTCTGCAAGCGAAAAACACAATGCATAAAAATGTATGTAGCATTAAGTTTCAAATTCATGAGAGAAGACAATTGTCTCGGCACCAAATAATCTTAAAGAATAGAGTGACCAACCATCAGTATTGCTAATGCAGATTTTTCCATATTCAGGGTATAGAGATGTATCGTCTTAATTCCATGAGCCATAATTTTCTTGCACATTTCAGTTCCAAGGTGAATCCCATAGGCTTTTACAGCTTCTTCATTGTCCTTGATAGGTTCGAGGGCCGCCATAATATCTTCTGGGATCTAATATGCATTGGCATGAGATTGGGACAGTTATGAAAGGAGACTAACTATCAAATTAAAAGATCATACTGAAAGGGACAAAAGCTCAATTGTATGACAACTACAGGTTCTCAGGAAAATTTCTCAAGTACAACATGCATTACTACAGATGAACAGGAGGTGGTGTTGGCACTTGGCAGGTTGTTTTTGACAGAGGGGTGTGTTTGATGTTATTAGCAGTACCAGAAAGAAGGAAAAATTGTCACAGGGTATGAAGGCCAAATGGCGACTCCTTCACTAGATTGTGTCATGCCACATATAACAAAGTTTTGTTATGAAAAAGTTGATGTTGGTGACCTGAAGATTAAATTCAATTAATACAGTGGGGGAATCGGTTAGGAAAAACTAGTTCTAGTTGGCCTAAAAGGTCATCTAAGCTGGTGAAAATTATATCATTGGTCGAGTTGTGATGAATAGTGAGAACCAGGATCTTAACAGCATATTAGTTGAACCAAGTGAATGATGTATTCAAAAACTTGAGCTACCTAAGAAATAAACGGCATACCTTGGTTTTGCAAAAACCTGTCATGCGCAAGAAGCCTTTATAATTGTTGATTGGCATAATTCCAGGAACAATTGGGCAAGTTATTCCAAGCTGACGACAGTCATTTACAAATTTGAGGAAAATGTCTGTGTCATAGAAGAGCTGGGTGACAATCAGATCAGCACCAGCATCAACCTGGTCACAAATAGGATCATCTTCAGTAGCTTATTTAATAATTCATTAGCCAGATTCTGAGATAGTAACCGAAAAGGTTGATTAGCATCAAAAGGGGACAGCACACCAATATGGATGGACATGAAATGGACAAACTCCATGGGGTGTTTGAAAGCTAATCACAAAGCAATATGAACATGAAGATGGCATACTTCACTGGACGGCAGAGAATCAAATAATAGAGCAGAGATCCACAAGTTATTAAATACAATTTGACGATTACTTGCAACATAAATGTCATTTAAACACAAATGAATTGCATCTAGAACTCAAATCAATTTAAATCAAATATGAACACCTTTTTCTTGAGATAGGCAAGATCACTGGTATATGCCTCGAGTGTTGCAACTCCATCACTTGAAATAGCATCAGGGTGTGCCTCTGTCAACGACATAACCATAAACTTCATGCAAGACTCATAATGTTTTCATCACATCGTTGTTTATGCTCAGAATAACAGGACATACCAAAAACACAGATAAATACGGATTGAAATTCCACTAACCTGGATATCCTGCAACAGTTATGCCAAAATAATTCCCATATTTAGCTCTCATATGCTTCACCTGCATTAACACCAAATTGACATCACACAACAAACTAATACCAAGTAATAAATGAATAGAGCTGAATGTGTTGACTTACAAGATCAAGAGCACAAGCAAACCCACCCTCCACCTGAACAAACTTGTCCTGACCATGAGGGGGATCACCCCGAAGAGCGAGTACATTCTGGATCCCATTCCCTTTAATGGTCTCAAGGGCATGATCAATTTTCTCAACAGGCATATTAGTACATGTCAAATGCATCATGGTTTCGACGCAGACCATGTTCTGCATTCGATTAGCAATCTCCAATGTGACATCAGCAGTGGATCCACCAGCACCCCAAGTGATGTCACAGAATGAGGGGTTGTGAGCAACCATTCTCTCCATTCTCTCAAACAGATTCTCAACACCTTCTTCGGTTTTCGGGGGGAAAAACTCAAAGGAGAAGATCACTTTGTCACTGTTTTGCTTCTCAGCTTCGTTTATCTTCTCAATTACCTTCATTTTTTTCTGCTTTTCTGCAGAAAAAAGATTATGGGTATCTTCAATTTCAACAAAAATCCAATATTTAACCAAAAAATGCAATCTTTTAATGCAATATTCCCTTTCATTAGTTGCTTCTTCAAAATAAAAAATGCAACCTTTAATCAAAATGCAATTTTTGATTGCATCAAACAAATGCTGAAAGGAGAATGCTGAAAGTATGTATACTTCAATTTGTCAAAAAAATAAAGATTGCATCAAACAAATGGTTTTCTTTTTATGTGACGAGGAAATAATGCAGCTTCAGATTAAGAAAAAAACAAGATTAATAAAAAAAATATTGCCGGTGATTTGATGAAATAAATGTGGAAAGAGAGTGGTGTTTCAGATCTAGATTTGCTTCTTTGGTTTATATATAAATATAGTTCCTCCACTTCATAACTACTCCACTTCCATTTATCATTCACATTTCGTATATTCAATTCAAATTTTTATAATTTAATTATTACTCCCTTTTATCCAATACAGATTCTTTATTTTAAATTTCACTTTAAATATATTTGTGTGTGTTGTACTCGTATAATATTAAATAAAAAAATATATCAATCAAAATAATTTCAAACGATTTTTATCGATATAATTTTAATCAAACATTATACAATACAAATAAAATATTTACACAAAGCTTAAAGATATAATTATCAAAAAGCTCAAATCGATAATTCAAGGAAATGTGATGTAGATTAAATTATATTTTAAAGGCTAATTTAATTATATAAATTTTATATTTATTAGAATAATAAATATTTAATAATTGATTGTCAACTTTTCATTTCGATTTACGAAAACATTAATTATTTTGAATTGGAGGAAATATTGAATAGTTTTAGTTTTAATTGTTAAAAGTAAACAAATATTTTTGTCTTAATTGATAAACTTGATTTTTATTTAAATTAAAATGATCATGTTATTATAAAAGTATATTAAAAGGTAAGATTGGATGTATATATAAAATAGATTGAATGTAAATTTGAAAATTGAATGAGCATTATTAAAATTGGAGAAATTTGACAATCGGGAGTTAGTGTCGAGTAGTAATCGTGGTAGGTTGGGTGCAATTGTGTGGCTGATGTTGAAGATGTGTAATTGATGAGTTGGTGACACTTTTTTGAATCATAATTTCAGTATTTTACTTTGTAGTAATTAATTGAAATAAAAATAAAATATATACAACCTATGTACTGTATTTTTTTGTAAGTGCAAATATATGTGCAGTTGATAGAAGACGTATAAATTATTAATGTTTGGATTTTCAGATAATTATATAAAAAGTAGCCAAAATGATACTTTTACAATTCTCACTTGTACCGCCAAAAAAGAAAAGGAGTGTATGTGATTCACCTACCGCCTCAGACTTTTCATATTGGTGGTCCACTCTTGTTAAGTATTGATACTAAATTGCAGCTCCTAACTCAACCACCCAAAATAAATTGCCCATTTTTTCTGTTTTTCATGTTCCTAGTTCTTTATAATTGGATGATTTTTCATCTTATGATTATATATCAACATGTGTTAATACCTCTAAAATTTCACGCCTAAACAAGATAAGGGAGGTCGGATATGAGAAAATACCTCAAAAAGACTCCAACAAAATAAGAGAGGTCGGCCTAACTCCCCCCCAAATGGACCCTAGGATTCTTTTATGCTTTATGTTACTACTTATGCTGTGGAGACTTCAAATCACAGAGTAAAACACTTTGAACTAAAAATTGAATGGTGAATTCAGATAAAACTCATTGAATTTCAATGAAGAGAAGTGAACGATGAGTGTGTATTCATATATTCAATAGGCATACTCTGAAGTCTCTGATAATACAGTCATAGCCACTGAATACATGGAAATAAATACCATTCCTGTATCGAAAGAAAAATGAATGATTCTGTTTTCAGTTTTCTGCTACACAAAAATACTTAATATTCTTCTGATCTTCTGAAGCAGAATGGTTTTGTGAATAGCTGTACTTGTGAATATTTCTTAGCTAATGCATCATACAACTAATCAACATTAGTCAGAAACTGATAAATTGGTTGGTAAGGTTCGAGTCATGTCAAAGATGATGCAACTTCGATCGCACTGCCTAAAGGCCATGCCGCTTCAACTAGTGAATTTTGGTATTTTACTTTCTTCACCAATGTAATATCTTGTTGTGGATCAAGGCCTGCTCATAAGGGGTGAATATATCTCAAATGTTTTATTTTTCAATTGGATACGATGAAATAAGTAGGGAAAACTCACCAAAACCGTCTACTAGTAAGGTGAACTGGTAAACAAGATCCATGCATAAAAATGGTAAATTTTCTGGCTCTACCCGACGGTATATAGATTTGGCATCTTCAAGTCCAGATCCACAAGCACGCCTGGCAGCAGTCTCGAAATCGATTGGACGAACTTTCGCAGCAGCTTGATCTGGATCAACAAAACCAGCCTACATGTAAAGATGATAAAGGAGTATATTAGCCATCAATAACTTCATCCACATATATTGCCCCAATCGTTTGTTCAGTTATGCAGAATTAGCCGGAACCCAATTATCGTTCATATGAGATGTATTATAAATGGATACCTCTGCAGCTCTGTCGAAGAAGAATGAAGCAACAAAAAGATTTTTCTGACCATCCCCACCACCACCATTCCATACCCCACCGAATGTGCATTTCATGTGTGAACATGTTGATTCATTCAGTTTTAGTGACTTGGCTGCTACATCACGACATTTATCCAAGCTTGAACCAGATTGCAAAGATGATGCTATATAGGTGACACCTCCATACTTATAGGATCCTTGTGAAGTTGGGACAATAAATAAGAACTCAATATTCATCTAACGTAAACAAACAATAAAGGAGATGATGTGTAGAGTTAAGTGGGAAACAAGATAATCCTGCATGGAAAAACTTGGCCATACCATGGTGTCCTGCCAAAATGCATGGGTTTGCAGATCCTTCAGTAACTTGCAATATTTCAGCTCTAGCAGCTAGTAAACCGTAATGCAAGTAACTGTAGAAGAAACCCAGAGTTAAGTTGTCAGATAAAGAAGGGTAGAAACTAAGAAAGAAATGGCAAGGATTTGATATCAAAGCTCGAATGATTCACCATAAGCATATCTAATTTCCTTTGATCTAATTAGCATATATAGACGTCATTCAAAAGATCAGGGAGCCAATGAAAACCTGTGAACATAGAGATAATATCTAACTCCCTTCAGGTACATTTCCTGAACATAGGTATCTTCTCCATCTGATATTCTAGGAGCCCTTGCAGCATCAGACTCTGAGATGGCATAGGCCATTTGAACGGATCCACCACCAAGATCTACGACTCCAACGGTACTGGAATACTTCTTACCCAAGTTCCCTAATAAATAATTGATAGTTACCTGCATGTCATAATACTTATCAGAAAGAAAAAGAAAGGCATCTCCCCATTATAACTCATAACTATGTTCGAAAAGTACACTACTTTCCAGACTTTAAGTAGTTACTAAGCAACAGGACCTACATTGAAGTACAGCATAGAGCCAAAATTATATGTTAATCTGTTTAGATGAAAGATTTTTTAGCACCAACAACAATTTATCGGTGATGGAATAGATTATAATGTGTGGTTTCCTAATAACAAAATAGCTACACTTGCTAGACAAAGATTTTGTAAGACAGTTTGCAATAACATTAAAATTTAAACCCTCAATGGTGTTGAGTCTATCGGTCTATCCTCATACAAATCAAAATTCATCTGCTATACTGACTGCAATGAGAAATCTCCCTCGGCGAAACCGGCAAAAGGATGAAACTACAACCTTGCAACTTAACAAATGAAATATCTAATGGCATCATACATAAAATACTATAAAAAGCTACTTTGTTTCAATAACAATTGCTAATGCAACCTTATTTACCTTTTTTTAGTTCCCCTCTTATAACCCAGCTGAGTATATTTAAAGAAATCAATTTAATTTGAATGAATGAATTGGCAATTTAATAAAAATAAATGTAATTGATATGACATACCCATTGATAAGCCCCTTCTTGACTTCCATCAAGAACAGTGACCCAGTCTTCCTTCGATTTGAGTTTACTCTTGTTCGTCAAGAAATGTTTTACCTTAACCAAAATAAAATAATAAAATATGAGTAATATGAAAGTTTATCAGAACACAGAGTTTGCTGGTATAATTAGTGCAGTTTACCGCTTGCAAAATCTTGTCGGATGTATCACCTTCCAATTGCCTGAGACCTGCAGTGGCCTGCATGATAAAACATTATCATGATTCAGTGAATAACAACGTATTAACAAATAAATTAAAATCAGGAAGCCGGCCATTGATACTAACACCAACTCTGACGGGTGTACCGTGCAGCAACTCTTGTGGAACTACAGCTTCAGCTTGGTCCAAAAGTGGTAATAAGGAAGTCGCAGCAGCCTCAGGATTACTGGCGAACGCACTCAGTCCTGGTTTTTTCTGCAATATATTAGGAACAGAACTTCAATAAAAATCTCCGGGACACACAATTATGTATACTTAATACCCTAATGAAGTAAGACAAGTATTTAAAGTTTCAGAAAAGACAAACACTCTCAAAAATCGAGACCACCAACATATAAATGATACCCATTAGAATACATAAATTCTTCAACTGTAACAACTTCAGCCTCTAATCTAGATCCATATCCATAAGATCAACTTGCTTACTATACAGCTATATTGTTCTATTACTCACATATTTCTCACATCACACAGATTGCAATATGCCAAAACAATACTAAAAGGGATACAAATTCACCACTGAACAATACATAAAATTAACTCAACTAATCCAATATACAATCTATTTTACAAATAACTAAACTGAAACCTCACTTATTAAAGCTAAATCCGTATAACACCTCAAGTCCACCCCAATAACGCAGCTAAACTACCCGATTATCACATTACCAATTCACCACTCCACAATACACAAATTGAACTCAATTGATCGAATATAACTATAGTGTCTTACAACTAACAAAACTAAAATCTCACTGATTCCAGCTAAATCCGTATAACACCTCCAGTCCTCCCCAATAACACAACCAAACTACCCGATTATCACATTACCAATTCACCATTCGACAATACATAAATTGAACTCAACTAATCGAATATAACTGTAGTATCTTACAACTAACAAAACTAAAACCTCACTGATTCCAGCTAAAATCAGTATAAAGTCTCCCAAATAACGAAACTAAGCTACCTGATTACCACATTACAAATTCACCATTCATCAATTGAACTCAACTAATCGAATATAACGGTAGTAAAGAAACTAAAATCTCACTCATTCCAGCTAAAATCAGTATAAATTCTCCCAAATAATGCAACTAAGCTACCCGATTACCACATTACAAATTCACCATTCAACGATACATAAATTGAACTCAATTAATCGAATATAACGATAGTATCCTACAACTAACAAAACTAAATCTCACTAATACCAGCTAAAATTCGTATAACACCTCAATATCGCAACTAAACTACCCGATTATCACATTATAAATTCACCACTCACATCTAACTCAATTGATCAAATATACATTGCATAAAACTAACTGAATTAATCGAATACACACAAAATAAACAAATAACCTGCACGAAAAGCTCAAGATCGTTCCCAATAGGAACAAGATCCAAATTCCGATCAAAGCAAAACACATGAACACGGCTCCCGGAACTCCCCGCATCAAAAATCACGGCATAACTCCTCTTAACATTCTCGAAATTCGGGGCGAATTTCCGATTAAACGACCTCGTAACGGACCCCTCCCCACTCCCCCCCGAAAAATTAAACAGCACAAATACGATAATTAATGATAGGACAAATATCAAAATCAATAATTTCCGACTTCGATAAATCGTATCGGTTAATGATTCGTGTGGACCGCCACTTGTACTGAATCGGTTGCGTTTTTTTTCGGGGTCGTTGACTTCGTGGTGGTGGTGGTCAACGGCAGCGGAGGAGGTGGTGGTGAAGAGGTCGGCGGCGGAGGGGGAACGGTAGCGGATCCGGCCGTTTCCGGCGGGGGATTCTTGTGCCGACTCCAGCTCGTCGGATTTGGGATTTTTTTATGTGCACAGTTGCTAAAATCACCCAAGTAAATGATAAGTTATTATATTGTCGGGTTTGGAATATGAAAATCCTGAGCTGTTATACTTACTGTCGTGGGATTTTGTAAAATAATTATTTGCCCCCTCTATTTATGTCAGAAGAAGTAAAATTTCATTACGATAAAATTGTTATTTCACTAAAAATATTATTCTTAAGCAGATGTTGTCTTAAAATCCCTCAAATATTTAAATATGAAAAATTGGACTTAAGTCAATTCAAATTTAAATACGGTAAATCCGATCTAACTCAAGTAATTTTAAAATTATAAAATCTTACCAAGTATGTGTTACTCGGTAAATATAATATTGCAAATGCTAAATATATTACCTATAATTTTATAGATTTGTGATCGCCCACACCTGTCACATTAGCCCGGCAAGTAGATTCTTAATGGGCCCTATAATGTAGAGTCTGTCGTATCATTATAATAATTTATTATTAACGATTGCAATTATCATTAGATTCATCAAGGTCTATGTAGGGAATGTGGATGGTTGGGCATTGAAGGAAAAAAAATAAAATCGCACTCCCATTTGGCTCGTTTTTTTTTAACTCGAAACCGACGAAGTTTGAATCTGCCCATAATATATATTTAATTTTTTAAGGGATATATTTTCAAGTAAATATTTTACTCTAGTCACAATATATTAATATTTATATTGGATTAAAATTTAATTTAGTTAAATTATTAGTTAAAAACCCCTAATAAAAATGACAGGAAAATATATTTATTTACATCTTAGAATTTAGAAATCACCCAAGAAAAATGAGGAGGAAAATAATTATCTAAGCAATGTTGCAGCGCTAGTTTTCTTTGCGTATTACTTACATCTTGGACAGTTGTGATACGTAGTTCTTTCCTTTCATGGGTGCTTTTATAGAGATTTACTGGCATTATCTTAAAAAACTTGATACTGCAATAAACTTTACTCAGTATCTGATCCTGTTATGATGGTGGTTTAAATGAATATATAATAAAGATAGAGATACCGATTATTTGGTTCAAATAAGAGAAAGTTTGGCGCTGCTTTTTAATATTGCAACGATTCGAAATTACCGTACAATTCGCAAATCGATTCCCCAGCCTTAAAACAGAATCGATCCCCACGGTTTCCGTTAGCATTAATGGTTTCACAAATTCAAGCACCACTCAGGAATCCTTTTACGATAATTTCGTGATCATTAGAACTTTTACTTTCTATCAAAGCAAATCCCGACTCCAATTTCTAAAATCAAAATCATCAATTAATTATCATAAGACAGGCACCTTTTTATAGAAATAGTACACACACAACTAGACACGACAGATTGATACTTATTTGGAATACCTTGTTGTCTACTCCTCAGCTGTTCCTCTGAGTTTCCAGAGAGTCTAACATATAGAAGTGGCGTTGAATCAACAATGTTCCATGCTTGTACATTTTGTTTACTCTCTCAAACAAAAAACTCATTAAGATTCATCAAGGCTCCATGTAAGGATGGTTGCATTGAAGGAAAAAATAGGAATCGCTCGTACCGATTTTTGATTCGATTTTTAAAAGAAAAACCAAAATCGACGGTGTTTTAAATAATTTTGAAATGTTAATTTATATTTAATTTATTATATATTTTCAAGTAAATATTTAATTTATTCACAATATATTAATATTTATATTAGATTAAAATTTACATTAGACATAGACAATTGATTTAATAAAATGATATTTGTATGGTGGTCCATGGTGGAAATCTTAGTTGAGTTGTAGCCCGTATGTAAAGTAGAACAAAAATGTAACCTCATTCTAACCATTGATTCTCTACCGAATTAGATTAATACTCCCAACAATTGAAGCATTGGTTTGTACTCAACAAAGTCTTCACCAATTTGGCAATAAGACTGAGTCGGATGAAGTTGATGATAAAGATGAACGTAACTATATTTCACTATTATTCACAAGTACGCTTAACTCATGCGAAATATTTATCCATCGATTATAATATCTTTTTTAATAGTATAAATAATAAATTAAAATTATAACATATCGAGTATAAGTATGGTAATATCATACCATCATATTACGAAGCTGATAACTGACAATATACTACCATGTAAAAAATAACTCAGCTTTTATTTTATTCTTTATTTCCCAAAGAATTTTGTCATATGTAATCAAATATTACGTTTCAATTAAAGTGATTTAGTTACTAAAAGGGTAAAATAAGAATACCAAAATTTGACTTCACTTGTAATCACCACAAGCACCCCTGTATATTATATATACTAGATAAATATTGTATAGTGCAATATACTCCGTATTAATATAACTATACTTCATTGCTCGTCATATTTCTCTTCAAATTATGTGTATGTTTGTATTAAATATTAAGAAAATTATATTTTTTAACATTTGATACTTATTCAGGTTGGTTGTATATATATATTTTGTTTTAAAAATCGACAGTTGAGAAAACCGAATCACTTAACTAGTGTCGCACCAACAATTGAAACAATCGCACCAATGTCCATCTCTAACTAGCAATGCACCAAAGATAAAATCGTCGATTCTCCCCAGTAATCACAATAGCCAACAAACATATTAATAGTATTATATCACTTTTACATATAAATATATAATTAACAGAAATTGAAATGCACTTCATTGTTATTTACTCCCAAATTTCATTGCAAATAACAACACATGATTACCCCAAACCTCGTGAGACTTTAACCCAACTAGTAATATGAGAAAAATAAACTAAGGGTTAGGTATACTTGTGCATGGAAGTTTTACCACATATTTAGCAGCTTCAACCTTCATCTCACTTGAAAAAGAACTTCCAGATCTCTCTGTCAGCCAGCTCTTTGACTAGATGGGCTCCCAAAAGACCTTCTTCGTCGACCAAATGACGTAAATGACGAGCCGCGCTGTTGTAACCAGTGAAAGTCTTTTTGGTTGCCAGGTATATTATTCCATATGGAGGTCTCAAGCACTGATCACACATATGGAAAGTGTTAGAATTGCTAAATAAAATACAACACACTGAAATCTCCACAACAATAGGAAAGATGTGACGAGAGGAGAGGTAACATCTCCAGAGATGTTATAAAATGATGGCTCTTTCGGCTTCTCTTATTTTACGAGTAACAATTTTTCAGGTATAAATTTGAATAGGAGCTATAAATTTTCTTTTAGTTCAGTAACATGTTTTGATCAATTTTTAAATGACAACTTATATATAATTGCCGACAGGTTTAAGAAAATCTACCAACACGTGGACATGGTAAGGAAATACAGTATAACTTAATTTGGCAAGTTACTAGAAGGGTCAAAGGAGCTAACCAACCTTTTTAATTAAAGCATATATCTTCTTCAGTGAGGTGACAGAATATGGGATCTCTGTCAACAGAATCACATCATATCCACCATCCCCTTGGTCTGTTCCGATAGCTCTTTCCCATGCCCTGCTACCAGAAAGCTTTCTAGAGCGCCTTGAAGTAGATTCTTGTGCTAAGATGCTACCATCTTGACTGCTACACCCATCCATGAAATCCTCCTCAGAGAAACTCACACTCATCCCAGTCGGTGCTTCAGAGACATCAGGTCTCAGAGTTGAGAGCACGGCTGGTAGCTCCTCCCATTCCCCAGCATAGAAGTTCACCACTGGAGAAATAGACTGTCTTGATGGAGTCAAAGAACTCTCATTTTGGCGGCTTTGCAGTTCTCGAGCCTGCTCCAGATTAGACAGGACATTGGGAATAGTGCTACATCTTATAGTTTCTGCATTCGGATCTTGAAAATGCATAGTTGAAGCTCCCTGAAAAGAAAATGTAACAGTAACATTAGTGCACTTGTTTGATCAACAATCACAACTTACCAATGAGATTATTCAAGTGATGCCTTCAAAATTTAGATAATGATAATATATTGTATGATAAAGATGCAGTTAAAACCTCGGAATTGCTTTGCTTTTAGTGTACACAAATTGAGCAGTCAAACAAATTGCATATTACCTTAAGACAAGAAAAAATCCCTAGAAGCCCATAGTTGCAGGAAAGCTGAAACATGAAATAGCTCAAATCAATTATTCCTAATTGAAAAAAGGAATTAACCTACATGAATTAATAAAACACAGTGTATGCCGATTGAGAGGTTATATCAGAACGAGGTACATACATAAATAAGACATAAAATTTGACTATGAAACCCTTAAGGACTTGAGGAGCATCCCAGAATACTAATTTATGATGCCCTCCTAGCAAATTGAGTCCAACCTTCTTCCTCTTCTACCCAAACTAATCTTCACATCAGCCACTATGCTCTATCCCAATCTTTCATGCTTCATTCTGTTTATTTATGCACACAAAAAGATATCTATCAACATCTAATTCTCAGTAGCCGAGACATCATGTTTTGTCGCCATACGCTCCATTATTCAGACTGTCAAACTAAAATGCAGAACCTTGTCCAACACAATAATGAACAAATTAGTTGAGTGAATTCAGAAAATATTACCTCAAGAACCTTTTTGCCTCTAAAATTTAGAAGCCCATCCCGAATCTCATTTTTTAGGACGTTTATCAAATCAATTGAACTGTCTACTGATTTCAGACATCCTGCGGTCAAACCTGAGATAATTTCAGATCATACTATGTTATGAACTTAAACATGTGAAAAGTAGTGCATACACACATTTAAGAGACAATTATGTCCAAGCATGAACGTCAATAATTTAACAGCATTGACCAAAGCATCAGCAAATGGAACTGTGAAATGATTTGCAAACCTTCAGGTTTGGATGAAATCATTTCAGACCCAGCAAATCCAATTATATCAACAACACTTATCCTCCCCTGAAATTAACAAGTTTTTCCCTCGATTAACAACTGAAAATGAGACGAGACAAAAAGATGGTTGCCATATGATATCTATTAATATCATATAGTGCAAGTGAAATGACCAAGTGGATCATATCGCAGATAAATAAATGCATATTGATCAAAATAACATGGAAATTGCAGTTACGAAAACATAATTCTGGATCCAAATCAAAACATTCATATTATGTCTTGTTACTTTCACTATGTGGATCCAGTTCCTACTTGCAAAGAGACATTTAACCACATACTGAAGGGGGTCGGTTTGCAATTTTGAGAATTTCTTCCTGTTGTATTATTTGTGTATCCCAGATACCTTATATAAGATGGCCATATTCACAGAACATGAAAAATGATAAAACAAACCTGTCTCCTTAAAATGATTGTAGTACAATTAGCTCCATCAACATACTTGAACCAAGTCTAATATTGTAAAATGGTACCTTGAGTATACTAATTCCTTGAATATCCACATTTTCTGCTGAGTACTTGAAAGGATGAATTGTCTGTAAAAAATACATCAAATATTTAAAAGGGAATCATGACATCAAACTACACTTATTAAATTATATGACATTCAAACTTGCATGCCTTGATGAAGTAGTATACCTTGGACGGAACAATCTCGACAGCAGGCGAAGGAAGAGGAACATCCTTCTCGCAAAAAGTTGCTACATGACCAGCCCGGTCCTGAGTTACCAGGCCAGGCAAGCATTGTGCAATGAGAGACGGTGCTCGCATTATAACTTTTAATATTAAGTTGCTTGTGAGACTGGTTACAATATTTCCAGACCTGCATTTGCAACACAACAAAGCAGTCGCACAAAGATTGAGCTTTTGCGAGACAAAAAGACGCCAACATGTCTAGAATGATCATCTTGTAGCATAGGATACATTTGACATCAAGTCCATACATATATAAACATCATATAATACATCGATCATGAACGAAGTACTAAAGCAGTTACTGGCTCGACCATCACATATGTAAACCCCAATCGACCACCAATTTTACTAATGCACATTAAAACCTCTCTTCTTCAACACTAATTATGAAAAACAAACTCGAAAACCAACAAAGATCCTAAAACTAACTGGCCCAAAATATTACGACCTTCGTGGTTCTAGGTAACAAACAGTACCCACGCTTGTTATCTATTGTCGAAGTAGTAGATAGTGTTTGCATTCCACTCTTGGATCAACTCAGAAACAGCCTCCTCGTTATCAAGGTGTGTACTATCCGACCCTTCTTACCCCGCTTAGACGGGAACCTCTTCAAACATATCGGGACATATGATCATTTGATCATTATACTCTTCCAATTTTACTTCTGTAACTGCAATAATATGGACATCTAAATATATTTTTCCTTAAATACAATCTTTGTAAATTTCCTAATATTACATAAATCTCTAAATATAACTATTTTTTTCCAAACTTCTGAAAACTTTTCTGCAATAATAATAAATATAATTATGTGGTTTTCCCCTTAAAATACAATTTACATAAACTTCAGTATATTAATATAACAGTATAAAGTAATGTAGTTGAATATTTTCATGTATTTAAGCAAAATAAGCATAAATCGAGATTCTAAATACACAAAAAATACCAAATAACTAAATGAATTAATATATAAATGGAATTAAATTATGAGAACAAAGAGATAACATACCAAAATGTTGAGAATTTGTGAGAAATTGAATTAAATTATTAATGGAAAATGATTATGTGGTAATTGGCTGAAATGGATCAAAAGTAATTGTCTTTATTATTGTTTGAATGTTGACTGACTTATTATCGTGTTTGTTTGTCAAAGTCGACGCTCAACAACAAGAAACATCAATTTATCTATACAATTTTCGATTTTTAATTTTAATGAGTTTGACTTTAAAAATATTTTTTGTAAAAAAAATATATTAAAATGTACTTAATATCTACACCATACTTACTGAGTTTAAAGTAATGTATGCCAGTTAATACTTTATTTTTATAGTTTTTGATTATTGAAAAATTAAGTAAATTGAAATGATTTTAGAGATGAAATGTTGATAGTATTATTTAGAAGTTACATGTATCGGGGAATTGTCTAAACAAATAGTTGTCATAATTCGCTTAAAGTTTGCACCCACTCCGTGAATTAGATACGCGATCAGTCATTTTCAATTATAAACTTATCGCACAAACAATTCTCGAATTTGCATTGAAAATGGTGGTCCTCATAATATATATTAACACTAATGAAATAAAGTGATTATTTATACAATAAATTATTTAAGTTTAGAGACTATCATTACAAACTTGGGAAATTATTTTGCAAAGTAAAAAGTGTAAGGGCAACGTAAAGAGTGTTTTTGCACGGCAACACCAAAATTGAAAATGAGAAGATTAGAGGTGTATTTTATGAACACGAGGAATAGGGGTCGTGGTGTATATTATTTGTATCAACTTATCAAATATCAACCATCTATGATCTGTGTATTTCAGTCCACCTCCATTAAAAAGGCTTCTTTGGGCTCCTACCAACCCAGGCCACTCATAGGTGGTGCGTGAAAGATTAATTATTAGAGAAGCCCGGATTATTGTACAAGTCTAATTAGTTAATGAAATAATTGGAGAACAAAAACATAAAAAATTTATTATCTATTTGAAACTTTTATTGGGAAATAATTAATTACTAGCTATTGATAAGAATAATGTGACTTTCTCTTGAAGAGAAAGTAATTCTTAGGTTTATTAAGAAACCTATAAATACCATCTTCAGATAATAATCAGCGATATCACCACCTCAAAATGGTAATTAAAATAAATGATTCAAGGAGAGACTCAAGAAAGGAAAAAATATTATGGTAGACTCAGAATTGGAGATTTTTGGCGTCTAATATAAAATACTTAATCGGTATCTTTGTTTCTAAAGATTATTTGAGTGTATTGACACATCAATTGCTGTATTTAATAGTTCTCAATTCTCAATAGCTTCTTCCCGTGATTATTAGTGATATGCAAAGCAGATCGATTAACTCTCACATTAAGCGGTGATAAACTTTGTTTATTTACGCACTTATTCTTTCTCATATTTACATATACTTAATTAGTGGAGATCAATCTTGGTGGATCTTGGTAATTAGTGTAATTGATGATAGCACAATTATCTTTAATTACGGGTTAAGATCATGTCGCTATGCATCCCGAGCGGATCCGAATCACGCCAATTAATTATGCTACTAATAACGCGTAATCTTTAACACTGACTCGTATGGACTACTTCATAATTGCGTTATGGTGCTAGGAATTCCGGTGATCTCTAAGCGCCTCACACTCAAATGCGAGCACTCATTAGCTAAATCATAACATTTAAAATCTCGTATACATCAAATGCTAGCTCTAATGTCATAAAAGTAATTTCCAAGATATGAACCTTGATTCTTTGTATTACAATAATATATTAATACCTTTACCACTAGGTTATGTGTATGCAGATAAATTCTAACTCCTTACCTCATGACATCAACCTTTGTTATGAATTTCATGTTATATGAGAGTATGATATACAATTTTTAAATAAAATTGTAAATATTACTTGATCTAACAAAAGGAAGAACGTCATTTAATTACGAATATCATACAACTACCTACATTGATCCTATTCGGTTTCATGATGAAATTATTTTAATATGTATGATAAGCAACCAAACTTCTTGATTTTACAAAAAATATTTCGTTAGTATGCAATGATTACAGTAGTATTATTATAATATGATGAGGTTCTAAATCCTAACTAATATACTAAAACCTTGGTACAGTTGAAATTAGCATAAAATTAATCCAAATATTGAAAGTACACCTCAAAGTCGGCCATTAGTTAGCAAGTTGGTGCCTACTTATGCAGGTTGTAAAACGCGAATCGTCACATTGAATCGCCTCTAAATCCCTAAATTCTAAATACCACGTAGTATTTAAGAAGCAGATAGATGAATGAACAATGAACCAGCATCGTGGGCTGAGCTGGGTTCATATCAGGTAAATGGTCCCTCGGTGAAGTGTGTGTAACGGTACGCAAATGATCCCTAAATTAACAGGGCCCTAAATGTTAATCTTAAGAAAGAGATTTATTTTTAAGCTAAATGTAATTTAATAAAATATTTTGGAGAAAAACATAAATTTATAAAAACGAACTTAATCGTTAAGAAACTAATTCATTTAATCAATAATTTCAATTTTGTTAAATTCTATTAAATTTATGTTTTTCCCCAAAATTTTATCTAAATTAGCAATTTTGACCCAAAAATTAATCCAACTTTTCTATTTCGTTAACATTTAACAGAGGTGTTAATTAGGGACCATTTGCGCACACGATAAATACTTACGGAGACCATTTTGCGCATTTGGTACATTTATAATTCAAATCAGAATCTGGCCACCCAATTACCAAACTATTTCCTCATTATGCATATATAGTTGTATTACAATATTCTAATATTCACCTTTATTTCCGGCAAAAGCAAAATACTTGGCCACTCTTCTTCTCTCTTAATAAAGAGCATAATTCTATAAGAATTTGGAATTTCTTGAAAACGAAATTAAACTGCCCGATACATGTAAACGATCGAATAATAATTAGCTTGCAAATTGCAATTTTGCGTAGGAAGGACATGATATGGACATTGGACATACATATGAGCAAATGAAGATATACATAGATACGATGGATTTGCAAATAGATTATTAACTTTAAAGTTTAAGAATGGTTTTCAAAATTAAGAAAGTGATGGATTTTTCAACTTATATTTATCTTTGTAACACGTACACATGTATTTCTGTTATTATCAATTTATATTCAAATAAAAATATTCAAACAATATGCCATGAATTACAAATAAATATATACTCTGGAATTTGGAGTAGTAGTCTAAAAAATGTTTTAAGGACGGTCAATCCTATTTTTAAGATAGATAGTGTACAAGGCATACGTTCGAGTGTAAACTATGATCCTTTATTTGTCGTATCATAAATGGTGTTGCTTACTTGGTTAAGTTTTGATCCTTTTTTTGCTATTGCTTAGCTTAATTTAGGTTTATTTGTAGGAAATGATGAGAACTTTGTTTAGCCTAGACATCAAAATAATCATCGTATATGATATATTATTATTATACAATAGATCATCTGATAAAAATAGTGATATTCAGTTCACAACATGACAATATACCAAATGTTGATGTATAATAAATTTGCATAAAAATGTATACATGTGAATTGTGATTATTATCTCATGTGTAATCATCAACTGAGATAGAACATGACAAAAAGAGCATTAAATAACGTAGAGGAGAAAGGGCACACATATGGTCCCTTGAGTATATCGATCGCCATCACCACATGTCTCTCGCTTATGGTGTATTCTGAAAAACAATCAAAGATTGGCTAGAAATCGAAATAGAGAGAAAATAATCTCAAAATGTGATGGTGTGTAAATCTACACTTCCCATCTCAATCATCCCACGTTGGATGTGTATAATCTTCCTAAAACAAAAACAATAAAAAGGATTCACAACTCTTATCTACCTCTTGCTTTGTTTTTGTATGCATATATAAACTGTCAATGTTCGAACAGATAAGGACTTGAGTGGTTCCAACTTCCATGTTCATCAAATAGCTAGAGAAGGACATGAATGGTTCCAAGTTCAATTTTCTATCACTCAGATTCAAGTTTATTGTTTGTCGAGTTGTCTATCTTTACTTCACTTTTCTGATGAGGAGGGTGATTCCTACAAGATGCCAAAGTTCTAAATACAAACTCATAAACAATAGGCTGAAAATATTAATTATAACCTCATACTTTACATCATTATTTAGCCTGTTGATATAATTTTTTAATCTCATATTTCATGTATTTGTACAAACATATAAAATATTACGTAATATATATGTGTAATTATACGATATATGAAGGAAAAAAAATTGAACATCAAGATCGGATTTCACATCCATAAATGAGTATAAACATGAATGGAAAGTTTTAAACAATTAAAGAGATTTAAATAATAAATCATTTTATGGAAGTAAATCACAGTTTAATTTGCCCCACAATATCCTCAAGTTTCCATAATTAACAAGAATCATTCTAAAAGATTTGATTTGGGGAATGAGGCCAAGCAACTTTAAATTTAAAATAAACTTTCCTTCATTTTAAGGGAAACAATATACACACACCCAAATAGTATTTTTTTAGTACTGAAATAATTATTTTACCCCCGAACATAATTTCTATAATTACCACACTTACAAATGGGGAGGGGGCAAAATAGGCATTTCCCCCTCAATTTCTTACTATTTGGGTGTGTGTATAACAGTTCAGCATTTTAATCGGGTGAATGTCAATTGTCATTGAAGAGCTTGAATTTATCATTAATGGCAAAGTGTGGCTCAAGTTCTATAAAACTCTACTGTTAAATCCTACTTACAAATTGTTTATCTCATATTCTCATTCTACCCTTAATTAATATATTGTATGCATCTATTAAAATACATTATTTTTTTATGATGAGTATATATATATCTATTCCTTTCACAATGAAGCCAAATAGAATTAGTCACGCTGATTATTAGGTATAAAATTCCCGTCAATGCAAACAAAGTATTTATTCCAAGAGGAAAGAATATTCTTCTTAAATGAGACCATATTTAAAAGTATGAAACCGTGACCTTCATGCCTCGTCCCCGAATTTACTAGAGCGATGAAATCACACTACTAACTTGAAAATGTATTTGCACTTAATCTTCAAACCACTCATCAGATCCTCACACCAAACCTTACACCGCATTTAAGAGTTACCACGACACTAAGATTCGCCTCATTACCAACCTGAGCTATATCCGGACAAATGAGACCATATTTAAGGAATAATAGTCTTATGTACAAATCAAAATTTAAATATTACAGTAATAAATGTATGAAATAATTAATTGATTCTAAGAGCTTGATAAACTCTACTGTTACAAAACTGATTCAATAACGGACAGAAAATATTTATTTGGAGAATAAATTGCAAAGGAAGTAAATAGGTATCCCTTGTATAGTCCTATTCTCAACCCTCCCAACTAATCTTCCCACCGCAAGATACCTAACCATCTCTAATAATTGAGATCAATTATCACCACAAGGAAAACTGAGGCCAGAAGGCATACTATTCATACATACATATATCGATATTGATGGATTAAGACATTCTATCTTTTTATGTGCCCTTCTATAAGCTATATGAATTTACAAATCACTTAGATAACATCACTTTATTTATGATTAGTTATTAACGTAATTACATAATTTATGAATATATTTTGTTAGAATATGGGATGTAGAGGACAATAATAACTAGGCCTTTGCATGAGCAAAATGGATCAAACCCTCCCCTACGAAACCAGTTTATAAGCATTTAGTCAATCGAACTTTATTTGCTTTTTCCTGACCTTATATCAAAATTTGTCAAGTCAAACCCTCTTTATTAAAGTTGAGTCTATCTTTTTAATCGATCAAACTTAAAATTAAATTTTCATGTTCGATTTGAACCATCGAATCAACCTTGAGTCGAATGATTTGAATCGAACTTTATCGAGCATTTGATTCAATTGAGTAATGTAAGTTGCCTAATCATAAGGTAGAGAGTATCATGAGCCAAGATTGATGCCCAATCATGACAAATTGACACCCCATCAAGGCATCAACACAGCTGTTTGTACACCTAATAATAATAATCTCTCTTTTATATACATCTCTATATGGTACTCTACAAACATAAGACAATTTACAAACCCCAAATATAGAGGGGAAAAAATACAAAATAATCAAACATGAAAAAGTTCACATCTGCAAATAAAGCTTCAATCTTTGAACAAAACAACGAAAACCCATCATCACAAACGGATTTATTCTTCAAAAACAATCCAGATTTATTAAGTAGAAAAAACCAAAGTTTTAATATCAAGAGAAAGAAAAAAAACCAAGTGTTTCTTGAAGGGTATGTTGAAGAAGATGAGTTAAATAGGACAAAAAGTTTAACTGATGATGATCTTGAGGAGTTAAAAGGGTGTTTGGATTTGGGTTTTGGTTTTAATTATGAAGAGATTCCTGAGTTGTGTAATACTTTGCCTGCTTTAGAGCTTTGTTATTCAATGAGTCAGAAGTATAATGATGAGCAGCAGAAGAGTGTTGAGTCTTTGTCTGATACTGCTTCTTGTGTATCCTCTAGTGCTATTCCTAATTGGAAGATCTCTAGTCCTGGTATGTATATCAAAATATTTTTTTTTTTTGCTTCCCTTATTCCGTGATACTGCTTCTTGGGTTTGAATCTCGTATTCACTCTTTCTATACCATAACCATATGTTCATGACATGCCCCATTGCCTTTGAATGTACTCTCGCCTAAGCAGATTAAGGGCGGTGGCCGATTATATTCAGCCTTACCCCTGGTTAGTTAGGCTGTTTCCGAGTTGACTCGACATGAATTGCAAATATTATCTACTACGTCACAATAGATTAGAAACGTAGGTAGTGTAAATGGTTTTGACCCATACTAGATGTTGTGCAATATGCTTTTAGTAGTTATTTTTCATTGTATTATGTATAACCCTCATCTCATGTCAGTATATTTTTGGTTGAGAAGTGTATAACTCTCATCTCATGTCAGTATATTTTTGGTTGGGAAGTGGAGCCAAACATTAGCACAATGAAAACATAGTGATCAAGTTGCATTTCATCAACCAGAGCTAGATTAAGCATTTAAGCCAGAACGCGAATTAAATTGATTAGTTAGTCTTCAGTAATATGTTTGCGCCAGACCTCTTTTGAACCTGTATGTCAGGTTTGACTTTGAACTTGGGTTTAGGATTCTTCCAAGTTCAATCCTCGAGCAGAGTCTGGCTGAGAGCTCGAGTTTGGATTCTTTTACAGCCCTATACTGGTTTCTTTCACTGTTTTGATTAAGAAACTCTTTAATTCTTGGTTCTGATCATGTTTGTTAATGCATTTTTAGGTGATGACCCTGAAGATGTCAAAGCAAGACTCAAATACTGGGCACAGGCGGTAGCATGCACAGTAAAATTGTGCAGCTAAAAGAACGTGTTGAAACTCGATCTCATCAAGCAGAGGAAGCATTGGTTTTGAGTATCCGTGAGAGGATCGTCGCCCGGGGATGGTTAAACCCCTCATTTTTTACCCTGAGATGAATTGGAAGATCTATCCGTGAAGGGTTAGTAGCGACTCATCTAATGTAGCGTTGTGAAGATGAAGATTAACAATACCAAGATGAGTCCTGACTAATACACCTAAATCTAGATTTTACTGTGTAATTGTTGGGTATCTTCTTGTGAATAAATATTTTCTACTCATCTGGCTTTCATGTGACCTCCCTCTTTTGCACATTTCTGTGTGTTCGATAGTGGTTTCACTTTACTTTCTCCTTGTGTATATGCATTATTGATCAGGTTATATTAATTGTCAAAATAGTAAAAGTAGGATCAGAAATCGAGTTTCCTACGAATGCTATGGTATACAGTGAAATCTAGACCATAGCCATGTCTCGTTTCAATTGAGGAACGAGGGTACTAGCCGAACTGGATGGGAGCCATGTTTCGTTCGAATTAAGGAATGACGAGGGTACGTTCTGGGGAAACTGGATGTGTATTGGCAGCAATGGCAGGATTGTGGGAGCTTTGTTCCTAATTTATATTGATGTTAGACTTTTTCTATTGATCGGGTATGCTCGACAAGTTATAGACCTTCAAAATGATACTCAATTCTGATTGTTTAAGACCTCATCAAAAGTTGTTTGTTGGTTACGAACAGGTATCGGATTACTTAATTACAGACGATTAGTGTTAGCAAGCGTGTCGGTTTTAAGAAAATACTGTACCACTTTTCAATTATGGAAACAGAAAAAAGATTTTGATTGAAAACAATCACTGGAGTAGGTATACCTTGTCGTTGAAAAAAGGAAATAATTTGGAAATATGCGAGCTTGCTTCTTCGTCGTTATGCTCAACTTATTTTTCACGTAGAGTAGATCTACGGAGTAGTTAAAATGACAGAATACTCTGTAGATGTCGAACTCATTGGATACTTATTATTACTTCCGTTTTTTATTATTTCAAGGTTTTCTGATATCGGTACTTTAAATTAACAATATTTATTAATTACACATTAATTTTAATAAATATAAAATTTATATCATGGGATTGGTTTTTTGAAAAATATTTATAATATTATTTTCTTTATATTTTTGAACATATAATTTAAGAAAGAATTGATAACAAAGCTTCCATCTCGATATACGAAACGCTAAATAAAAAAACTTATGAATATCATTGAGCGAATTATTTTGGTGTTCTGTTCTAACTGAAAACTTGAGGGAATATTGATTAGTGAATTATTTGGTGTTCCCGTTTCTAACTGGATAGCGGGTAGAGGTGATCTTTCTCAACGGAATGGCCGGGCTCTATCTAGCTTACGGAGCTTAGAGAGATCAAGGGGCATGAGTTTAGAATTTGAAAAGTTAAAGTCTACTATGCAATTATAAGCTATTTTACTCAACATATAGTTCTTGATCCATTCGATAATGAATTTTTGTAATTAAACAGTTTCATGCTTTAACAATATCGGGATTGTTTATTTATCGTGTACCTACACTCGCTCGACCCACGGCCAGGCACTATGTTTGATCTTACTTTATTGTAGCACTCAGTGCTTAATTTAGTTGAGTGTTCTAAAGATAAATATTTAGTAAATAGAATTGCACATTATCAATCTCAAGAGAGAAATTGAGGATGAGAGGGTATTTATAGAAAAAACGAAGATGGTTCGACTCTTCACATCAATGCTCAACTAGTATTTGCTTAGGCTTTATTGCAATGGGGGTGCCGTGTCCATTTCGGACCATATCAATTAGTTTGGTATAATTTATTTTGACGAATGATTTTGATAAGATGTTAAGAAGCTTGCATCTAAATCCATTGATAATATGAGAAGTAATGGAGATTTTATCAAATGATTCATTACTTAAAAGTTTCAACTGCTCAGATCAGGTATTGTGTACCTACCTTGTTATCCACAGTTCTAAACATAATTAAATTATTTACATTGTTCCAAATTGTGAATTTTGTTAATGATTGAATCATAAATTATAACAACATTGCAATTTTAATTGCAGATAATTTATTATTTTGCAATGGAAATGAAGATCATTTCCAAACAGAACATCAAACCAAAGAGTCCCACACCAGAACATTTGAAAATCTTGAAGTTTTCAGTTCTTGATCAACTTTGTGCCCATGCATACATACCATTTGTTCTCCTTTTCTCAAACAATCAAAATGGCCCTGATTTTATCACAAAAACTAGAGACCATTTGAAACATTCCCTCTCTGAAACCTTAGTTCGATTTTATCCACTAGCTGGAGAAGTCAATGATCTACACATAGACTGCAACGACACAGGAGTGTACTATGTTGAATCGTTGGTACACAAATCCATAGCTGAATTTTCCCAAAACCCGAAATCCAAATATGTTCGTCAACTGTTTGCTTATGATCCTGATTCTCAAGAACTTGGAACAAAGAAATATGTTGTGTTAATGCAAGTGAATATTTTCAGCTGTGGAGGGATTGGAATTGCATTGTTAACTACCCATAAGTTAATTGATGCATATTCTTCTGCTACCTTTCTTCAAACATGGGGTCAAACTGTACGAGGATGTTCTGAAAATATTATCACTCCCTGGTTTGATGTGTCCCATGTTCTCCCTCAAATTCCAACACTGCCCAAAACAGCTTCAATGGTTTCGTGGCCTCCGAATTTTCGAAGACCCAAATGTGTTCCAAGATGGTTTGTGTTTGATTCAAATGCTATATCTTCACTAAAAGATAAAGCCACCATCATGAAAGCCAAGAAACTGAGCAGAGTGGTCGTTGTGGTAGCACTTCTATGGAAGTGTATAATATCTGCATCAATGGCTAAAAATGGTTTCCGGAGGAAATCGGTTTTGTCTTTTGCAGTGGGTTTAAGGAAAAAAAATACACTTTCTCTACCAAATTACTCAATTGGGAATATTTTCTGGTTTGTGAACGCTATGTTTTCTTCAGAAACCGAGCTGGAGCTGAGTTCGGTTGTGGGGTGTTTACAAAATTCCATAGCTAAAATTGACGAAAATTTTGCAGAAGAGATCAAGGGTGAAAAAGGGTCACTCAAGATGAAGGAAGTTTTAAGGAAACTAGAGGATGTTTATTCGAAAGACGAAGCTGACTATTATGTGGCGACGAGTATATGTAATGCAGGGTTCTATGATGTCGATTTCGGGTGGGGAAAGCCTATAAAGACATTGCATGGTTGTCCTGATGCTGATAATCCAGGGCTTACTAACTTGATTTTCTTGAGTGAGACTGAATCAGGAGATGGAATTGAAGCATTGGTGAGTTTAGGTGAAGAGGATATGAAAATCCTTGAGCATGATGATGAGCTTCTTGCTTTTGCTTCCATTAAGCCTACTCCTAATTTGTAACTATGAACCATGTTTGATTGTATGTCCTAAGTTTTCATGGTTTCTTTATTGTGTTTATGTTTTATTAAGTTTTCCAAATAGTATGTTTGGAGTTTAAGTATTCCTATCTAAACTCATGTTTTTATCTATCAACTATGTATTGAGTAATAATAAATGCTTGAATGTATTATGCATAACATAATAAATATTTGGATGTAACATTTGAGATTATTCTTGATCGATTATTATGATGCTCATTCACATGTGCTGATCATACATCATAAATACCTAATAGAATGTCATGTGTATTTTGAGACTTGTATGTTGGAAAGTCATTTGAAAATAATTTAAAGTGGAATGCAAAGTTAGACGTCTTATGTAGTTGTCTAAGCTTGAACCTTTTTTTTTTGGTTTTTCTTTTGAAAAATGAAAAATTCCCTTCTGACTCACGAAATGTAGCATCTACACAAATGGTGTGATCCAACTAAATTGGCAAAAAAAAAATAGTTTCCAAAAGACTAAGAGTAACATGGTGAATCGACTATTATACACCTCTAAAATACACTTTGCTGAATGGTAAATCCGGAGACCAAGTTAGATGCTGCAAATGAAGAATGATCAGAAATCAAACCAGTTCAAGAATAGCTTTTGATATTGGTGCCACAAAAGCAACTTCCTAGCCACTCGCAGAACTCGGGCGCTCATGTTGATCAGTAACCACCACCATATGAGCTCTGGCCATAATTACCTGCACCTATCATCGGACTATAACCTCCCTGAAAGTTGGATATAGGAGGAAATCCCATTACCAGTTGCATCTGGCCACCCATGTTCATATTCATCCCCATCCCAGCACCCATTGCCTGCTGATTCATTCCACCATAACCTCCCATACCGACCCCCGGCCTTGGTCCTCCTATATCCATACCCATCATACCCGTATTTATACCAGTACCCATCATTGAGTTTGGAGGAGGCCTTATAGCAACTGCACCAGCACGGCCCATCCCAGAACCAGAACCCATGGCCTTGCCCATGTGAAGAGTTGAAGTCACTGGGGTTGTTGTAGGCTTTTCCATCCTTTTCTCCTTCCGATTTATAGCATCAAAGTCGATTCCAATATCAGACAAAGGATTTGTTTTCACTGCACATTGTGAGACTTGTATATCAGTTATTTATTTAGGGAAAGAAATCAAGTCTGAGCTATAACGGAAGACATGAAGATTTACCTCCGGATATATCTAAATTCACTAGCCCACGGCTCAGAGTATCTGTCCAGACAGTGGATTTTGTTGCAAATTGTTTGCGTTTTGAAGGTGGAGCAGTAGAAGAAGTCGACGAAGTTGAAGGGAGACCTGCTTGTGAAGCCACCATTGCACTGGATCCCACTTGTCCAGTTGCGGAAGGCATCTGGGACTCCACTGAGAAGTTTGTAGCATTTAATTGTAAAGTTGACCCAGCAGAAACTTGAGGAACTGTGGTCTGACCTGCAGGAGCTCCATATCCTGGCTGCATATTGTAATTTCCATAAGGAACAGGGTTAGGCGCTGCAGCCTGGAAACCAGGACTCTGAAAACTACCATGCTGGGAGTGATTCATTTGAAATGTGAACCTTGTTTGTGGTGCTTGTGCAGCCTGGTTTGCATAGCCATTCAAGGATGAAAGTTGGCCACCATGAACCCCCAAACCAGATTGGGGTGCAGGTTGGGCAAATTGTGTAGGGAAATCTAGATGTACCACAAGCTGTCCAGGTTGATCTGCGAAACTAGTTGGTGCAGCTGGCTGGCCAGATTGAGCTGCAAAACCTATCTGCTGAGCTGTTGGGTCACTTGGAGACGAGAAAGTTACCGGAGACACATTTTGATCAGTTTGGGGCAGGAAATCTGAATGTGGCACTGCTTGACTAACTGGTGTTACATACCCTGTCTCGGAATGGACATGAGGCTGAGGTCCAGTAGGTGGAAGAATATCAGCCAATATATCAATGCTCGGGTCATGAGTTGAAAATTCCTGCTGTTGGTATTGTGTGCTCGATTCACCAAATGGTGTAGAAGTTGTGCCAGAGAAGGACCATTCAGCTGCACCCTGAGAAACTTGCTGAAGCAGTTCAGGACCTTCATTCAAGGGACTTTGGAAGGAATTGGAACCAAAACCTTGGTGTTGGCCTGCCGCACCATTTTGAGAAGGTATAGCTTTGAAAGGTCCATCACCGAATGGATTGCCAAATCCCTGCAAAATAAAATATATGTACATAAATATCCATAATTCGGGCAGTTTAAAAGATATCCACAGATTAACACGGGTACAGGTAGACATCCACCAACCAAGAACTGCAAGTAATATCAAAATATTGACTACATCGCAGACATATTGAGAAGTCATCACATAAAATATATTAGCTACCTGGCTATGCACTGAGGGCGCATCAGTTGGAGTAAATGTGGACAGAGAATTTCTCAAACTATCAACTTCGCTTGATGAGGTTACAGATGTTGTCATCGACACCAACAGGTTACCAGTGAATGACTCGGAAGAAGAGAGAAGGAAATCCATTTCTCCGCCAACAGTCATAGTTGGGACAGCACCACTTGATGTAGTTGAGGCAGCTGACATATGGGATATAAACAAGACTTCTAAGATATCATATAGGGAAATATCACGCCCACAACAAGACAGTGAATGCCTAACAAGGTAGACTGATGTCGAGAAGAAACACGCAACCGCACCCCCCCCCCCCCGCCAAATATTAAATAAAAAGAAATCAATGTTACCGATATAACAATGCAAAAATGGATAATATTAAATAAAGAAATCAATGTTACCGATATAACAATGCAAAATAATTGGATAGCCTTAGGATTCTTCTGGAACCTTCGAAGCATTTTACATCCTATGTAAAAACAAAATCCGCTTGCTAACATACTGGGAACTACACCATTTTGCCATTATCCTTCCATTGTCCACTGCACAAACATCATCCTCCACCCAAAAAAGGAATAGAAGAAACACCAGGGATGTGGACAATGAGAGGCATAGAATCTTACAAAATAAGCTGAACAAGTCTTGCTCAGTTTTTCTTTGTCCTAATATTTTTACCCTCATATTTCCAATATCTAAGAATGCTGGATGAACTGAGCAGTTAAAATTTACAAGCAAACTCATTAAGTTGCCCCCTTTACTAAGAGAATTTTCATCAAGAATTAAATGACCCGAGATGCTAGAGTCACCAATCTTTTCTGGTGTCACCCATTCCAAACTATAATCTAATTTAGCATGAGAACTCAACCACTTTATAATTTTCTACATGATGCAGCCGGAGTAACATAATCCAACGTGGATTTTCATTTTGCTTAGAAAATTTACTTTTTAGATGATGTTAAACGACCTTAGGGTTTGACCTTTACCTGAATATGATCCACGAGAATCAAACTCATCAAATCCACCAGCCCCATTTTCATTCATAGCTGGGACAGCAGGCGCATTAGGTGCAGGAGCAGCTGTGCTGGTTGCTTAGGTTGAACTGCTGCTAGCAGGTGTAGAGGATGGCTTTGGAGCAGCTTGAAGTGTTTCTCCGTCCCTTGAAAGAATGGAATTGTCCCCATGATCCCACAATTCAGTAATAAACACAAGCCATGGAATATATGGGGGATGAGGGGACTAGGAGACTAAATATTTGAAAAATTGCTTACCTTCCACTGTAATTAGGGCTGTGTCTAGCACCAGTAGTCTCAGCACCACTGACAACCTCTTCATAACTTGGAGGAGCATCAAAGTTCTGGTCCGAAAATTTGGGATAAATTGTTCTACCGGCAAAATTGAGATAGAATATTATAACAAAAGAAGATACGACTTCAAGTCATTGCGTGGGAAGATCATTTCATATTGCTAATACATTAGATTACATATCACACTACCTTCCATCCTGAGATTGCTCATCGGCTTTGGCAATGCTACCTCTGAAACCAATGTGAAAAAGAACAAGAGTTCCACAAACTTAGAAACTGCCTCTCAAAAAGGCCATGCATAAAGACTAATGAACATGCCAAATCACATGAAAAGTAAAAACAAAAAATGCAGAATATTTCAAACCTTGAAGAATACTGGTCATCATCTTTATACTTATCTCTATCAGAGCTTCTACCTCTTGAACTACGGTTATCTACACTACGACTTCTTCCACGATAATCATCATCTCCGACGTAGCGCTCTGCATACTCTCTTCCATATCGATCCCCATCATGACCATATGTGTATCGGTCATCATCTCCGTACCCATACTCTCTACCTCTCCCATTATCATTCCGCTCATCACCTCTACTTCTATAATGGTCATCACCATGACCGCCTGAACCTGAATATGAACCAGGTAGGTACATTCCACCCGCTGGTATGTTGCGAAACCTAAGTAGATATTTATAATTTTACATTAAACAGATAAAAAAAATTAGCACGAAAACGTATCAAAGGAAGAATATTCAATGCACATCAATAGCTAGATCACATGTTTGTAGATTTTCTTAAAATATTCAGCTGATTGTACCCATATGCAATGGAATCTAAAGTAAGGACAAGATGAAGAAGCTAGCAGTAGTGAAATTATGCATCTGCTGACCCACTCACAAGAAAACACATATCTGATAGAAGTGAGCTTATATTTGACTGTCACATTTTAAGCCCCTGAATCAGATGATGTTATGGATGCCAGATCGTTTTCATATTTCACAGATAATATTACTTGAAATATTTGACGCTATTATACATTATAGTAAGTTTGGTCAACCTAAGGGCAAAGGGAATGTTCAAATAAGGTACCTTGAACTCTTGGGAATCAACAAAGAGCAACATCATAGAAAAAATTAAGCTAGTTATCGATTTGATGTTCATATGTAATCGTTATAAACTTTTGCACAGAATCATAAACGATCAAATTGCATTAAATGGTTACCTATGGATGGGCCCTTTGGCTTAAATCCACAACAACGCATTTTGAAATATACGTTATCATATGAAAACAGAACTTCACCAAAAATTAAGAGAATCACACTAAAGTACTTACTTTTCTCTGTTAGAAGCAGCCTTCTCCCGAACTTCTTGTATTCTTTCCTTATCATTCAACAAAACAACTAGAACTTGTGATTTTTTTCTGACATTGCTACCTTGATCCCTCCCTCTTGAATCAATGTATTGGAAGTCTGACAATGTCTAAACAATGAAAGAGTACTCGTTTGTAAATATTCAAACTACAAGTATAGGACAAAGGGAAAGGGAGTGGTGTAAGAATATATTTTTATTTTAAAAGGAAAAATGGCACCTTATTAAAATGAAAATGAACTTACTTGTATTTGGTGTGCGTGTTCCCTGATATCATCTATGACTCTCTCAGACCCATGAGCTACCAAATATTCCAAAACAGTCAAAGCCTGCAAATTCATATATATTATAGTTTCACTGGCAAGTTCCAAGTCATCACTGCATGAAAAGTAAACAATAAAAGTGTAAAAGCCAATTCCAAAATCCAACATCAAAATAACAGCTTAATCCGAAAGACTAATAGAAGTTTACTGGTGAGAATAGAAACAAAGATATACATAACATTTGTGAAAAAGATTCTGCAGAAAGTATTAGAAGTCGCCTCTACATTCTAAACCTGAGCACTCGGGTACAAGAAAAAATGGGGTTTTAACAGATATTAAGAGTACGGTAGTATAACCAACCTTGTTAACATGCCGCCAATTTTTCCTAGTGTCATTACTGCGCTTCCACAAAACTGACATTATCATCTGATATTCATGACTGTAACTCATCAAAATAAATTAATAAGAAGCATGTCTCAAAAATTTAACTGCACCAAATAATCTCTAGAGATGGAAAAATTCTCACTAGTTTCTAGTAGCCTGCGCAATTTCAGCAAGAAGTGTGCCATGGGGACCCCATGGCTCATTACTAGTGGCGTCAAGGACCTAGACATAAGAAAACAACAATTCTTAGGTAGCATGTATGAAGCGACAATCTTTATAGGGTATGACAGTCAAAATGAGTAATGAAGATAACGTAAAAATAGGTAGCACAGAAGTCTAAGGTAAAATACCTTCTGTTCTATCGAAGGGACTTTCAGAACTTTCTTATTGACTCCCCTCTTTCTGCAAGCAAGAAAATGGCATGAGATAAAGCTACCCATTAGGCTTGAAATGTTGAGACAGTGTCAATTTATGAAGAGGTATTCGGCTGACATATTTATTGTAGAATACATGTAAATGTACACCTAAGAGAGCTATAAGTTTCTGCATCTATAAGACAATACCTTAACAAAACTCAAAAACAAGACATTGCACTTACAAATCACGGACAGTTTGATCAAAAGCCTTCTTCATTTTTCCATGAATGCAGAAGGAAAATCCTCCTTAATATATCACTCTTCAAAAATTCTATTAACAGGAACATAACAAAAATCAATAAATCAAGACAGAGTGTTTTTCACGATATGGATGAAACTGGATAGCAAACTATCAAGCTTAAAAAACATCAGCAACATTCACATAGTAGTAAGACTTCCAAAATGTATATACATACTAATCAAATCCTAACCGGAACTCAGAAACTCTACCCAAACAAAAAATGCAGTTTCGAAAGAAAAACAACTCAGTGTCTCCAACCAAGTTTCTCCTTTCCCGATCTTAATCAAGAACCCCAACAAATTCAATCTTCTTATAGTAAAGCAGACTATAAATCTTCAAATCAAATCCAAACATCAAGACTCACAATAAACAAGCATTAACCCAACAATGGCAATCGTATCAACAATGATAAAATCAAATAGATTGCAAAGATCACATTTTTATAGTATCCCATTTCAAGAAACCAATCTTTTTACATAAACAAATAGGACCTAGGCCAAAGACTATCTAAATATCAATAAAACAAAATAGTAACTAGGCCAAAGACTATCTAGAATCCAATAAAACAAATAATCTTGAATAATAACAATGAAAAATACCATTCCATCAAATCTAAAGTAAGCATAAATGCATAGTAAAGATAACATCTTTTTGAGTTTACTAATCGTATGAGTTGTAAAAAGATCACACCTTGAGCGTACCAAGAAGATGGAAGGTCCTGTAGTATCTGGAACCAAATTTGGGGGGGGGGTCTAGGTATGGAGGGAGACAGTAGAGCTTACATAGTTACATGACAACTAATTGGGACAATGGTATATTTTTTCCCCTCTTGCTTCATGCCCTTCATTTTGTTTTTGAAAGTCAGTTACGTTAATTTCGAAAAATTAGTTAGTTAGTTCTGCTTAAAGATAATTAAAGTAGAACTAAATTTGCATGCAAAAATACTGGTTTTCGACATCCCAAAAAGACTTTTAAATACAAAATATTTATGCAAATAATGTTTACCGGTGAGCATCCTATACTTTATTTTATTTAAGTGCCTCTTTTATTGTCATTTCATTGATTTAAATAATTGTCTGATATCAGATTCGTAGTTCTGCATTATATTGTCAGTGATGACGACAATATATGATGTATATGTCGAGTAAAGCGAGGTCGCTGATAGGAAATACGCCCAAAGGAGGTAGAGACCTTTATTTGAAGTTATGAATATTGCGTTAAGCATCGCCAAATCTTGAGAGAATCTTGCTCCCCGAGTAAAGGCGAGAGGGATCGGATAGTGGACATCGCACTTGTGATAAGAAGGAGGTTGTTTCGAAATTAATCCATAAATGAAAGGGTTAATGGCGTTGGGGCGTCATTAGCGTTTAAAAAAATTTGGATTGAATCGGCACCGTGTTTTGAATCGTCATGTTCAATGTTAACAATCACCTAATCTCTTATTTCGTCGAAACATTTTGTTAATTAAGTAAGATGCATTAGTTTTTCTCAAAAAAAATTGAGGTAATTTAGTCATGCGTTAAACTATACCTACAATTAAATTTGTGGACGATTCTCAAATACAAAAAGTAATGAGTATTTTTAAATAAAAATGAAATCTCATCCCTCTTCGTTACAGCCAATACATGCACTTACCCGCCTCCGCGCCACTTTCGAAATTTATTCTAAAATAGTTGCTTGAAACTTAATTTTAGTGAACATTCATTGGAAGTAGTTGTAGCGACCCGCCAGAATTAAATGCGCGCGAGTTAGAATGCGTCGAATCACCGGGCCTTCGTCGCTACGTCGATGGATGACTCGATTTTTTGAAGAAACACGTCTTGAAACAACTCGACAATACAATATACAACTAACGACGGCTTTTAAAGAAAAGCGATCATTAATTGGTGCTTAGCACGTAACGACAACCGGCCAGCTAGCGACAACCAAGTCGCTGAAAATATGACTTTCACAGACAATGCAATCCCGACAAAATAAAAGAGGCGTGAGGATCAGCTAATAGCCATTCAAAACACAGTCTGAGCTTACCCGAAGAAACCCGTCGAGAAAGAACAAACGCCACTGTCAACCTAGCAATAAAATTGCCTTTGTGGCGAATAGGGTGTAAGGCTGCCAGCTTAGTGAATATATATCTCGAAATGAAATCAACTTCCAATCCTTGCTTGATAGTGTATCAAAGGAATTAACTATTGCATCACGATAGATAAGTAGTATATGATATTATTCATTTCCCAGGATCTTAATATAAAGTCACTAGCAGGTTTAAATTTATCATTTAAATTATAATTAAGTAGAATTGTTCTTAGGGAATTATCAAAAATGATGTGATCCCAGCCGATAACATCACATTATATCTCAAGAAAAGCGTAACAGCAGCACAACAAATCGACCTACATCCACTTACGATAGCAGCGACAACATACCAGCGATTAAATATTTCAGCTGACGACAGCTCAGCAATAGTATCGGCTTCATTTCGGCAATATCAACTTCGAAAGCGATAGTATCGGCTTCGACAACTCAACAATAGTATCGGCTTCGACAACTCGCTGACTTCGACAATCTACCTTTATTATAAGTCGGGTTTACCAGTAATGCGCGTATATTGGCCTCAGCCTGCGGGGAGAAACTTATGCTTGCGTCGACATAGTATCACCCGGTCGTAACGAGTGCAAGCAATCGCGGCGAATCGCTACTAGGTGCAGAAGCGAAATCCGCAAAATCTTACTAGAAGCAGGCGAATGCCGGACCCGACAACTCAAGCGAAAACATCAACTCGTATACAACTCTTCTAATACGACTCAAACAACTCCTCAAAACACACAATACATTCATAAGACCACAACATAGCAAACTCAACCAGCATAATCAACATATAATTCAACACAAAATCATATATATACGCATACGCATATCCGTAATCAAATAGTTAATCGGCCGTGGGAATAGATACTCGCTTTCGGCTAAGCCCAAGTAAGCTCCGGCGCATCGCGACAGCGGACTTTCCCTTGATCAACGCCTAAAAACATTCAAAATTATAATTATTAACGCCTTGACTAGTAATATAACATTCTACTATATATATAATCTAAATACCCGATACCCCAAAATAACCCAGCAAAAGTTCCCACATCGCCTTATTCAACTGAGTTCATGACTTTCCTATTAATGATCGAGTTCAATTACTAGTTCAAAGGTCTAACGTTCGATATTAACAACTAATCATCCACATTTCTAACCGTCTTTAATCACCAAATCAATTACATATTCAACTTACAAAACTCATAATATCCGAACATTCTCAATCACCTAAAAATCTGACTTACACCTCGAAAACAATCACAAATAAAGTCCACCAGCAGTACACTTCTATCATTTCACAAAACCCATTTAGAAAAAAGTCAGCAAAAAGTCAGCTATAATCTCGACAATTTCAACCCCCATAAATCGATTATTATCACGCTTTTATACGATGTCTAGCGCAGATAATGGAATTACATAACATGATAAACATCAAGCTCAAAGTCGACTCAAATTCCCAAAAGTCAGCATCCTGAGCTTCGAAATACTCCCAAAGATTGACTTTCTTACCTTAAAGCGTAGAGGATGACTCGAAGCTCTCAAAGAAATTTTAGAATGAAAATTTCGCGAATGAGGGGAAGAAAATGGAAGAAGCAATCGAAAGGAAAATGGGGAGGAATTTCGGCTATGTGAAAAAAAGAAGAAGAAGATGAAAAAAATGATGATAAGGCATTTGGATAGGTATAAAAAGGTCCCGTGGGGTCCGCGCCAAAATATCTCAAGAATAGCTCGCTTCTCGTTCGGTTTTCGGTTTAGTTTCTCGTCTCGATTTAACAACGCCTTTCAACATAAATTTTTAAACGTTCTAACCCCAAATAATATTACAATAATACTCATGCGGAGCGGGTTATTGATAGTTGTTGGTAGTTGATGGAGAAAGGTCGAAGGGGTGGGATGGGTAGGGGGTGAGGGATAAGTGGGCAGGGGTGGGGATGTTGGAAGATGAAATGGGTTTATATTTGTTAAAAATATCCATTATTTTTATATTTGAAAATTGACTCCAAAATCTAATTTTAGGTATAGTTTAATGTGAGGATTAAATTGCCCTCAATATTTTTGAGAAAAGTTGGCGGAATCTCGCGAACTATGATTGGAGTTGGGCCCAGAGTAATAGATTGGCATATTTTTAAACATCAGTGATCGAATATGGTCGATTTGAAGCATGAATGATCTAGCGATTTTTTAAGTGATGTTAAATCTGAGTGCTTTTAAATGAAATCCAAACATTATCAATTGCTTTAAATATAGATGGATGGATGGATGGAGTGTTAGTGACGAAGCTCCCGAGCAGGTTGATGTTTTCGCTCTTGATTCTCTTAATAAAATTGAATTGTAATTTTAGATTTGATTGGAAGAACACCTTGAGCTAACAAAAAATTAAAATGAACACATCTTTAACAGGAAATGGAAAATAATTTTCTTCAAGTTCAAAGGACCAAACAATAAAATGATCATAGTTTTGTATATTAATCCAAGTTGCATTGAGTGAGCAAACCAAGCTTACTTTCTCAGTTGGAAGCTTAAGAGTGACGGATAAAAAAGATTATATTTTTTATTATGGATTATATATAAGTAAAAGGACGAATGACACCAAAGATCACTAATCTTTGCTAATTTTTGTATTTCGGTCACCCTATTTTGATAATGCACAGTTTGAATCGTCGCATTTAATTGATTAATTTTTTGCCACGCGTGCTTTATGAATTTATTACTTGTTTTGGGGACGTTTAAACATTTAAGCAGGGAATAATATTTTAAACAGGGATAATATCCTCTTAACATCGAGCAGCTCCCTGGCCATAACCCTTTACTTATTTAAGCAAGGGATAATACCCTTTTCAGTACAACCTCCACTCCACCCCTTAAAAGACTATATTACCCTTGTAAAAATGTTTAAAATTACCCCAAAACAAGTATTCAGTTCTTAAAATACGTCCGATTTGTCAAGGTAAGCAATTGAAATGTAAGTAATGTCCGAGCCGGGTATTATCAAAATAGGTATTGCTCAATAGGGTGATCGAAGTCACGAAAATTAATAAAGTCTAGTAATTTTTTATGTAAATTCGTCTTGAAGTAAAATATTCAGTTAATGTCAGCTTGTGATAATCGTAAGAACCCACATTGAGTCCACCATCCAGGCTCTTTTCAATTTATAAAGTCATCATTATAAAGTGAAGCAACACAATATATCACAATTTTATTGTGCGCCCAATATGATCAATCATTACCAAAGATTCTGCGAAAAAACTACTAGTATATGAACTTAAAAGGGTTTATTTAAAAAAGGCTTGAAAAACCATTTGTGAGTTGTGGTCAACTTCTAGAAGGTTGAAGCAGAGGAAAACTGACCTTTTCCCACCCAACAATATCCACTATATGTATATTGCTCCCTTACATTCTCCACAACTCCAAAATGCAAGAAATAAAGGCCAACTAAAATTTATTATAACATCACAACAAGTGGACAATAACTAGTGAACACTTTTCCTTTTTGCCTTTTGTTTCTTCAGATAAGTTTTTATTGGCTCGACATTCATGAATTTATATTTGTCAGTTGAGAAATGGACTCCAACTCTTTATGGATAAAATCGAACTTATTAAAAAATAACCGATGCTAATTTGTTGGATATAAAAGAGAATATTAGAGAGTTGTGAATCCAAAATTCTCTTATTTGTGTGTCGATGAAGCTTAGCGAATGGGATCAAGCAATAAAGTTTGAAAAATCGTGCGGTCTGCTGATAACTTGAGGGTGTGGGGAGAGTGATAACTTTATAAGAAACAAAAGAATTTCACAGTAACCTTAGTAATGTGATTGACTACTTATGCTAAAATACTGGCGCCCCTTGAAGTGGGGAGTGCAAATCCGAGTAAATGAGCTCGGAAGTGTAAGCAGGAGTGCGGCCTGCGGGGCCAGAATGCAGTTCGAAAGAGTCGTGCGAGCCCACTTTTGCTTCCGGTCGAGTTCGGTTTTGCACATTTCAAACTTGAAATCAGAATTTGATTTGGCATTCAAATCAAATGGGAGTTACATACGTTTTTATTTGGTCATTAAGGGTGTTTAGTGCACCTTAATGTAGGAAACGTTACAGTTGCTTATTACTCTACACATGTTCTTGAATGATCCGTCGGCCACAACTTGCAAGAAATCGAAAAAACTTCGCGATTCACAAAATCCGAGAGCTCCCATCTCTCTTTTCCATTGCTTTTCTGTCAGTAATCTTTTCAGTACCGTGATGGCGGTTAGATCGTCGGTTCGTAGTCTTTAGTGAAGCCGATGCGAGGAGTCAGTTTTATCACGGGAAGCGTGCGTCTGTCGTCCCTTGGCATCGAGGGAAAGAGGAATTCGAATCTCACGTTTTAAGAAGCGTTATGGCGTGACTCCCGTCGGTTTCGTTGTAATTGTTAGATTCGTTTGTAATCGTTTCATTTCGTATGAGTTTTGTATTGTTTGTTTGCGAAGTTTTTGTTGTATAGTTTCGTTTTTATTAGTTCCTACGTAATTTTGATCTAGAATAAAAAAATTCATATAATATATTTGGTGAATATTTTGATGGACATCATTTTTAATATATTTCACAATTGTATTATACAGAATAATTTTTTATTCAAATTAAAGTTATTAATATCAATTAAAATTTTAAAATTCATTACATATGATTCGGCCCTGTATATGAGCATAAACAAGTCAAATGTTATAATATATTCCGTAGTTTTCTATGAATGAAAATAGTATATCATATATATTCAATTAGTAAATATAAACCTTACAACTGTTTATTAAATTATTATTATGTTACTATATTAATTATGTAACTCAAAATTTATTTGAGTGTACTTTTAATTTGAACACAAACTAATGTACAGAGTAACAAAAAACATTTAGTATATTATGAACTACAAAATTCAACGCAATAACTAAAAGTAATTTGAAGTCTAGTTCCGTATACAGCTATTAATCCTATAATCGTATTATCAAGTATCGAAATAAATGATTATTTAGAAAAAATTTTAATTTTTATAATAGTTTTTATAATCCCAATGTAGATTTTAAGCTATCAGCCCAATAAAAGCAGCTTTTATTTAAATAATTATTTATTTTAAAACGGAAAAATTATATAACACAATAACAATTCTTAAAAGTTAGGCTTAAATTACGTAAGTTAAACCCTATACTCATACGTACGTATACTTCATTTGAAGTCTAGTTCCCTTTTACCACAAAAGTTGATGGGGTCGGCCATATATGACAATAAACTGTTGGCTTAAACTATAAAATGGAGAAAAAAAGTATTCTGATGTCGTATGAAATTTAATATGTGATATATTATGTATATAAAAATTATCTTAAAGTTAGTCAAATGCAAAAGTGATTGGTTTATTTATATTTAAGTTTAATGGGCTTATTAGGTATTATAGTAGTATGGGTTAATATGTGCTTAGAAGCAGTTATGATTATTAGATGATGAAACAATAATGTCCTTAGAAATACTATATTTTTTTATATATAGGTGCTAGGATTGGTCACGTGTTATGATTTTACATTAACTACGTAAAATTCTTGAAAGAGCCTTGTAGGAAGTGTATAAATTGGAAGATAAATCCCGATTCTTGTCCCGTGGAGCAATGCAGCTTCGATATTATGTTTTATCAGTGTCCCAGTATGAAGTATTGCTCGTAAATTAAATTTAACAATTGGTATCGTGGCCGGCGCCCCATGTGGATTAGTTGATTATTAAATTTCAGTTAATTGTTGTCTTATACTATAATCCGCATGAAAAAAAAAGTGAAGTGTTTTTACAGTTCTGGATTTTGTATACTAGCATGTTAACTGAAAAAATTCTAATGCTCTTTTGAAGTTGAAGAAGTAGTATCTATTGGGGAATTTAGATTTCAGTCGTGTTCATATTATTATTACTATCATGTCAAGTGAAAATGTTTTGTTCGATCTGACGTAATGGCTATTATATTTTCTTTCACCTGTTCGAACATACGGAGTAATAAAGTGCACATAGATTGACCAAGTAATAAGTAGCCGATTATGTCAATATTTTGTTAGCAGTAAGTTTACCATTTTTTTTTGTTTCGCTGCGAATTACATACAAATTATGATTTATTTTATTGGCTTATATATTTATATATGCGGTATTGTATGTTGTTATGATTATAGTGAATTTTTCATGTTTATTTTTATAGCGTAATTAATAACGATAATGAGGGCAAAATAAATATGAAGTTATAAATTAAGGTTAATAATCATATTTAATTCTTGGCAATTATTATTAATATTGGAATTAATTTATTGAAACAATAAGTTGCCAAAGTAACCTCTTTTGTGTAGATGAATTAATTCTCATATTAAGACGGTTTTGTGTGTTTGAATTAAATACGTTCTTGTCAATCCCAAATGAGGATTATTAATTTGTAGGATTTTAAACGTACACATTAATAAATATGTAACAATTATAAATTTTCCATGTGAATGGTAAGTCGGTCCAAACAAAGACTTAATATTTGGCCGGATATTATTGTTAATATTTGATTCTTTAAATCAAAAGTACCAACTTTACAAGTTAATTTTTCGGTCAAAGACTAAAATTAATAAATCTTAAGAGTATCTTGTCATGGGATTAAGCCAACATTGAATTTGATTATTATATTCTCATCATATATAAATTTTAATGTGAGCTTTATTATATTCGATTATCTTACATTTTACCATTATATCTGTAGAAATGTCAGCTACATCATTTACTAAATGGGACCAACTTTGGGAGGCTGGAAAGAAAATATTAGTAGTAATCTTGGCTGTATGGATCTTGTTGCTTTAAGAGTGGATACGCCAGGTTACTGCTGCAGTGAAATGCAGATTGATCAAAAGCGGGACTTTGAGAAGTGAGATCGTTCAATAAATGTGTGTCCTGTGATGATGATCATAGGCATTGGAATTCGAGAGGAATCATTTAGGGGTTACGTGCGGTGAGGCCTTTGCCAAAGAGTTCCTTGAACAAATTGAGCAACGTTTTGTTAAAAACGATAAGGCAGAAATAAGTTCAACTTTGTTGAACTTAATTTCTACAAGGTATAAGGTACAAGGAACATAGGGGAGTGCATTACGTGATAATATAAATGCCTTGAAACTAAAGACAACTTTAAGTTAGACTGTCGATGACTTGTTGGTGCATTAGTTTGATCTCTTCCTAAAATAATTTAGTCGGTTTAAGGTTAATTTCTATTTGTCAAAAGGAGAAATGGTCTCTTATTTCGTATCTGGGTATTGTTAAAGAAGAGGAAAGAGTTAAAAAGCGAAGGCGAAAGTGCTCATTTGGTAAGTGCATTTAAAGGCAAGCAAAACAAAAGGAAAATTGATAAGGAAGCTGCAAGTGCTCCAGCAGAAAAGAAACAACAACTGATAGCTTTGAAGGTGTTAGTTGTTACTTTTGTAAAATTTCGCTGAACACGTAAGAAGGATTGTGCAAATATCGCATGGCGTGCAAAGAAAGATGCATGCGGTTTTGTGGTTTGTTACGAGGTTAATTTAACCCGGTGCACAGCATACTTGAATTAGGTAGATTACGGTGCTCTTCTTTATAAATTATTACATGCGGGGTTACTGAATTGTCGACATTCAGTGATAAAGAAAAGATTCATTTATGTGGGTGATGGCAAATCGAGTTAAGGTTGAAGCAATAGGAACATTTAGATTGTTACTAAGGCGGTTCTTATTTGGATTTGAAAGATACTTTTCATTACCGTCTTTTTAGAGCGGAATTTCAGTTTCTATTTCTCACGTTGGACAAATCGTATTCTTGTTCATTTAGAAATAATCAGTTTACTCTATCTTTAAATTCAGATATTATTGGTACTGGTTCTTTGTCTTACTATGACAATCTATATTTGCTTGACACTATTGCTTCTTATAATGAAATCTTGCATACAAGTTTAAGAGGTACAAAGCGAAAATTAACTAATGAGAATTCTGCTACATTATGGCACAAACGTTTAGGGCATATATCTAAACAAAGAATTGAAAGGCTTGTGTCAAATAGAATTCTTGATTCCCTTGTTTTTTAGATTTTTGAACTGTGTTGGACTGTATTAATGGGAAACAAACAAACACAAGGAGATTTGGAAACCCAGTCGGGTATGGGGTGTCTTAGAGCATTCATACGGACATATGGCGGATCATTTCCTACACCGGCTAGAAATGGTCAACATTATTTTATAACGTTAACATACTATCAGTCTAAATCAGTGAGGGTGGAAAGCCAAGCAACAGTGGGTCGTTAGATGGAGCCGTGGTGGAGAATACTATGGTAGATATAGCGGATCGGTGGAAACGGCGTCCGGGGCCATTTGCAATTCCTAGAGGAGTGTGGAATCGTACACCAATGCACCCGTGCAGGATCTTACCATGAATGGGGTAGGCTGAGGCGTAAGCAGAACATTAAAAGACATAGTGAGGTATGATTACCGAGATCACTACGGGAGAGGCACTTAAGACTGCAGCTTATATCTTAAATCGAGTTCCTACTAAAGCAACTACTAAAACCCCTTATGAATTATGAATTTGATGCTTGACCCGGTATAAGACAACACGTTTGGGGATCGGTGAGAAGCGAACCTTATAAGCTAAATGAAAGAAAGCGGATAAAAGCGGTTAGTGGCTACTTTGTTGGATACTACGAGCGATCAAGAGATATTTATGATCCCACTACCCGAGATCAATTTTTTGAGGCGAAATGCCCGATTCTTTGAAGATCTTGAGTTTGGGGGAGAGATATTAGGGATTTAGATCTTTGAGAGGATTTAGTTTCCGCTTCCGTCCATTGTTGACAACAATGATCAAGAGAGATCTGCGATTGTTGGAATTGTTGTGAAGCTTGATCGACAACGGCAAACGAAATCAAAAATCATTCCATCCAAGAGATCGACATGTTACGCGTGTCATTCCGAAGAACAAACTCAGCGTCTCGAGAATAAATGCCATTAAGGAGATCCATTAGAGAAAAGGAGAAATGCGATTCACGATGGGTGTTATATTATATTTCTTCGGGGAACATGAAGATGGTATTGAATTCTGATATAGTCGATCAACTTCACTTGAGCCATGCAAAGTTCTAACTCTCGAGGTGGATTGATGCCATGAATGAGAGAATTAAGTCCATGAACAATGGTGTATGGGATCTCGTTGTATTACGAGAAGGTGCGAAGCCTATTGGTTGTAAGTGGATATTTACAACTAAAAGGATTCCGCGAGGGTAATATAGCGGATATAAAAAACTTCGCCTTGTTTCAAAGGATTTACTCAAAGGAGGCTGATTATAAAGAGACTTTCTCTCGGTTTAAAGTCGAAAGACTCTTTCGAGGATAATAATAATGGCTTTGGTGGCACATTTTGATCTTGAGTTACATCGAGATGGATGTAAAGGCTGCGTTTCTCGATGGTAACATTGATGAGACAATTATATGATGCGGCAGAAACTTTATCAGTGATTCCAAAGAAAAGTGGTATCTGAAACTAAAAGAGAAATCCATATGACTCGAGGCTGAGAGCTTCTCGTCGATAGTATTTTGAGTTTGCATGGAAGTAATCTCTCTTTTGGTTTTGGGGTGAATCTTTGTTGAAGATTGTATATACATAAGTTCGAGTGGGAGAAAGCAGTGTATATGTTGATGACATATTGCTTGCCGATAATGATATACAATTATTGCGTAGAAACGAGCTTTCTGTCGAATAAATTTGAAATGAAAGATCTTGGGGAGCATCCTTTGTATTAGGAATTGAGATACATCGAGGAATGTTCTCGAGGTATTCTTGGATTGCTCCTTGAGGAACTATATAGAGAAAATTCTCAAGGTTTATGCGAGATTGTAAACCGGGGAATACCCCACGTAGCAAGGAGATAAGTTCGGTCTGTCCAATGTCCCAAATGATTTTGAAAACCAAATGCAAGAGGTTCCATATGCTTCAGCAGTGGGGAGCCTTATGTATGCTCAGGTTTGTACGCGTCCGGATATTGCGTACATTGTTGGCATGTTAGGCAGATACTTATGCAATCCGGGTTTGGATCACTGGAAGACAGTCAAAAGGGTAATGCGATATCTTCAGAAGCATTCTTGTCTTTCGCATATAAGAGATCAGTCGGATAGAATCGTTGGGTGCCTTTCCCGACTCGGATTATCTTTGGATGCGAGGCAGTTCGGATCACACTTAGGGTATGTTTATTTGGTTCTTTGGAGGTATATCTGGAAGAGTGCCAAGCAGGAACTTATAGCAACTTCTACTATGGAGCGAGTTTATAGCATGTTTTGAGGAGGCATCGATCATGCTTTATGGGCTGCCGGAATTTGAGTATTTGGATTCTGAATAGTAGATGATGATGAAAGACCACTAAAGATTTTTTGTGACAATAGGTGCAGGTGTTTGTATTCTAATAACAACAAGTTCGTCAAAGTCAAGCACGTTGACATTAAGTTTAGGGTTGTTAAAGAAAGGGTTAAGTGGAAAAATGTCTATTGAACATATTGGAACAAACTCACGTAGTTCGCGGATCCACTTACTAAGAGTTACCGCTGATGTCTTTTCGTGAGCATACTTTGCTCGTATAAGATTGTGATGTCATTTGATGATGTTAGGGGTTTAGTGGGAGTTTGTGTTAGAATGTTCATTTGTTAAGGAACATAAATTTTGGTTTTGGATTTTATGTTTACGCGAGAAATAAGTTTTGATCTATGGTTATTTATGATATATATTTTTGTATGATCTCACTTAGTCAGTAGGACTAGTTGGAAATAGATATGTTAAGATCACATTACATGTAATTTCCATGCTACACATCCATACTTGATCTATGTCATTTGGTTATGTCCATATACGTGATCATTGAGGACTTAGTCACGATAGAGATGACAAAAGTTTCAATGGTTCTATGTTGGCATAATTAATGGACGAGATTGTTTAGTGATACCTTTGGTTATGATAATATTTTGAGCTCCTAAGGTTATCACGTATTACATAAGGAAATACGTGTGCCGAGTGGGAGGTGTTAGAGTGTAATCGTGTGAAATTTGCGTGTATTATAATATGTGTATAAAAGCTATCTTAAAGTTAGTCCGTAAAAGTGATTGGTTTATTTATATTTAAGTTTATTGGGCTTATTAGGTATTGTAATTAGTATGAGTTAATATGTGTAGAAGCTTAGGTTATGATTATTAGATGATGAAACAATAATGTCGCTAGAAACGCATATTTTCCTATATATAGGTATTCTGATTAAAGATCGGTCGTATAGTTTTATTCTTTACATTCGAATTCTTGAAAGAAGCAGGAGGAGGCGTATAGGGTGAAAAGATCAATCTCACGGTTTTATGTTTTTATCGATTAAATACAATATGAAGTATTAGGCACTAAATTACATCTAACAAAAGAGCATCCATAAAGAAAATGAAGGAATTTAACAAAGTAGTAGTTGGCAAAGGCTTAATACTACTATAGTTTCGTACCATAATATATACTCAAAATTAAACATACTTCATGAGGCTGTAGGCTTGTAGTTGGAAAACATTACTCCATCCATTCAAGAAAATTGGCGTGTGTGATTTTCAATTGTCATAGAATAATAAAATCCATGATATATATTACTCCGTAATTGATACATATAACACTGATTTAAAACATAATTATCATATAAATTATCAAATAACATGTCGTGTATAGAAAATATTCTTATTCAATATGTAAAAGTTTGACAATCAAAATTTAAAACTTGATAGTAATTTTTTTGGATGAACGTAATTATTTACTACGCATTTACGGAGTATATAAAGTATTCTCTCAGTCCTTTAATTATCGTTTGATTTTTTTGAAATTGAGCTTTGTGTCAATTATTAATTATTACTTATTTTAAAAATATAAAATTTATATAATTAGATTTGTCTTTTAAAAATCTTTTCGTAATATTAATTTTTAAATTTTTTAATAATATATAACTAAAGAGTAATTGAAGATCAAAAATTTATTTCGATATATAAGAAAGTTAATTAAAATGGATATAAGGTAATAGGTAGTAATTTAGAAGTTGTGTACTGCTTCTAGAAGTTGCACAACAATCAGCAAATGCCTTTCCAGTCAAGATCATAACCGTGCCATCATATCTATGTCATCATCCATTGACCTCTTCAGCTCTTCTTTACATAAAATTGCTTAGAATATAGTACTATCCAAACTGATTATTTCAGAAATTAAAATAAGATGCCTATTCATCATCTTAAAAGAGAAAATAAAGTACTTATATAGAGTTTACCAATAGTCCAATACTAGTAAATAACAATAAAACCAAAACAAATTTGCACCACCTTTATAATAATTGCATTTTAATTTTATTAATTACTACTCTTGTTATATTTTTTTTTATTCTTTAATTCAGTGACGGAGCCACATGGTGTCCGGACACTACTAAAATATGAAGTACCCTAAAGGTGATTAAAAATTACTAGTGATGCTTGGGTTCGAATCACATGCTTTTTATGCCTTTGTTAATGGTTGTGTTTATTTCGTTTCGATTTAATAATTCTTAAATTCTGACTTATCTAAAATTTAAAAAGTAGATATTCTAATAGGAATTAACTACTCCTCCCTCCATTTTTTTTGACGATTGCGTATATCGAGTTAGAACTTTGACTATCAATTATACTTAAACTATATGTTCAAAAATTATAAGAAAATAATATTATGGCCCATTTTGACGAATCTAATGATATAGCTTTTATATTTATTAAAATAAATAATAAGTAATTAGTAATTAATGGTCAAAATTTCACCTCGATATATGAAAAGCGTCAAATAAAAAAAACGAGGTAGTATTAAGTATTAAATCATCACTTTTATCACTGCGTATAAAAATAAGATTATCAATTGGAATGGAATCTTCGGCGCATATGTCACGATTTGAGGATGATCATCATATACATTTAGCGTATATATACTTTTATATAATTTTAACGTCCGCTTTTTAGTGCGTTATTTATTTATCTCGATTACATGTTTAATGATTGAATGTATCGTTGAATAACGATTATTTTTTATTGATTTTGCGTGTACAAATTTTATGATTCAATTCACAAAAATATGCATCATATATTATATATTATTAATTTATTACTCATTTAAATTGATATGGTTTAAATCGTATAATAGATTTTGATCTTTAATAATTTGTGTAAGTTAAATAATAATATATATTTTATGTAGAATTATTATTATTATTATTATTATTTAATTCCATGCAAATAATGAATTTTATATATTGGGATCCTGAAAATTTAAATTATCTTTTTTAAATCATAAATTTAAGCGGCGTCAAATTGTTTGTATTACAGGGAATTGATGAACATCGGTCAGTCAATTACACTTTTTAAATCATGTCAGATTAAATCGATACGTTTAATTTAGAGTACGTCAAATTATTAAGTAATATTTGTATCTACATGGGCATCTGATTTCGTATAATATCTACTACATGGACATTGTATTTTATTATAATTTTTATATTATATTTAAAGAGTTATTTGTGATCAGTATTCACTTCAAAAATAAAAATATTAATTAGGAAAAAATTCAAAAGGAGTGTAAGTTTATACATAGTTTTTTTTTTTAAAAAACCAGCCGCCGCCCCAAGTTTATCATAGTTTTAGAATAATTTCAAATCAAACGTAAAATGTATCGAATATTTGAAAAATGTCGATTGCGTATGTAAATTAATATCGCCGCGTCTCGCTTTCTTAGTAACATACTAAAAAACAAAAAACCTAGCAACCATTATCAAATCATCACGTTTTAATATCTTGTTCGGTACGCGCCCGTGGCAGTGTAAGAAAGTAAGATAATTATAATTGGGTTTGAATAGTGACCATTATTTATGTTGTAATTATCGCCTCGTGTCGGTTCGGCGATAAGCAAAGCAAAGTTCAAGTTATTAGTTTAAAATTATGTTTGTTTTTGGTGTAAGATATATGAATAAATGATTGAATTTATTTTTTGATATATTTCACTCGTTATGATTATAGTTCGTCATAAAAAAAAAACTAAAATATATATAGTCAATAATAATAGGGCCATGTCATTAAAGTCTCTTTCATAGCTAGTTAACTTCAAACTTGACTATATTTTATGCATTTATGAAATAATATATACATTTCTCTCTAATAACTATACATTATTACCTCACTATTTGTAAATGTAGCTCATCAAAAGTGTCATAACAATTTCAGCAGTTGACCAAATTATAATTTCAGCCTCAAGGCAAACCATCATGATGACTTCAGTTTGATGTCATTTCACAAAGGTCCATCAAGCACCATATGGAGCCCACCCTTACATTCTTTATCCTCTTCTTGTTTGTTGTTTCCTTGATTCAAACGCATATAAATAGAGCTACTTGCAATGTTTAAACACACAAAAACAAGTTATCATAAAAAATTCTTACATAACTTAGTTTTTTTTTCAAGAAAAAAAGTAATAATGTCTTCTTCTGATAGTCAATTATTTGGGTTTGATCAGCCTAGGTTGGTTGTCAAGAAAATCTCACCAAGGCCTCAAATGGAAGGTGTAGGTGCTGTTGTCAGGAGAAGCATTGGAATGTAATGTTTGAGAAAATCTAAACTTGTGATGTTGCAGTTTTTGTCAAGAATGGATGTTCATTTTATGTTTCTTCTTGCCTTGCATTTATTTTCAGGCATGAGCTGAAGAATCTTGATCCATTCCTGATGTTGGATGAATTTGAAGGTTAGAATGTGTATCAATTAGGCTAAATGATATTACCAAATTTCTGCGATTAAATTGGCAGGGTATTAGGAGTGTCGGATACAGTTTCGGTGTTATCATGAGGATATAAGGCGTGTCTGTCAGATGCGCCTAACTAGCACCGACAGGCGGAGGCTTTATTTAGTAAAAATAAGGCATGCCATGATTTTACATATGAAATAATCCGTCCATGTAAAATGATCATTGACCAAGTCTCATTTCATCATATGTTGACTGATTCTTGACTATTTTCATCTGTAGTTACACCACCTGCTGGATTTCCAGAACATCCTCATAGAGGTTTTTCCATAATTCCTTCTGTTCAGTGTTGTATTCTTAATTTGGAATTTTTTTAACTTATGTTCTCTGATTTGCAGGTTTTGAGACGAGTTACATACATGTTAGAGGGAGCCAGCAATCATCAAGATTTTGCCGGTCATAAGGGTACGATTAGGACCGGAGATGTGCAGGTACATGATAATTGATACTTTGCATCTGCCCTTGTTTGATTCTGTTGTTATTCGAGTTCCTGGGACCATCTTCTTCTTCTTCTTCTTGTAATATTGTTGGGAAATTTATGCATGCAGTGGATGACAGCAGGAAGAGGTATTGTTCACTCAGAAATGCCAGCAGGAGAAGGCATTCTGAGGGGACTGCAACTCTGGGTGAACCTATCTTCGAAGGACAAAATGTAAGATATCAATGAATATGAGTGTTCTCCATTTGTTCAAGATTAAGTTGAACTAGTTTATTTCATGATAATATAACTGTTGCAGGATAGAGCCAGGGTACCAAGAATTGCCAAAGGAAAGTATCCCAATGGCAGAAAAGGACGGTGTCGAAGTCAGAGTGATAGCCGGGAAAGCTATGGGAGTTCGGTCTCCAGTTTATACCCGAACACCTACAATGTTCATTGATTTCACCCTGCAGCCAAACACTGAGTATCATCAGACCATCCCAGAATCATGGAATGCTTTCGTGTACATAGTCGAAGGCGAGGGGTACTTTGGCATACCAAATGGCAAACCTGTACCAGCTCACAATCTCTTGGTTCTTGGCACTGCAGGTGAGGGCCTAAGTGTGTGGAACAATTCTGTTGAGCCACTAAGGTTCGTTTTGGCTGCTGGTGAACCGATCAACGAGCCTATCGTTCAATATGGTCCGTTTGTGATGAACACGGAAGCTGAGATCCAGCAGACTATTGAAGATTTCCAGTACTGCAAAAATGGATTTGAAAATGCTAGGTATTGGCAAGCAGAATGAAGAGACAACTGAAGACACTCAACAATTTAGGAGATCCAATAGTTTGACATTAGTTTCATTATCTATACTGTTAATCCTTTATTCTCCAACAAAGAAAGGATTTAGCAATCATGTTCAACAAAAAAAGAGTTATTTTCTTTTTCCCCCTTTTACAGATGGAGCAAGTTAAAAGGTTTCTAGAAGTCTGAAGTCTTTACTGACAAGATCATTCTGACCTGCTTGATAATTTCTAAGTGTTAATGATATTGCCACAAAAGTAATTACACTTTTCCATAGGTGATGATTTTATTTGAATATTTCTGATACATGTACTTTATCCATTTTTTAGCTATGGTGGATATGAAGATTCTGTTGCATTTTGTGGATTTTGGGGTTCCCAAAAGCCAAACCAATTAGTCTAGCAGTACTTAATGAATCTTTCCATTCTTTGCACTCAACTAACAAATTACCATCTACCAGCTACCATTAGCAGTTTAGCACTCATACATAATGGTCTTTTTGGTACAAGAAAATTTTGGGTGCCATATATTGCTGTTAAATGCCTAACCACATAAAATTGTTGTTGGCTATTACTGCTATCTTTTTTGGATTCTCTCCACCATTGGGATCTAAATCTATGCTATCTTAACTCAATTAACAATATTTCAACCCAGTTGCCATCAAGAATTTCTGAATGTTGGAAGTGATGCACTACCTTTTACATCTAAAATGGAACTTGGAAGACTATATTTAGATGTGCTGAAACATTCAACACAATAATAAATGTAAAAGAGCATGAAAATAACAAAATATGGGATGAAAGCAACCACAGAATAATGATTGCTCCCCAGAAAATCTCAAAATATAAGAACATATGAATTCAAGAACCAGAAAATCCATGAAATGCTATATTAGCATCTCCTACACCTCCATATAATAACTAGTCTTTCCTGTAGTCCCTCGACAAAGAAATGATGACAATAAATAAAGAATTTTGAGAAAGAATCTGACTTGTATAAATTGGTGTATTACTATGTAAAATCATCTTGAACAACATGAGAACCCTTGACCTTCTTTTGATCCATCAGTTCCATTACTGACAAGGCTAACTCGGTTGACAGATAATTCTGCTTTATAGGAATCCGAGTTCAAAACCTTCCGGCTCACGTTGTTGTATATCTCCCGAACAACAAGCTCGAAAGCCTTGGTCACGTTTGTTGAATCCAGTGCGGAAGTCTCCATGAAGAACAACCCTTCTTGTTCTGCAAGACTCTTTCCTTCATCAATACTCACTGCTCGGATGTTTTCCAGGTCACATTTGTTTCCCACAAGCATCATTGCAACAGTAGTATCCGAGTGAGCTGCATAAAGTTGCAATGTTATGTAACATATTTGACCAAGAGAGCATGTGTACCAACAATGGCTAGAAGACAAACCACTAGCCAATTACTAGGATTTAGAGGGTGACACATTAAATTAAGCATAATTGCATACTCTCATGTTCTAGCATTTGAAATCAAATCTGTCAGAAAATTGTGTCATATACTCCATCCGTTACAATTTCCGTGTTAAAATACACTTTGAGTACTACAACTTTGTAAATTGTGTCAAACTATTGTTGTCTTTTATAGATTAATGCAGCTATCTAGCGTCTCTTTCCTTAATTTATATCCATTACATGATGTTCCTTAATGGTGACCTTGTCCTTAAATCCTACTCCAGCGAGATTGAGAAAGAACGGAGCTTAGTGTTCCTAACCCTCCACTTGAAAGCTCTCATGTGTGTGATAGCATTCACAGTATCAAGAAGTACGTGGTTATCCCTATTCTTCAATTAACATCCCCTAATCTTAATTAGACCTTATATTTTGGAGAGCAGAAAAAATGGTAGGTTACTACGACAAGGTTTCTGGGATAGATTAGTCCACATTCAATTCAACTTCAAAACTTTATGAAGATGGTCACGAGAGACGAATGATAGTCTAGTGTCCGATACTAGAAGATCAATGCATAAAACCGACACATTCCACAACAACAATTCTAACTTGATACCAAAAAAGGAAACTTGAACGAAAATTGGATCCAGACTTCAGCCTAAACTATAATGGATTAAGAGGAATAAAAAACAAGTAAACCCAACTCAATATACAGTTTCAGCAACAAGTACACCATTCAAATGCATATCCAGAAAAATGCATGATGCAAGTATGCAACTATAAAATCTGTCTTTTATTTACACTTCCTTCAAGAACAATCAAAACTGGAACTCCATGAGAGGTCAACAAATATTGCAACATTCAAAGCATTACCCAATTAACAAGACATAACAACCCATAAACAGAGAACATGCTTGGAATGGATCAAAAAACAAATAAAGCACTTACTTTTAAGCTCATCAATAACCCAACAAACAAAATGCTCAAAACCAATCAATAAAAACACTTACTTTAGACCTCATCAACAACACAACAATGGAACTGCTCAAAATCAATCAACACATAGAGTTTATCAATAACCCAACAAATAAAATGCTTAAAATCAGTCAATAAAAGAATAAAACACTTATTTTAGAGCTCATCAATAATCCAACAAACAAAATGCTCAAACCCAACAAAAAAACACTTACTTCTAAGCTCATCAAGCCATTTAGTAGCACTCTCAAAAGTGTCCCTCCTAGTAATATCATAAACAACAAGAGCACCAAAAGCCCCACGATAATAAGCACAAGTAACAGCTCTAAAACGCTCCTGACCAGCAGTATCCCAGATCTGAGCTTTGACTTCTTTACCATTAATTTCAACACTCTGTGTCTGAAACTCCACGCCTATAGTAGCCTTTGAGTGCAAATTGAACTCGTTTCGAGCATATCTTGATAAAATATTGGATTTTCCAACTGCTGAATCTCCTATTATCACTATCTTGAACAAGTACTCTTCCCCTTCATCATCTGATGATGACATTGTTCGATAAGTTTCAAGAATTGGGAAGGACCCTAAACCCACTACTGACTGATACTCGTCTGTTAATGCGATTCTAAAAGTAATACCTCTTATTCATATTATAGGATGTTTTTGTTATTATTGGCTCTATTTCGATCATCAATTAATTATTATTCTTTAGCTTCAAAAATATAAAATTGTTATCAATAAATTTATCTTTAAATATATTTTCATAAAAGTAAATTTTTACAACTTTTCATCATGTAATTAATTGGGCTATCACTACAAAGTTTCTATTGTTTAAAAACGAAAAGTTTCATGCTTAATCAAGTACAGAAAAGTAGTTAAGACGCTAGCTATTGTAATTTTATTACATGTGATTTTGTTGTTATAATTATGAAATATAATATAAAATTGGATAACTTTGTTACACGTGATTTCATTATTATAATTATAAAAGATAGATAAAATTATTGTAGAAAGATGAAATTATTGAATAAATATAATTTTATATATTTTAAAGAGACAATTTCTTAAAAAGATGTTTAACTTCGTTTCAAGTTCTTCTTTTTTCGCCCATTCATAAGATCAGATCTCATAGATATGAAGATTACAGATAGTTATACCGAATGCTTCTAACACATGATGCATAATATTATAAAAAGCGATGAAGGATCTTCAAGAAATTCCTAAAACTATGAAATCGTAAAATCTGAAAATATACTCTATATATTTTAAACTTTATTATCCAAAAATTCAATTGTCATATTTAAATCGTTCAAATTTCTCCATCTTTTGTCTTTTTATTTGATAATTAAAGTTGATACCTTCAATGATTCATCATCTTTATCAAGATCAATTTACTCTATTTTCGGTTCTTGTTATTTATTATTTTTATTCTTTGTTGGTCAATATATCTTTTTTCTTAGTGTACCATTCTATTTTCTTATTATATATAATTATTCACTCATACTGGTTTCAAATTAATAATTTATCTCAATCTAAAGAATATTAAGCAACCCAATGTTAATACTTTGAGATCTTCTCTAACAATTTTATCGCTTTCAAATTAAAAACCTATTTTGCATAGTTCAAAGAAAATAATATAAAAACATATCATTATTCTATTTCATCCAAAATTAATTATGAACTCTGGCTCAAAGATAAAATGTGGGAGTTTAAGTTTTCATAATGATTTTATATATTAATGTGAATTCTTTAGCTTTGTCTATTATATATGGTATTTTGATGTATTGCTTGAACTCTCGAGGTTTTATCTCATTAAGCAAAATTATATGCTATCGACATAAAAATTAAAGCATCATTATCTCGACAAGAAAAAGTTAACTTTGTATATTTCACTCACAATGATAATCACACGAGGAATGATTCTTTCTTAGTAGTGTAAACACATCCTTTGAGTTTAAAAACGAATCACATATTTGAAAACAATGATGTAAATAATAAGCTAATAAGATGACGGTAAAACTATACTTATATGTTTACCTTATATTCTCTAAGAATTATTGTTTCAATAGTATTGTAATTTTAATATGTGGTACAACCTCCAAAACTTAAACATTATCAAGTTTTGAATTTCTATTAGTTGATCTTTATAAATTTGGATTCCAATATTCTTTTGATGTATAATTGATTGTTATAATTTTTGAAAAATTATTTAAAGAAGTATGTTGATGCATGACAATTATGATCATCTAAGTAAATTAATGACCCCTATATCTTTAAGAAATTTATCTAAATAACCAATATAATTTTTCAACTATTTAAATATAAAAGTTATGAATACTACATACTAAATTTATCTCTAAAAGATCGTAAAATTTTATTTTTCAATAATCAAAATTATTTAAATGTCAACCAACAAAATTTTAAAATTATGAATATTATATACCACCTCCATCTCTAAAAGGTTGTTCGATTTTTTCTGGGTTGAGCGAAAATTAAGAATTTAACCACTTAATTATGAATACTACATACAAAATCCATCTCTAAAAGAGCATTCAATTTTTTTTCAATAGTCAATTTTTTTTTAAAGCTCAACCAACTAAACTTAAAAATTATGAAAACATCATAGTATCTCCATCTCTAAAAGATTAATTGATTTTCTTTTTGAGTAGTTAAAATTATTTAAAAGTCAACAATCAAAATTTAAAATTTAAAAGTACTAAATCATGATCCATTCTAAAAGATCGTCTAATTTTCTGCTCAATCACAAATTATTTAAACTCAAACTAACAAAACTAAATTATGAAGATCGTGATAATTACCTCCATCTCTAAATATTCATGGATTTTCTTTCAATAGTAAAATTATTTAAAACTCAACCACCAAAATTCAAATTTTATAAATGCTAAATATGTCGACGTTCTCTAAAAGTTCGCTCAAATTTTTTTCAATAGTCACAATTATTTAAAACTCCACCAACAAAATTGATAACTTATGATTACTATATACTTATTACCTCCATGCCTAAGAGATTTTTCAATAGTTAAAATTAACAAATTATTACTAGATAAAGATTACATGCGACTTTTTTAACGATCAAATTCAATAAACTCGCTATCCTAATATACATAATATTGATTATTCAAGTAAAAATAATGTGTTAATTTTGTATCAAACTTAATAATAATTTTATTAAGTTTGATTCTATAGCTTCATACCACATACAATCAGAATAATCCCTACAATAAAATAATTTTATTTGCATGTAGAACCCTATATTATAGGATTTGTATTTGTAGTCTTTTATTTTAATTAAAATTTATCAAAATACAATTATACCCTTCATTAAGGGTATTTTAGTCCGTTCAAAAAAGGAGAGAAACTTTTAAGACAACTCGTGCTTATATATACTGGGCAGTAGTTTTACGCCAAGGCTGCAGTTTCAGAAATTTTGTTACACGTGAATCGTGATTTCATTATTATAATTATAAAAGGTAACATAAAATTATGTAGCTTTGTTACACGTGATTTCATTGTTATAATTATAAAAGGTAACATAAAACTGTAGTAGAAAAACAAAATTATTGAATAAATATACGTTTATATATTTTAAGGAGTATCAATTTTCTCGTAGCATCATCTACCTCCTTGGGATCTCCTTTCGTGCATTCCTCGCTTTATAAGATCAGATATAGATCATGAGTTATACTGAATACTCCAACACATGATGTATAATATTATAAAACATGAGACACCAAACAATGCTCATTAAGGAGGTAGAGGATTTCAAGCAAGAAATCTTTAAAAACTATGATCGTAAAATTTGAAAAATATTCTACATATTTGAAACTTTATTCAAAAATTCAATTTCACTTAAATTGTCAAAATTTATCCATTTTTGTCTTTTTTATTTGTTAATTTAAAGTTGATATCTTCACGCATCATCATCTTTTATCAAGATCAATTTACTTACTTTCAGCTCTTGTTGTTTATTATTTTTATTCTCTCGTTGGTTTTATATATTTCTTCTGGGTGATACTATCTCTATTTTTTAATTATCTATAGTTAGTCACTCATGCTGGTTTCAAATTAATAATTTGTCTCAACTAAAAGAATATTAAACAAGACAATGTTAATCCTTCTATATCTTCTCTAACAATTTTATTGCCTAAATTAAGAACTATTATGCATAGTTCAAAGAAAATAATATGAATCATATCATTGTTCTATTTCATCTAGAATTAATTATGAACTCGCTCAGATATAAATGTGGAGTTTAAGTTTTTATAATGATTTTACATTTGTCAAAGTATTAGTCTTTTTCAATTAGGTCTTCAAATGTGAATTCTTTTTAACTTTGCTCATTATGTCCGTATTTCAAGTATTATTTGGCGCCTCTGATATGGATTCGGTGAGTTCTCCCTTATTATTTTCAATTTACTTTATCTTGTTATATTTCTCTCGTAATATTCAATATATGGGTAAAAAAAAAGAAACAATGTAAACTAATGTGATATCTAGTAAAAATTCAATAATGTAAAACTTGTAATACATATCTACCTTGTATATATATTACTAACTGAGTATCCACATCATTGTTTGAAATACAAAATTTAAAATAAAAAAATTTGCTCAAATTATACATATATAACATAATATAATATGAAAACTTTGTATGTAATAATTGATATTATCTATATTATTTAATTTTAATAAAATTGAACAAACCTAATTTAGAAGGTAGGACCTATTAATAGTTTTATAAAAGTATACAAGATGAAATATGTGGATAAAATATAATTAAATTAGTAATAGTAAAGTAAATCTAATAATAATACTCTAAAAAATAGCATGGTTTGAAAAACAAAAAATAAAAATCAGTATACATCAAGCCAAGTTACTATTCGTAATTATTATTTCATATATATTAGTAACAAAATATATACTAATAAGCAAAATGTATATGCTATTGACATAAAAATTAAAGCATCATTATCTAGGTCAATAAAAAGTCAACTTTATAATGCTTCAATTAAATTCGATAATGATACAGAAATAGATTATTTTCTTAAGAGAAGGTAAACACACCATTAAGTTTAAAAATGAATCACATGGTTTAAAAACAATGACAATAATAAGCTAATAAGATGATGAAAAATTATACTTAGACAAGCTTTTAACTTATATTCCCCAAGTTAATTATAGCTTCAATAGTATCAGACTCTTTTAATATGTGGTACAACTCCATTACTTAAACATTGTCAAGTTTATTTTTATCGCTTGACATTTATAAATCTTTGAACCCCAACCAATATTCTTTTTGATGTACAATTGATCGTTGTTATAATTTTTAGAAAATTATTTAAATAAGTATATTTGAGGCATGCAATCAGCGATATAGATTTTTTCTAGATACAAATTTTCTATTTCTATGTTATCATTTTAAGACAATTATGATCATATAAGACATTTTTATATATTCACTGCCTAATACATTATTACATGCTAAGATAATTATGATCAAGTAAATTAGTAACCCCTATATCTTTGAGAAATCTAACTAAATAACCAATATAATTTTTCAATCATTTAAATATAAAAGTTATGAATACTACATACTAAATTTATCTCTAAAAGATCGTTAAATTTTCTTTTTCAATAATCAAAATTATTTAAATCTCAACCAACAAAATTTCAAAATTATGAATATTATATACCACCTCTATGTCTAAAAGGTTGTTCAATTTTCTTTTTTAATAGTTAAAATTATTAAGAATTTAACCTCTAAATTATGAATACTACATACAAAACCCATCTTTAAAAGAACGTTCAATTTTTTTTTTCAAAAGTCAAATTTTTTTAAAGCTCAACCAACTAAACATAAAAATTATGAAAATATCATAGTACCTCCATCTTTAAAAGGTTAACTGATCTTTTTTTTTGAATAGTTAAAATTATTTAAAGGTCAAGAACCAAAATTTAAAATTTATAAATACTAAATTTCACATCCATCTCTAAAAGATTTTTCAATTTTCTTGTTCAATACCAAATTTAAAAACTCAAATGTGACAAAAACTAAAGAATTATGAAGACTGCATATCACCTCCATCTCTAAAATATTCATGGATTTTCTTTTTCAATAGTTAAAATTATTTGAAACTCAACCACCAAAATTCAAAATTTATAAATGCTAAATATGACGTCGTTCTCTAAAAGATCGTTAAATTTTCTTTTTCAATATTCACAATTATTTAAAACTCTACCAATAAAATTGATAACTTATGATTACTATATACTTATTACTTTCATGCATGGCTAATAAATTTTTCAATAGTCAAAATTAATAAATTTTATTATCCTAATAATTGATATACAACTTGGTTTGAATCAAAATTATCATATTAACACTAAAGTAAGTTGAAAATATTATATGTTGACATACATATTTCACATAATAATATAACAAAATTTTATAAAGTATTTGAGTTCAAAATTAAAAAGTCAACTTGTCATAATTATTACGCTATTCATGGGCGATAATTTGAATACTTTTATCCATCTGAGAAAAATTATCTAGATTAATTTAATGAACAAATTAACAAACTTTATCATCCCAATTTATACACATAACATTGATTTGAATAACAAATTATAATGCTTTTAGTAAATTACGTTAAATATATTAATACTTTAAATATTTTCATCGTATATTATATAATACTCTGTATTAACATAAAATAATACATGAGGTTTCCCTACTTCTTCATATTAAATCTTGTGATAATGAATTTAACTTATACTCCTTACTTTCCAATACTATTTTTAATTACTATATGTGAATTATTTAGCTACAAATTTCAATAAGAATAAATTCTACATGTTTCAAACAAAAAATTTGAAAATTCTTCAACTTTGATGATTGAAGCTCAACCAACAAAACTTAAATTGATTTTCTTTTTGAATATTTAGAAATTATGTGTTCCATCCTTTCTTCTGTTTGCATAATTAATTATGCAGTCATGCTTGTGTTTAATACTCCCTCCGTTTTTTATAGTTGTCATTGTAGCCAAATAAATTTGTTTGAAAATAATTCTCGTTTTAGAATAATAATTAATAATTTTACATTTTCAATATACCTTTGACTATTTTTTCTCTTTAAATTAACAACCAATAAAGAGGTGTAGTGTAACATATTAATATTTATAAGGAAGTATTGTGCACCTTTAAGTTTACACGGAGATGTAGTTTTCATTTTAAAATTTATAGGGGGTATGGTGGAAAGGGTATAGTTCTATAATTTTAAAATTTATGGGGGATATGATGCAAACTACCTGTAAGATGAGAGACTAACTAATCATCTGACAGGTTTTTCTTATCGATGGATTTTATGTATTCTTCCACAACACAATCGATATGTTTTTTGCCTGTTTAATCAAACTTGATAATAGATGCAACATGTATTGTTTCCAAATACTACATTCTTACCTCGTCCATACATTGCTAATTGAATACTCTGCATCATCTTTCAAATACAAATTTCATTCTACTTTAAATACATCCATCCATCGAAAAAAGATTGCCTAGATTGATTGATTTAAATTGATTCAATTAACAAACGTTGTAGTCCTAATTGATATACATAATTTTACTTTGAATCAAAACTATCATGTTTTTAGTAAATTTATATTAAAAATATTAGCATTTTATATATTTTGACTAAATATTGTATAATATATTTAATATAAATACTTCAATTTGTAATATTAACATCTTATATATTTACACTAAATATTACTACCTTCATCCCTAAAAATTGTCACATTTACCTTTTTTATGGTCAAAGATTAACAAAATTTACGATCTTGAATGACATCCAAAACTTTTATTTGAATCAAAATTATCAAGTTAGTAGTAAGTATATATGTTGAAAATACTGCATATTGATATTTTTTTCAAACACATATATAAATACATTAAAGTTATTTCAGCCTCAAAATTAAAAAGTTTCACTCATAAGTTATTTGAGTTCAAAATTAAAAAAAATCAACTCATTAAAATCAAAATGTGACAATCTTTTAGGGATGGAGGAAGTATATAATATATATAATACTTTAATTTAAATTTGAAAAAGCTTATCAGAATGACAAATAAATTAAAAATAATGCAAAGCAATATTATTAGCTATCATATACATGTCTTTGGTATTTTATTATACTTGTGTGCATTCCATCTATTATTGAATGATCTTGTTTAAAAAATTGAACGATCTTGACATTGTTTTAGTAAATACAGAGCGACTAATATTAATTTTTTGATTTATGCATAATTTAAATTTTACATGCTTTAGAAGAGTCGTACATAATTAAATTTTTACATATTTTAGTAGAGTCCTATATAACTTTTAAATTCTATATTATTGGATTTGTCTAATATTAAGAGTCTTTTAGTTATATCAAAATACAATTATATCCTTCATTAACTATCAAATCGAATTATTTATGTAGGAATATTTTAGTCGGTTCAAAAAAGGAAGAAACACTATGATGAACTCGTACTTTTATATATAGATAGATAGATAAATATAGATATAAATAGATATAGATATAGATATAGATAAACCGTTTTTTCTGAATAGTTTGGAAAATTTAATTCTAACATTTCAAACAAGATTTTATTTAAAATTAAAATCAAATTCTATTTATATGAAGTACTCCGTATATTGTTCACTTTTGACTTTTTGATAGTTTTAATTTTTCAAGTTTGACTTTAAATATTTTTGTTTGTGTCTTTTAATATTTGATGAAAAATATATCAATGGAAAGATATTTTATGAAAACTATATCAATGAAAAATACATTTTAAATTTTTTCTATTGATATATTTTTCATCAAATATTAAACGACACAAACAAAAAATTTTAAAGTCAAACTTGGAAAAGTAAAACTATAAAAAAGTTAAAAATAGACCATCTTTTAGGAACGGACATAGTATATTTTTATTCAATCAATCGTCAAAATTAATTTATGAGACTTAAGTTACCGAATAATCAGAAGTGGTACATTGGGATGAAAGTTTCTTCCATTAGGATTTTTTGACCCTTAAAGTATTGAATTAGCAAAACTCAAAACTGGACATTTTGACATATCGATTCACTAAATGTGAATAAGGGAAGACTTGTTTTTAACATTACTACAATAGTATAGTCAAATGATGAAATTGGACATTTTGAGGCATCTTCACTTAAGAAGATATTAAGTTTATTTTATTCCTGAAAAATACAAAGATGATTGTGCTTATACACGAGCATAACATGCAAATTATTGTGTTGAACTAAAGGCAGATGATTGTGCTTTTACACGAGCATAACATGCAAATTATTGTGTTGAACTAAAAGGCGCATATGTTGAAAGTGAAGATTTTTTTGTTTCGGCCACCGTCAGCGACTTTCATCGAGTGGTGGTCACGATGGGCGAGTTGTATTCCCGCGAGATACTGCCGTGACTCCATAGCCAGTGTTGGTCACTTATGGGGGTCACGATGTATGCAGTACGGTACATTCCACTTGAGGCTGTTTCGCCAAATTTTTCCCACTCCGAGCCTAACTTAGGTTATACCTCTTGCCTATAAATATATGGGATGCTTTCTATGAGTTTTATTTATCATTAATAAATACATAGAATAGAAAATTTATTCATCCTAGAATAATAATATTAGGTTCTTTAATATTATTGAAGAACATAGTTTTTGTTCTCAAGAACTTAGAGAGCTTTATCTTTGTTCTCGAGAGAGGTTTTCTAGGCTGAGATTTTCTATGATAAGAAAATACTCAACATAAATTATAGCTATGGTAGAGTTTGTAACGATCTTCCTATTTATTAAATGATTCTCGGCAGCTGAAGAACAAAAGCACATACCTTCACATCGGTAGGAACTCCGTGATAAAATTCTTGTGTCCGCTTTTATTTTCGTGATTTAAATTTTTTGTCGCTCTTATAAATCATTAAACTCCGGAGGATTTAAGCGGTCTTAAATACTAACCGTATATAAAGAGCATCCATGAGTGCTTGCCAACTTAATAGATTGAAAAAACAAACAGTATGATCATGTTTGAGGCATCTTGGTTATTGCATATTCTCATGTAGCCTTCCATGAAGACAAAGGTGGAGTGTCTGAATTTTCCCAAGTGCCCGGTCCACCGGAATACCTGCCCCCTTCACTGCATCAGCTGTCGCAATTGCTCAAGCTCAGCCATGTCCTCTGCGCTTAACTTAACTGATAAAGCAGCAATGTTCTGGTTGAGGTTTTAGATTTTGGTGGTTCCTGGAATTGGACATACATCATTTCCGTGCTGATGTACCCACGCTAGCGCCAGTTGAGAAGGACTGCATCCCTTCCTTGCTGCAATTTCATTGACGCGGTTGAATAACTTCTGGTTGTGTTCCACATTCTCAGGCTGGAACCTTGGCAATCTCTGCCAAATCAATAATGAAAAAAGGAGTAGTAAAACATGGGCCAAAGAAGTAAGAATATCAAGCGCGCTAAAGAGTTCTAATCACATATTAAAAGTCAAGGACACAGGGAATGTTCTATTTCTTAGCCCCACATTAGACAAGGGAATGCATTTAAGCAGAGAAAATCAAGAAGAAAAATATATTTTCAGATAATGTTAACCCATACATTGGCGAGTATCATTTTCGGACAGATTTTCGATCATTTTTGCACCAGATGAGAAGAATCCACACCCTAAAGGACTGTAACAAACAATGCCAATGCCAAGTTCTCTGAAGGACAAGGAAGATGTTAGCATTTATATTATTCAAAACACAGCATACACAAATAAAAGACTGGAAACCTGCAAGTAGGGATAATTTCTTCCTCTGCATCTCTGCTCCACAATGACCACTCCAATTGAACAGCAGTTATTGGATGAACAGCATGTGCTCTTCTGATTGTAGAAGCGGAGGCCTCAGATAGACCTATGTACTTGATCTTACCCTCTTCAACAAGTTTCTTGAGTTCTCCCATCTTGCAAAGTCATACAAGGACGAATAAGAAAAAGAAGTATTTCCATGAAACAGAAGCAACCCCCAGGAATAGAACAACAAAGGATCTCCAGTTGCAAGCCTGTTCTGTGCAAGAAAATCACTAGAGTACTACTATTTCCCGCGATATAGTAATAATTTTCTGTACACGAGGTAATGATAATTTGACAGAGAAGGGAATGAGAGATCTCACAGTGACTTCAATAGGCACCCGTGTATCAATTCGGTGTTGATAATACAGATCAATGCAATCAACATCAAGGCGCTTTAAGCTGCCCTCACATGCTGCTCTCATGCTCTGGATTACCAAATACACCCATTTCCCCATCAACAAAACCAACTCCAAATTTAGTTGCTAGCTCTACCTTTTCCCTCATCCCTCCCTTTAAGGCCTGCAATGCAATAAAGACACTTTAGCATACACACCATCCCACAGATACAGATAACAAATTCGCAACTCTTGCTGAACTAAAAATATTCTTTCACTTCCAAGAACTATTCCTTCCTTAGAACATAAATGAAGTTCAGGAGTCATTATCTCCACACTGAAAGCTTCAACACAAGAAGATATGTATATACAAAATACAGTTCGAGCAGATGTATCTTAATGATTTCTATCATATTCCATTATTTTTCTCTTCACAAATCTCATGAAGGAGCTCAATTAGATGAATTTGCCTATGTAGAATACAACCAATATGTGTCCAAACTTCAAATAGGTATCAAGATCTGATCTTTAACATAACAGGTTGTATAGTACGCAGCCTTCCCCTGTAATAACAAGGACACTGTCTCCGAATCGACTCAAGAGTGGAGTGTAAACACTATCCACTACTTCACTATAGGTAAGAAGCGTACATAGTGTAACGAGCCATTTTGATATATTCCATTATATCCAAGATCCGATCTTTAACATTAACAAGAAATCTAACTACTGATTCCTCCAACATACACAGAAACAGAACTATGCAAGAGCTAGAAAAATTGCCTAGAAGGATTCAAAAACCAAAAACCAAATACCAAACATCCTTTCCAATCAAGATCTAATTGGGAATTACATTAGATATAGCAAGATTGTGTATATTATTTGATTTGATTCCATAATGTAAGAGCTTCTCTCCTAATATGTATTACTTGTAGAGGAAGAATAGAGATTTATTGACTTTTAGATCACAATCATATTGTATATACTCTAACGTTTTCATCTCAAGAAAAGAACAAGCTTTTCTCAATTCAAAACTTTATCATGGAATCAGAGCCAATGGTTTTTTGATCCACAACATATTATTTCATTTTTTTTACTTCTTCAAATTCTAAACAAAAGCCATGTCAGGGGACAATCCTCCTAAAACTGTCGATAAAGAGACAAAATCCACACCACAATGGATTCATGATCCATCTTCTACCTACTACCTTCATCCGTCTGAGGGACCGGGCATGTCTCTCACCACATATGTCCTCACCCGATAATTACGACAAGCAAAGAAAAAGCCCATTCTTAACGGTTCAAGGCAAAATAAATTGAGATTTGTCAATGGACAATATCCTCCACTGTGAGATATGTATCCTCGTAATATGCTACCCGAGAGCTTAACAATTCTACTATTTGTGGTTGGCTCTTCAACTCAACCGATAGCAATATCCAGTCAAGCATCGCAAGTCATAATATAGTCTCGGAGATGTGGTTAGATTTAGCTGAATACTCCTTTGTCAACGGATCGAGAATCATCATTGAAATCGAATATCATACCTAAGGAAAAAAGGTACGAATGCGATTTCTTTTATAACAACAAATCTCTTTTAACATCAATCTGGCTTCTAAATAAGCAAGACCTTCCACCGACTTGTGAGGTCCCGAGTTCGATTCTCATCAGAAGGGAAGTGCTGGTGAATTTTTTTTTTTTAAAAAAAAATTCAAATCTCTTGGGATTTAATTTAAAGAAATGTAGATGTTAAGTACTGGTGCACATTGTTAGATTTATGACCCCTAAATCCCTTCGGAGTTTCAAGCAATCAATAAAACGATGTAAATTTGCTGGAAATAAATGTATTACAAGAATTTTATAATGTTCCCCAACGGAAAGTGTACGTCCCGAAGGCGCCGCAGTATCCACTAATAAACTGTAAGAACGTTATAAGCCCTACTACTAGTTATAATCTATATGTTTGAGTATTTTCTTATATATCGAAAATCTCAACTTCACAAAGCCTATCGCTAACAAAGATAAATCCCTTTCTAAGTTCTTCAAGAACAAAAACTATGTTCTTCAATAATATTAAAGACCTAATATTATTCTCTAGATGATAATGCCTCTATTCTAGTATTTCAGGTGGATAAATAAAACCTGCTTTAAATCATCCTATATTTACAGCTAACAAAACCTAGTAAGATCTGTCTTTCTCTTGGGCTCCAAGCCTCAAACCCGCCTAAAAAATAAAAACCTACTACGCTAAGCAGATATCATGGGCTAGACTCACCAGAATAATTAGAGCCAAACCGCCTCAACCTAGTCTCAATTCCAACAATCTCCCACTTGAAGACAAATTTCGATCACCGTCTTCAAACACCATTCTCAGCAAAATTCTCCCGAGTTCAACATCCACGAACTCCCACCGAAGTTCTATCCCACCCCAAGATCTTCTTTCCAATCCTTTAACATCCCCGAACGACACCAACTCGACTACCGAAGAGAATCTAATAGTCATTACTTCTACTCCCTCATTGACTTTTCCTCATTCAGATAATTACTACGCTTTCCGGCTACTTTCGATCTTCATGATCTTCAACCTGTGCACCTTTAAAACCTCCAAGCTGATGCATTAATGAATTTCTTTCTACCTTTCCCCATTCCACGCCGACGACTTCCCTTTATCTAATCTATCGAATTCTCGACAAGCTCGACGTAACATCTTTCAACAAATTAGCAAAGAATCAAGAGGTCAGAATACTCTCTCACCGCGACTTTGAAACACGCCGCCAACTCAGACATTTATTCATGCAACACATAACCGGGTTGCATCCTTCCCTGTAGTTCCGCTGCCTCGAACTCATCAAGAAACGGCATTACATTCTGTCGGCTCGGCATCTTTCCTCGACCTTCAATGCATCTTCATTGCACAAATTCTAATCTCCCGAGAACCTCCTTTCAAAGACATCCGCAATCAGAATTTCACCAACGACAATACTTTCTATCTTCAGAGAAACCCCATGTCGAATCTCACCTACTTTCTCCACCCGCACTCTTCAACCTCTTTCTCGAGAACCGCTACCAAGTATACGCACTTACTTCCGTCTCTTTGCTATTGGCTTCATTGCTCCCCGAACCTTCCGCTACTATCTTCAAAGTAGTCTGACAACCATCACCATCCGCATGACTCACCGAAATTAAACTATTCCCAATTTCGAACATACCTCACTTTTAGCTTCTCTTAAAAGAACCATTCGACAACTGCATTCACATCTCCCATACCTACTACATCCAATTTGTTCACCATCAAAGAAGATGAAAGTCCCATAATTCCTGTGAACATAATTCACCATTACATTCTCATTGGCGCGGCATGAAAGAAACCTGCACCTTACTATCTAGAATCAACTAAGCATTCACAGATAAACCAAAAGCGCCGAATAATCGCTTCAACACAAATACTTTAGCATCACCGTTAGCTTTGCAAAGGCTCTTTCACAGGACCCGGCTCATGGCCAACCCCAAAGACACCGTGAGATCGTAATTACTTCTACCTCTACTCAAGTGATCTCCCATCGCTTCCAAAAACCTCTGGCTCTCGCTCTTTCCTCTTCCTACGCTTAACGCAGGTAACCCTTAGCACATTCACTTCATACGAAGCTTTACGTATCTCCTCGACAAGATACGTCACAACCACCTTAAGTTCAACCTTGTTAAGACTTCATGTATTCATTTCAACTGCCGCCTCTCATTTGCCCCTGCAACTTTCTGTGTAACGTTTCAATAAAATCGTGCCTTGCATCTCATCATCAACATTAACATCTACCGGCCGATAGTTGGATTAATACGCACAAATCATTAAGGTATCTCACATGGGCGTATTTCCTCTCGACATCTTAAGGTGAAACAGCTTTTTCAATGGTAGCATCTTATTATTTGCGTATGTTTCTCATACGTGACGCGATAAAGCCTTCATCGCCTCTTTCAAGGCGGTCTCCTTAGAATGCTAGCCACTGACGCTCCTCGACAAACAAAGTGTCCTGATCACACCCAAGCACTGGCCCCGTCCAATTCCATCCATTCATCCTTATCCATCTTCTCAGCTTCTACCCTAGCTAATTGTCTTCAAATTTCTTTCCGCATGCATAACTCTCCACATACACATCTTTCAACGTGGAAAATCGATTCCATCAAATTTATCTACAAAGATGTGGTCACAATTATTGCTTTCCAACCATTGATTCTTAAACTCACAACTAAGTTTACCAAGCTCGATACCAATTGTTGTGGATTTAAGACCCCTAAATCCCTTCCGAGTTTCAAGCAATCAATAAAAATCCACGTAAATTTAAGCGTGGAAATAAATGTAGACACAAGAATTTTATATGTTCCCTCAATGGAAAGGTACGCCCCTGCTGCCGCTGTAATCCACTAATAAACCGTAAGATCGTTATGTGCTTCCTACTACTAGCTATAATCTATGTCGAGTATTTTCTTATATACCCAAAATATCAATCACAAAGCCTATCAAGAACAAAGATAAACTCTAAGTTCTTCAAGAACAAAAACCATGCTCTTCAATAATATTAGCACCTAATATTAGTCTAGGATGATAACGCTTCATTCTAGTGCTCAAGGTGATAACAAAAACTCATGAAATCATCCTATATTTATAGGCTAACAAAACCTAGTGCAAGACTCATGTCTTTTTCTGGTCTTCAAATCTCTAAACTCCGCTTAAAAAATAAAACCTACCAACGCTAAGAGATATATTTTCCTAGCTTAGGACTCAAATTAGGAAATAATTAGAGTCAAAACCGTTTCAACTTCAGTCTTCAATTCCAACACACACGCTGGGCCGCCGCAACTCACATACGTGTTCGCGGCAAGTTAAGCAGACAAACTCATGACTTTCTTACTGGTCTCGACGATGAAAGCAAGACGGACGCATCCGCACACAAATATTGTGACGGATCTTTTCCGTTCTCACAAGACGCTCTCCATGGTCACGCTATGAGGAACTACACAAGTCCATCGGGTCCAGAAAGGTGACGATAAAAATGTAAGCTCAGCCTTCATTGCCTTCAAACTTCAAAAGCGCCTCCACTCCACGCTTTCACCAACCGCCTCTCTTCGCGTACTATCATGTAAGAGACGGGTCACCACTCCGACTATCAAGCATCGAGCGGGATACTCCACCTGTTCTTCGCGGAACGTGAGTGAAGGCGCGTTGCCGCCACGCATCACTTCCCCGCCTTCAACTATGAATTTCACAAAAATGTGATCACAACCATTCCAGGATTCACAATGTATCAAAGTTCACCGGCTTCCTCGAATTTAATAGAATCATCTAATTCCTCGGAAAAGCTTTGTGGTAAGAATAATCTTTCAAATTCTGTTTGGTTAATTGATAGCGGGGCTTCCCATCATATGATGTACCTGTCATTAATTTATTAAATTGTGCACCCCTAATTTTCTTAGCTCTTTCAATACCTTCTTCAGGTTTAAAGTTTTCCATTAAAAATTATGTTGCATATAGTAAATTTTCAAAGGCTATCACAATTTTATCGGCCTATGTTACATCTAACCTGAGCCTGTGAATTACAAGGAAAGTTCGTTAGAAACTCTGCTCTACAAGTAACGCCACGAACTCAGATCGATGCTGAGAAAAAATCTAACTCGGGATATCACATTTTACCACCTCAAGAAAAAGAGTTAAATTGTCATTAATAGGTCTAAATATAAATCTGATGGTTCAATTGAACGGCACAAAGCAAGATTAGTTGTCTTGGGAAACCATCAAACTGAGAGGGAGGATTTCACTGATACTTTTGGCCCTGGGCCATAAAAATGGTTAGCGTTTGTATGTTTTCAATTGCAGTAGCTGCTAAAAACTGGACGCACCAACTCGATGTCAATAATGCATTTTTGCATGGTAATCTTCATGAAGAAGTATATATGAAACTACCACCGGGATTTACAACCTCTTCATCTTCTCAAGCCCTGCTGCCTTTCAAATCTCTTTATGGTTCGAGACAATCTCCAAATTGGCTCATAAACTTACTTCGCATTCTTAGAAAATATGGCTTCACTCACAAAGTCACACGTACTTACACTTTGTTTACATGTCGATTGTGGGGAGTGATCAAGCTGATTTATGTTAGTCTATGTCATTTAGATACTTTTGCTAGGAATAATTCATTACTTCCTCGCACTACTTTTAAACAAAGATCGATCAATGTTTCAACTACGCGATTTAGACCTCTTAAATATTTTTGGGAATCGAGTGTGCTCGATTTTCTACGTGACTTTTTCTTTGCTAGAGAAAGTATACATTGGATTTATCTACGCAGATGGGTCTCAAGCCAGAACTGTCCAATAGACCCTCTACCTCGTAACTATCAGTTTGCGCGATTTAACGGGTCCGCTCTTCTCGGATCCAGCTTGTTATAGGAGACTTATAGGACGTCTCCTTTATTTGACATTAACTCGCCCTGATATTACTTATCCTATCTACGTGTTATTCAGCTTATAAACAAGCAAAGTTCACTATGAAAGAAGAATACGTGTTCTTCGGTACCTTAAATCTCATCCAGGTCAAATACCTCTTTACTTGAGCCGATCAGGATTTGCAATTGTACGCCAGACATGACTGACCGGGCGTAGTCGCCTCTATGTCACGCCGTAGCTCGCTTCGTGTATTTTGTACTTCGCTTCATCACGAGTGTCTCTGAAATCCACAGATTCACCGCTGCCGTTTCTTCGGCCGGCGCGTGACGAGCTTATTGTCATACAATAAACGTTTAAATGTTTTCGCATCTCCCCGTGTTTTAATACCAAGCAGTATTCCGCGGATAATCAAGCTAAAGACTATATTGCATCTAATCCCGTCTTCCACGAACGTACCAAATATATTGATATAGATTGTCATTTTGTTCGTGAACTCTCAAGACGCATCAGTCATTACCGCTCATCGTAAGACTAATCTTCCGCCTAATGATATATTTACTACAAAAGATCGGGCACCTCACAATTTTCATTATTATCGGGATGTTTGGATCGCCTATGATCCTCACGCACCTCCTTGAGGGGAATATTGAGAATTACATTAGATATACCAAGATTGTGTATATTATTTGATTTTGATTCCATATCGCAGCTTCCTTCCTAATATGTATTACTTGTGTAGGAAGAATGTAGATTTATTGACTTTAGATCACAATCATATTGTATATACTCTAACGTTTTCATCTCAAGAAAAGAACAAGCTTTTCTCAATTCAAAACTTTATCAGATCTCATTGGTGTGAGGTCCATATACATCAGATGTATGAAGAATTGTGATACCACTATTGATAGCATGGTGTATAAGGTTAACCATTTCAGGCTCAGGCTTTGGTGGTCCGTAAAAGGCAGACATGCCCATGCAACCAAGTCCTTGTGCTGAGACTTCAAGGCCCTGTGATCCTAACTTCATCCTGGGAATTTTTACTTCTTGTGATAATGCCATTGTTAAGAGCTTCACCTTGTTACTTTGCTTTGCTTTGGGGTATTTATAGTTGAGAAGAGAAATAGGAAGTTGAGGTATTTGTTGCAAAACTTGACTAGGAACCATCCACTGGTGGTGGTATTCAACCGTTGTATATTCTTGGTCTCATTTTCTTGTGAGAATTTTCAAAATATATGTTTGATTCTTCCATTTTCCTTGTGAGAGAATTCATGAAGTCTTCATTTGATTTTGAGCATGTTTGATTCTATCATTATGTTGACCAGGTATTATTTTGTATCCTCATTTATGAGTTATGACCATGAATTCTGAAGAAAATCGACAATGACAATCAGACGGGGGCGGGGAGGAGTGTTTGATTGCAGTCAAGGAATTAAAGAATACTGTCAGTTATAATTTTCAATAAAATAAAATTTTACTATTCATTTATTCAAAAATTAAATTATTTCAGACCTTAAATTTTTTGTATATTTTCTTCATTTATATAATACTTCAGTTTATATGTGCACAGTCTTGTCTGTACAAATTATTTTATTATTTTTATAATAAAATTATAAATTTAAAAAATAAATAAATTTAAAAAAAAACCTAAAGAATAAGATGAAAAGCTTACCATTAAAAAAAATAAAAATAGTAGAATCATGAAACAACTTTTATTTTCTCTCTCATGATAATTACAAAGATACGAAGAAATAATATTTATAAGTAGTTAGCCATTAATTTATTCGTTGTATCTGCCATCTACGTAAGCAAGCTTACTAGCGAAAAATTAAAATAAAAAATTTATCAGAAACAGAAATAAGAAATACATTAATTGGGCTTCACTAGAATCAGCTAATCCATCCTCGCATTAATATATATAAGAGATGTATAATTACTTCGCCTCTTTATATAAATTCCCGATTCGTCATTATTTGAGGTACAATCAGAACTACATAATGGTTTTATTCACACTCCAATATCAAACTGATGAAGACAACAAAAACATAATTTGTTCCACAGACAACTTATGGCGCTTCCGAATAACCAAGGAAAATTCCCCGTTTTTCAGTATAAGCAACATCTTATTCAGGTATAAGGATTCACCAATCCTTGAAATCATTCAGAAAACATAATGGCATTCTCATGTGGCCTTCCATGATGACAAAGGCGGAGTTTCTGAATTTTCCCATGTGCTGGCCGCACTGGAGTATCTGTCCCCCTTCACTGCATCAGCTGATGCAATTGCTTCGAGCTCAGCCATGTCCTCAGCACTTAATTTAACCGACAAAGCCCCAATGTTTTGGTTGAAGTTTTCGATTTTGGTGGTTCCAGGAATCGGGCATACATCGCTTCCCTGGTGGTGTACCCAAGCCAATGCTAGTTGCGAAGGCGTGCATCCCTTCCTTGCTGCTATTTCATTGACCCGATTGTACAACTTTTGGTTGTGCTCCACATTTTCAGGCTGGAATCTTGGTAGCATCTATCAAATGCAAAAGAGGAAGAGTCGGAACATGAGCTTTTGGATGAAGGGAAATTATCGATATGCTATTAAAAGGTATTCATCTGGCCAAAATCATCGAAAGTTTTAGACCATCATCAAACTGCTAATCATAAGACACAATGCTCTTCCACCACCCAATCCACGCAGGCATTTTGACTTAGTACATAGTAAAATGATAACACCTACCTCCAAATTAATTTTATTAAGAGGGTACCGAGAGAATGCTTTGAAGAAAACCCAAAGCTGAAGGTGCATATGAATTTAGCTCATACCTTACGGAAATCACCATCAGGTAGATTATCAATCATTTTTGCACCTGAGGAGAAGAATCCACGTCCTAGAGGGCTGTAAGCAACAATTCCGATGCCAAGCTCTGTAGGATTATATGAAGTAAATGTTAGACCTTGTATTCACCAAGAACTTACATATACAAGTAAAAGTAAATAACCTGCATGTGGGAATGATCTCTTCCTCTACATCTCTGCTCCACAATGACCACTCCAACTGAACAGCTGTTATTGGAAGAACAGCATGTGCTCTTCTAATTGTAGATGCAGAGGCCTCAGATAGACCTACGTATTTTATCTTACCTTCTTCGACAAGTTTCTTGAGTTCTCCCATCTTGCAAAAGGAAACTTCCATGAGATCAAGAAAGAACATTATGGTAGCCATACCGCAAATGGTAGCCATACCGCAAATGCAGTGCATTTCAGAATAATAATTTAACTTACCTTTATCTGATCTTAAACTTTTGAAGTTAATATGTTGGGAACATTAGGGTATATATGCAAAATCTGCCTACACAAAGAACGTGTTCGATTGATATTTTTTCTACAAGCTTAAATGAGTAACATTTACAAAGAAAGAACATTATGGACACAATATTCTAATAATTTCAAGTGCATATGAGTGATAAGATAGAAAAGAGATCCCACAGTGACTTCAATTGGCACTCGAGTATCAATCCGATGCTGATAGTACAAATCAATGCAATCAACATCAAGCCGCTTCAAGCTGCCCTCGCAAGACGCTCTTACATACTCTGGATCACCAAAAACACCCCTTTTCCCATCAGCATAACTAATCCCAAATTTACTGGCTAGTTCCACCTTCTCCCTCATTCCCCCTTTCAAAGCCTGCACATTTCAGTAAACACAAAACATCAACTTTAGCATAAGCCTCGGATCATAGTAAAACAGACGAGTGTTAAATATTAAATATTCAACTGAAGAAATTCTTAATCGATCTAACAAATTTCGAAAGCAAGACTTTATCCTGGCCAAGCTTCAAATATCAGAATCTTTATGTGTTGGAAACTGAAATTCACATGTCACAGCTCAAAAAAAATATCATAGCACTGGAAAACAGGAAAAACTAGGATTTAACTCCAAACCTAATAAGACCAACTATAACATTAAACATAACAAAAATAATTACTTCTACTATGAGACTTGATGGTCCATTTGGATTGGCTTGAACTAATGAATCTATGTTAGATATAGTTTAAATGATTCATCTCGATTTTAAAATAGTTATCTCGATTCAACTCACTTATACTCGGAGACACTTAAGTTTACCCCGAAGAATAATATTGTACCCCGTGGCATAAAAGATGTAAGCATAAATTCAATCTACTAAATAAATATACCTTGCCTAGTAGAATCTCATTAGTGTGGGGTCCATAAATATCAGATGTATCAAGAAAAGTGATACCACTGTTAATAGCATGGTGGACAAGGTTGATCATGTCGTCAGTTTAAAATTCAAAGGCGACATGCCCATGCAGCCAAGTCCTTGTGCGGATACTTGAAGGCCCTGTGAGCCCAATTTGATCCTAGGAACTTTCACTTCTGCCATCGACTGATGAATGCTCTATTTTAGTTATACAAAGAGGGATGAAGAGAGGAAGTTAATCAGGAGTGTATGGGACAAATATGGAATAGTACTGTTAGTGGTAGGTGGACAAGTGGCCGAAGTTGGTGGGATCAAATTCAGCATTTGCTCATAAAAAAAGCTGGGAATCATCGACCTAAGCGCTACTACCTATTCAATGACTAACTATACATATCACTTAAATCACGAAACGCTGCCTCACCGATCACACGACTAAAACTTAATTTTAACTACTTTAATACTCCGTACAAAATTACTTATGAGAATCGATTCCACACTGAATGAATGAAGAGACGATGATGTTTTATCACTCTAGTTCTTTATGAATAGTACACCAGAACGCAGCCGAGCCTCGAGCTGAGAATTTTGGCCGGCCATTACCTAAACGAGCCTAAGCACTCCTCTATTACAGCCCATTCATCGGGAAATGGAAATTTTGGTGTACTTCACTTAGTGAAATTTTTTCAAATTTTAAAGGATAAAGTGTATAAATATAATGTAGAGACACATTAATCGTTAATGATAAATTAGACATCGACATTAACTAAATTATAATTAAAAAAGTTCATCATAAAATATATTGGTCCTTTATAATAAATTCAAATCATCACAAAATTATAATAAAACTAGTCTTTAATATATGTACCTCAGAGAGTTCTAGCCAATGAGCCGGTTTCACGAACCTGGCTCGTGAGCCAACAGTTCTCGAAGCGTTTCCGCCTCAGGCCTCGGCTCCATATGTACTCCGAGTCGAAGCCTCTCGAGCCTCAACTCCCGAGCCGAGCCGCTTGTCTGGGCCTCCGCCTCATTAACAACTCAATAGCTGGAGCCTATGCTCGTAGCGATTATGTTAAGATAAATGGTCCTCATGAGCCATCCCCCAACAATTTGACATAGAGACTCAACCAGGCCCCAACCCTTCTATTAGATTTAGGGGATGCCCAATTCTCTTCGAGTCATTCAGCTGGGGCCTGATTATTGATTTATTGGTATAGGGACATAGCCCATATGGCAATTAGTCAACTACTCAAGTAGTCAAGTGCAACCCCATGAGACCATGACCCACATCGCCACAATTCCGTACACCTAAAAGAAGCCCAATCAAGACAACTGAGTTGAGATTTCAGCATTTGTGCCGATTAGGCGAATTGACAATTAGACGTATGTAATATTTTATTACTCAAACGATATAAATATCATTAAAATGATAAACGACCAAATAAGTTGTTGTTTGTAAGAGTGAAAGTACAACAACACAAAAACAACGTGGGAACTTTTCATCTTGTGAAAGGGCCGATAATGAACTAGCGTAAGTAAAAGATAACATGAAATTGTGATTCACCAATTATCTAACGGCTTAATGCCAGAGATGCTATTATTATTGGATGACCTGCTTGCGAATTGGAATTTAACCTCCAATAACTTCGCCAAATGTAGAATATCTCCTACAAGAACTTCGAGCTCCAAAGTGATTTGTTGACGCCCCGTTAACATTTGTATAAGTTGCTTTCAATCGTTTTCCATCTCAAGCTCCTTCCAGCCATTCTTGTATGTGAACTCCAATCCCAATCTCATAGCCATCGCTTCTGCTGCTATGGGTGAAGCCACCCACAGAAGTCTGTTGAATCTAGCTCCAAGATATTCACCCCTATCATCTCTACAAACACACCTAGCTGCTTCACTCTTTATTGCCTTCAACCAGCTTGCGTCCGTGTTCATTTTTAACCTCCCATGGGTTGATTTTTGGCACGTTGAACTGGTGCTAATTCCGAACTACAACACATTTGTAGGGGGCCGAGAATTTCCAGCCTTGTAACTCTTCTCAAGTGCATAGCCTTGTTGCCAAACATGTGCCTCATCCATTGTGTCCCCTTCAAAGACCCGATCATTCCTGTATTTCCATAGAGACCACATGATGCAAGCCATTCTATCAGAGTTTTCCTCGCACCCCATCGCTTTGAATTGAGTGGTCACATGAGTCCACCATTCTTTAAACGAGGTCCACGGATATCCGGTGGTACACATATTTAAAGGAGTGGAGAACGGAAGCCTACAAGAGAAAGGACAATCAAGAAACTAATGTAATAAGTCCTCATTAGGATTTTGGCACAATACACATTTAGAATCAAGTAGCACTCCTCTTCGCCGAAGCCTATCCTTTGTTGGGAGAATATTGCTAACACATTTCCAAATAAAAGATTTTACTCATGGTAGGTACTCGCAAACTCCAAATATTCTTCCAACATGGATCCACGGCCTTCCCCGTACTACCTTCCCCCAACACAACACCTTTGAAGTCACCATTTCGCTTCATGGTTCGAGCACACTTCCTTCGCCCCTCTAAAAGACTTCGCCACTCATAGGAAGGATTTGCCCCAAGTTTTGCATTCATAAACATTGAGCGACAAAAATACATTCCTTTGAGCAGTTTGAACAATAAGGAAGCCTCTTGCATAGCCACTCTCCACCTTTGCTTCGCTAATAATGCAAAATTCATGCATTTCAAGTCCTTGAAGCCCAATCCCTCGTGCTCTTTATCATCGCATAGCTTATCCCAAGCCTTCTAGTGAATGCCCTTTTCCCCATCTCCATTAGCCCAAAAGAATCTCGCCATTGTCCTGTTCAAGTCATCAATAATGCCTCGCGGTAGTTTGAAACAGTTCATAACAAAATTTAGAATAGCATAATCATCATTTCTTTCCCAGCTTGTGATAATAACTTTCCTTTCCACCCCCAAATCCCTACTCAACTCATTGAATCGCACTGAAAACCTCTTTTTCGTGCGCCCCACCCGAGAAGGTTGACCGTATATTTCCCGATCTATAACCTCATTCATTTCCCGAGCACCCCCACGATATCCATCGCCACCCCCCCCCACCTTCGAGGAAAAGCTGACCGAACACTTCCCAATATTAACCTTCTGCCCGGACGCCCTATCATAATCTCCTAGAATCCGACCAATCTCCAAAGCCTTTTGAACGGTTGCTTTACAAAAGACAAAAGTGTCATCCGCAAAGAGAATATGATTTACCCTGTGACATTCTCGATCGATCTTACCTTAACGATAGTCTTACGCTCTTCCCGCCTTAGCATACAAGTGAGCCCCTCTACACAAAGTAAAAACAAATAGGGCGACAAAGGATCACCTTGATGGATCCCCCTGGTCGGCCTAATAAAACCTCGCGGGCACCATTAATGAAAAAGCTACGAGATACCGTTGAAACAAGAGTCATAGTCTAATCTACCCATCTACTTAATAAAAGCCCAATTTAACATTTATAGCCTCCAAAAACTTCCACTCAACACGATCATAAGCCTTACTCATGTCAAGTTTAATAGCCATATTAGTATTTTTCACCGAGGTTGAATGATCCATATAGTGTAAAATTTCATGCGTAATCAAAATATTATCAGAAATCATCCTCCCTAGTAAAAAAGCACTTTGAGTCTCGGGGGCATAACCTATTAGTCATAACTTTGCCAATTATTTTAGCCACAATATTACACGGACTAATAGGGCGCAACTCATTCATATTAGTTGAGGATAAAGTTTTTGGAATTAAGCAAACTTGAGTATGGTTAATGTAATTTAATAATTGAGAGCTATAGAAAAAACTGTCAACGACACAGACAATATCAAAAGAAAACAATGTATCGTCATAATGCCTCGGGCCGTGAGATTTGTCACCGGCATTTCAAACAAGATGCTTTACTCCTCACAACCGATTTTAATTTCGATTAATCATGGCTCATCTCCTCAAAACTCGCTGACCACTGCAAAGTATATTTCCTTGACGTAATCCTCATTAGCTCTAAAAATGGAATCAAAATACTCAAGAACAATTTCCTCCAGTTTCTCTGTACCTTCCTGCCAAAACACCATTCACATCCTCAAGCCCAGTTAAAAGATTACGACGTCTCCGTATCATTGCCGAAGCATGAAAAAAGCTAGTGTTCTTGTCGCCCTCTTTTAAATGTTTTTCCTTTGCACGAGCACACCAATATTTCTCCTCCTCCCCCCAAGCCTCGTCGAGCTCCTTCTCCAAATAAAGTAACTCGGACTGGTTCCCCATTCCAGATTTATAAATATTTTTCATCCGAGCTTGTATGTCTTCAATTCGTATCAGTGAATTCAAATTTTGGTGCTTACACCAATTAATAAGTCCCATATGAACTTGCTTAATCTTCTCACTAACGACAAACCACCGAGACCCATGTACCTCCTTCGCCCAAGCTTCCTTAATCACCTCTTCACACCCCTAATTTCCAACCCACCGTTGATCGAACACAAACCTTTTCTTAGCCTTTTCTGAGTGAGAATCCGTATCCACTAATAGGGGACAGTGGTCTACCGCTATCATTTCTAAATGTTTGCAAGTGGCCTTTGGAAAATCTAAGCACCACTTTGCATTAGCAAGTGTCCGGTCTAAACGAGCTTTTACAATGTGCTCCCCCTCGTGTCTATTCCACCAAGTGAATGGATGTCCAATAAACCCTAAGTCGATCAGCTCACCATCATCTACAAAAGCACAAAGCAGCTTCATGCTACTTTCCGATCGCTCACGCCCACCAAACTTCTCCTTTTTGTCTAGCAAGACATTAAAGTCACCCAACAAACACCACCCAAGGTCACTACTTGGTACGTAAACTTCAAATTGATTTTTTCGGACCTCATCAATGCTACTCGCATAAACAAAGTTGGCCATCCACTGCGCTGTTCGCATATCCGAGCTTCAATACACCAATGAGTAGACCATTGGATAACCACCATTCTATCCCCTTTCCACATAACAACAATTCCTCCAGAGCAGTACCAACAGGATTAACAATAAAACTAAAATTAAAACCTAAAGAACGTACAATTCTTTTTTCTTTATTTTTTGTTTCTAAAAGAACTATAACGTCAGGAATGTAAGTAGAACAAACATTCCGAATGGCGTGAACTGTCCGGGTCTTTCGAGCCCCCGACAGTTCCAAGACACTACCCTCATCTAATAATTTGGGGCCGGTTTGGGTCGGCTACCTCCATCCTAGAAAGATAAGACGAATCTTCACCTGCTACATCACCTTCCACGATACCGCCACCAAACTGCCCCTTTGTTGCACCAGTGTCACGCTCTGCTTCCCTAGTTGAGTTAACCCCTACACCCACACCATCAGACTCCACACCAGTATCACTTCTCACAACTTTCTTCCCCCTACATGTCTCCCCAAATTCTGGACAAATCTCATCAAAAGCCTTCGACAGCCTTCGCGTATTTGACGCTTCACAACCCCCAACTCTAACCTGCTACCCAACCGAGTATCTTGAAATAACCCGATTTTTTATGATTCAAGTAATAATTGAGTATTGCTCTACTTAAAATAAACCCAAACTAAACAAGTGTATAACCAAGTACTACTCATCTTTTCCCTCCTATCTAAGAAAGGAAACGATACCTCGTGCTTGCTTCTTATTAGACACCTCCTACTTGCTTGAGTGACACCTCGTGCTTGCTTTATTTTTCTTCAAGGCTAAGAAACCTCATCACTTAATCTACTTATATCAATAAAACAAGCAAGACACCAAATCTTTTCTCTTTTTTTCCCTTGACCCTCAACTCCCTCCCTTCCTAAAAAGTTTTCCTCATTGCTATTCCTCTTAAATCATAAACTCAAAGTTGCTTTCAAGTTTTAAGAAGTAAAAAGCTGCTGATATCGACTGCGCTGACAAGAAGAAATTGTCGATATTTTACTGATTAGATGTTTTGAAGCATCATATCACACGCTTATAATCTTCATACATTATGAATATGTATATTGTATATTTTGGGTCATTGTATGGATAACTATTAAAAAGAATTACTTAAAGATGCTGATACGATAATCAATGAAAGGATATATTTTAAAGTTATTTATTGAGATGAGATTTGGGGTGAAAATGTGATCTTGATTATATCAGATATAATGGTATACTTGTGATAAGTAATGGTAACGGGGCTGATCAACTAATTAGTCAGATGAGAAATTACGTTGAATATCAATATATGAGATATATCGAGGTTATAGATTTGAGAGACATGATACGATCATATACGGTAAAAGAGTCGATGTTATATAATAACCGCTAAAATGAGATTATATGTGCTTATGAACATAATTTAATGTAAAACGAATAAATCATTTGGCCTATAACATTATGTGACGAGATTTAAAAATACTAAAAATGAATTATCAGGATATTGACGGGAATATAAGATGTTGAGATTTATGAGGTTATGCAAGATAAATACGATGATATAACGCGGTAAGATTATGAAAGTTGATAAGGATGTCGTAGTCAAGGAGATGGCTTATACGGTAGTTAATAATAAGCATTTATATTAACATTATCATAAGATGAGTTATATATATTGTATATCATTCATATGTGTATTGTATAGTCTTATGGTTATAAAGATGATATATTGCTGCGCGCCGATAGGAGTATAATGACATCTTGATCAATTACTTGATTGTAGTAGCTTGAAATAACATACGATCGTGAATATGTCAATGGGTCGATTGTAATCACAAACTCACGATAGTAATATATGGAAAAGAATGGTGACATCGGCGATGATAAATGACGGTATAGATGTATCGAGAAATTAATGAGGTCAAGGATGATATTTAGTGATACTGAGATGGTTGTGTGACAGCATGATGTTATGATATGGAAATATTAATGAAGTGGATATGATTTGTGTCAGTGGACTTACGATGATATGTCCGATATTCTCTGTAATCAACGGTCCCACAGATCACCCTGTGATTCGCAAATTAACGGCCCGCGTGTCCGTATTTGTTAGAATCAACGGCCCTATAGTTCAAGATTCAATGGAATCAACGCCATGATTTAGCTAAACATGATCGCTATGCGAACTATATTCGATAGTTCCGCTACTGAGTAAGCAACGAAAGTAACGTTAATTATTGCTAATATTGTGCCCTAGTCACGGAGTGTATAAACGAGTGACGTTTATTATTACATTATTAATCTCCTCGCGTTGTCGTGGAGTAAGCAAATCTAGTGACGCTTCATTATTATATTATTTGTCCACGTTGGCTGGAGTAGAACAACGGATGAACCAAGATGATTTATTCAAACCATTTAGAAAAGGCATTGCAAAGCAAAGTGTTCCTTAATGAAAAATGAAAGCAATAATAGTTATATGTGACTTTAGAGGCGGCTATCAAGCGGAAGAGGGTCATGAAGACAACCTTTCATCAAAGGCCGAAAAATGGCTACGCTTTCTCGTCGCGTCACCCTCGAGGCCAAGAAGAGGCGATATCAACAACGGCGGATAAACGGCAGCCTTCAATGTTACAACTGTAACAAATATGGCCATTTCGCCATGAATGTCGATCAACACCTACAAAGGGAAGGAAACAAATAATTTTACAACACTACGAAGAAAAGCAGCCGGATCTCGCTATATTTCTAACATATAATGGAAATGAAGAGTGCCGCAAAAATATTTGGTATCTCGACACCGGCGCAAGTAATCACATGTGTGGTCGAAAGGATCTATTCACAGAGTTGGATGAAACGATCAATGGAGAAGTTACTTTTGGTGATTCATCGAAGGTTCCAGTACAAGGAAAAGGCAAGATAATGATTGTCTTAAATAATGGAGAAAAGAAATTTATAAATGATGTTTATTATATAATTCACATTGAATAGCAAATATCATTAGTCTTGAACAACTTTTAGAGAAAAGGTATACCATAAATCAAGGGAGAACTCTCTATCAATAAGAAATCAAACCAGAATTAATCGTAAAAGTCGATATGACCAAGAATCGACTTTTCACTGACATGAAGACCGGATACAACATTGCTTGAAGTCGGTCATTAAAATGACTCGTGGTTATGACATATGAGATTTGGTCACTCTTTCAATTTATCGCTTGAAATTATTGTAAAAAAAACAAATATGGTTTACTTGCCTGTCGTAAATAAATGAACCAAACCAATTGTGTGAATCATGTGTTAAAGGAAAACAACATAGACAAAGTTTTCCTATTGGAAAATCATGGAGAGCAAGACGACCTCTAGAAATTGTTCATACGGACATAGCTGGTCCGTTCGACATTGCATCATTTGGTGGGAACAGGTATTACATAACATTTATTGATGATTTCAGCAGAAAAAGTTAGGTATATATTTTGAAAGAAAAAGCAGAGGCTCTTGATAAATTCAAGGAGTTCAAAGCAATGGTAGAAAAGAAAAGTGGACAATATTTAAAGATACTCAGATCGGACAGAGGAGGAGAGTATACTTCAAACTTGTTTAAAAAGCTTCTACATAACAATACGGAATCAATCATCCGGCTGACAACATCATATACCCACAAATGTAACGGCGCCGCGGTAAAGAAAGAATCGCACTATTCTTGGCAATGGCAAGGAGCATGATAAAAGAAAAACACATTAAGAACCTTTGGGCTGAAGCCATCTTATGTAGTTTATTTCATCGAATCGCTATTCAACCAAAAGTGTCAAATACAAGACTCCAAATGAAGTACGGAATGGAACCAAACCATCGCTTGACATCTCATAATTCTTGGATTTTATTGCATATGCACATATTCCTGATCAGAAGAGAAAAAAGCTAGATGACAAAGGCAAAAAATGCATCTTCATTGGATATGACAAAAGAAGCAAAGCCTACAGACTCTATCATCCAGTGACAAAGAATTTAATTATCTCTCGTGGATGTCAAGTAGATGAAAACAGACATCGGGAGACGGAGCGATTTAAGAAAGAAATATCAAGGTGTCTATTTTTTTAATGATGATGACAAAGACCCTAACACTAAAGATGATGGAAATGATGATTCGACCTCCACAAAGTCCGATCTAAACTCCTAATCAACCCCAAGAACGTTATTTCTGGGCGCATGTGAAAAACAGTGAAGACTGGGGATGAAATCTATGATGCAACAAGTCCGGTTGGGAATTTTGATTATTCATTATTTTGTTTAATGGTTGAATGTGATCCAGTAACATTTGAGGAAGCTACTGAAGAAAGTAAATGGAACAAAGCAATGGATGAAGAAAGATACTTGGGAACTTACAAATCTTCCAAAAGGACACAAAGCAATAGGTGTCAAATGGGTCTATAAGACAAAGACCAACCAAGAAGGAAAAGTGGAAAAGCACAAGGCAAGACTGGTTGCTAAAGGCTATAAGCAGAGATATGGGATTGACTATGATGAGGTATTTGCTCCAGTTGCAAGAATTGATACCATTAGACTTCTTATAGCAATCGCAGCCCAGAACCACTGGAAGATATATCAAATGGATGTAAAATTGGCATTTTTAAAATGGTTATCTCAAAGAAATAAGATATATTAGCAACCACCTGATATATTGAAAGATCATTTAAAATAAAGTTTACAAATTAAAGAAGCATTTGAACTCCAGCCTTCACCAACCTAAAGGCTTTGACACTTCCTTTGAAAGTTTGAACATGAAACTTTTATTTGTAACCAAACTAAATCGATACTTCTCCTCCACTGATCATACGCGAGATCTGGAACGCATTAACTCTGGCGAATTCTTCACCTTCCAGCCGATAATAATTCCCAAAACTCAAGCCAACCGATTCCGTAGCCCATGATAACGCTTGGAAATATGAGAAATTAGACTTCATAAAATGCTTGTTAAACAATTTAGATTGTACAACCGATGCATTTCCATTCAAGTTATATTCACACATATAAGTTCAATATATATTAATTGTTTAGGACAATTAGTATTTAGATTAAGGCAAGTCAGATTGACATTAGACACGATGGCTTACTAGAGTCCGTCAGAATCTATATATTTAATATAATATTTATTATATTACTCTTGTCAATTCGGCCCTAAGAGGTCACACACATACGATAAAAACCGAACTACTTAATAAAATGTATTATAAACTTCTCTCCGAGTAAAGTAAATTAAAGGAAACATTCGGAACGAAAAAACAAGCTACGAGGCTCGAATCAATTCGGGCTTGGACTTAAGGGAATCGGTTTTGGTGATTAAAGGTGTCGGAGTTTGAGAAATTTGGTTCCTTAAAACTCTCTATGTATTATGTCATTTAAGTGGTACGATCAAACACAATACAACTAATGCTTTTGCTCATATTTTGATTCACAGAAATCAAAATCCTCTCCATCCTCACACAAAATAGCCGAAATATTCAAGTCTTGCTTTTCTTCCATCTTTTGTCTTGGGCTTATACTTTAATCGCTCTAGTGACGACGGAAGTGGTTCGACAATTTATCGGGTGTGACGTTTTGAAGATACTCTCTGATGTGGACATAGCCTAATCTAATCACCAAACCTAAGCGTATTAACGATAATCTACGTAAGTAAATTGCGTAAAAATAAATAACACACAATTTATACAAGTTCCCCTCAATGTGAAAGGTAATGGCCCCGTTGTCAGCCAAGTAAATCCACTATAAATCAAACCGAAGATTGTTACAATTACCTATCAAGTTAACACCTAATCAGTAATACTTATAACTTAGTATTCTCAATTACAAAGCTTCACAAATATTATTGATGACGATTCAACAATATTCTCTAGAAGTTGTTTTGGATGTTTATTTTGTGATATCAACCTATAAGAAAAAGACATCTATTTATAGGAAAACTTCTACCTAACTCGAATTCAAAATGTGAATAAATAGTCCAAACCGCCTTCAGATTCTCAGGTCGACACGCCCATCGAGACCCCATCGAGACAGGGGGGTCTCGATGAACCTCCCGAACAGCCTCTCGAACAAGTCCAAACAAGATCCCTCGTTTCCGTGCATCGGGGACCCCATCGAGACCTCGGGTCTCGATGCCCTCTCGATGTCAAGGCGATTTTCATGTTCCCAAAAACGGTCTTCAACCTCAACAATCTTACTTGAAGACATTTTCAAATCACCGTCTTCAAACACCATTCTACAGCAGCCACCCTTCAGATTATTCATTCTGAAGATTAACTGAAGTTGAGCACAACTTCAGTTTCTCCTTGTTCACCACTTTCGTTAACATATCAGCTGGATTTCGTTCCCCTGGAATCTTCTCAAGCTTCAGAACTCCATTCTCCAATACAGACCGTATAAAATGGTATTTCGGGGCCTTATATGTTTGGTTCTAGCATGAAATACGGGATTTTTTGCCAGATAAATAGCACTCTGACTATCACAGTATAATGTATTACTCCATGCTCAAGATTCAAATTTCTTTTCTAAAATTTTGAAACCATATCATCTCTTTCATGCCTTCAAATTTATAGCAACATATTCACTTTCACAACTCGGTTAATGCATTTATAGATTGCAACTTAGATTTTAATCGCAAGACTTCAAACGTGAACACATATCCACTAGTAGATTTTCTACTATCAACATCACCACCATCACAAGATCTGATATCCTACTAACCCCTATATTAGATTTTCGAAACGAAAGCTCTTTCAAGACTACCATTCGTGTATCTTAAATCCACTTTGCCAGCCTTCCCCAATGTTCTCTACCTGGTTATATATATCTACTAACAATCTTTACCGATGTGCAATATCGTGTCTAGTGCACACTATCAGATACATAAGACTACTCATCATGGTACATAAAATCTTATCCATATGCACTAATTCATCCTCGGCCTCAGTGATTGATCTACGTGATAATTGAAAGTGAGCGTTTATCGGGGTACTTACTCAGGTTTTGCATCCAAATACGCTGAACCGCTTTGATCACCTTTTCAAGTATTCTTCCTGGTGTTAATCTCGTAGAATCCCGATCTCCGATTATTCTCATATCCCCAAAATTTGCTTTGCATCACCTAGTCTTCTATTGTAAATCTAATCGATAACTCTTTCAACATATTTATCTTGTGCAAATCACCCCACTATCAACATATCATCTACATAAAGGAGTAGAATTACAGTCTTTTTCAAACCTCCCTACGAATGCTGAAGCTATCAACTTACATCTCACAAACTTCAAATTTTCCATAAAATACAAAGGTTATGTTCCACTGCCTTGGAGCTTGCTTCAAGCCATACAAGCTCTTCCGAAGTTTGCAGACCAAATGTTCTTTCCCTTTAACCTCAAAGCCTTGAGGTTGCTTCATGAATATTTCTTCATCCAGATCACCATGTAAAAAAGCAGTTTTTACATCCATCTGTTGAAGATGCAGATTATCCCTTGCTACCAATCCAAGAACAATTCTGATTGTCACTAGCTTGACCACGGGTGAGAATATTTCAGTGTAGTCAATGCCTTCCTTCTGTTGAAACCCTTTGACAACCAATCGAGCCTTGTAGCGTTTACTACCATCGTTTCTTCCTTGGATTTGATAGACCCATCTGCTCAAGTAATATTCTTTTCTGGCTATTCGGCGGTTTAACCAACTCCTATGTCATATTTGTCATCAATGACTCTATCTCCTCTTTCATTACTAACTCCCACTTAATTGCATCATCACATTGTACTACTTTATCATAACTCCGATGTGCTCGGGCTTTGCCGGGCTTAACAATAAGAAATTAAAGACGGGAGTAATACTCGAGCTGGTCTCGCTTGCTCTTTCTCGATCTTCTCGACCTCGGTGTTTCGTCTCTTTGGTATAAATGGCCGTGGTGAAGCCTATCCTTAGCTTCCTCTTTTCTTCATCGCTAAGCTCCTCCAAAGGTGGCACGCGAAAGCGGATCTTCGTGGATTATTTTCCGGAGTAGGCACATCTAGATTATGCTATTCGAAGAACCCGAATCATTTCCTCGGAATCGGCAGCCGTGGACCTTTTCTCCCACTTCTTTCTCCAACACCTTTCCTCGCCTATCTTTATATAATACATCTTCATTAAAGATCACATCTTATTTCATTTATGGTCTTCCGGTTCGTTAAGTCATAGAACCTATATCCCATCCTTCAAAGATCGCCATAACCAATAAAATAACAAATACTAGATTTTGCATCAAGCTTACTTCTAGCATTTGCATCTACATGAACATACGCTACACAACCAAATACTCTCAGGAAAGATAAGTTTACCTTCTTCGAACTCCAAACTTCTTCAGGAATTTTAAACTCTAGAGGGACTGAGGGTCCTCTATTAATCGCTATGCCGCAAGATTTATCAGACGTACCCCGCACGTCCGAGGTAATCCGTAATGTAACCTCATACCCGAGCACGCCATTTAGCGCTTTGTTCATTCTCTCAGCCTACTCCGCTTGTTGGGGGTGCTCCCGAATAGTCTTCCGCATTCTCGATTCCATTCTCAAAGACAAGATTGCTTGAAATCACTATCCGTATATTCACCCCCATCCGATCTCAAACACTTCACTTTCAAAATTCCCGCCTGCTCTCTCAACCATAGCTTCCGCTCTTGAAGATTCCATAAACTTCGATTTGTGTTTCATGAATAAACCCAAACCTTCTAGTTGCATCATCACTCTAGAAGGTTACATAACATAAAATAACCTCCCCTACGTAACCAACCGCAGTCCCCATACATCCGCGCTGAATCCAACTCTAGCCTATCGTACTTAGGCTCACCCTCTTTAACAAAACTCGACCTTCATTTCCCAAAGACACAACTCTCAATGTACAGATATGATGATCAACAGCATTCTCAAATCGTATTAAATCATTCGAGACAAGCAATTTCATACCTTTTCACTCATGTGACTCCAATCGACAGGCCACAACTTTGTCTTCTCGTAACTCAGCCACAGCCAGCCTATCATACTTCGAGAACCTCCAGCTAGTACAACGCACTCCATCTTCCTCGACCCCAGCTAAGGCCATCGCCTCCACGTGCTACTTTCCAGCTTGCTAATCACCGAACGTTGTTCGACAAATTATCTCCATCCGCTAACCGACTAACGAGATCGTTTTTCACAAGCTTTGGTACATGTCTCACTTTTGTCAATTTCATGTAGAACCATTTTGACAGCCTTCAAGTTAACATCTCCTTATACCCACAATCTTCAATGGTTCACCATCAAGAAGATGAACTGTCCCATAATCTCCGGCTATATAATTCATTATATCCCGATCGGGGAGTAGACAAACCGCACTGTAATCCAAAATCCAAGAATTAATAGAACAATCAACTGACAAGAGTAGTGCATCTGCGTAGTCATCAACAACATTGACGTCATTTATGTTGTTGTCCCGACCTCCGTGTTTTGCAATGCTTTTTTACGTGACCCTTCGCCACAGCCCAAAGACGTAGCACGCCCTCCAAGTCTCGACTTACTCCTTTCTCGATTTTGACCCTCCATTTATTCTTGCTATTTTGTCCCAATTCCTACCTTCTTCTACATTTAACGTTAACCCTTTATATCCCATATCGCCTTACGAACTTCTTCGACAAACAAATGCTTCGCAGACTACCTTAAGCTCCAACTTATCATTACCTACAGAGTTACTAACCGCAGCCCTCATCGGCTCCCAACTATTTGGCAAAGATGCTAATAATATCAATGCTTGTAACTCATCATCGAAATTCACCAAAACAGTAGATAATTGATTTATCAAACTATTGAAGTCATTAAGGTGCCTGGTTATGGGAGTATTCTGACATCCTTAAGTGAAACAACTACTTTTATTAGTCGCACCTTATCATGTATCGACGGCTTCTCATATAAATTTATCAACGCCGCACGTAATCTTTTCTTGTAGTTCCTTGGCAACATTAGCAACCACGCTTCGACAAACACGGTCCTGACACACCTAAGACTATTTGGCCTAACTCTTTTCCATTCTTCCTCATCCATCTTCTCCTGGCTTATCACCTAATGGTTTGTCTACCTTACCATATGATAATCCCTCCATATTCATCTTCCAACGCGAGAAATCTATCTCACAAACTTCTCCACAAAGACGTGTCATCACTCCTTCGCTCTTCAACATCAACTGCATTTCAATCAAGAACCTAAGCTCATACTCAATCAAATACGCGATGAGGCCTAATCTAATTACCAAACCTGCTGCATAATGATAACGGTACGTATAAATTATGAAAAAATAAATAACACACGATTTATACGGGTGTTCCCTCAACGTGAAAGGTACGTCCCTGCCGGCCATAAATCCACTATAAATCAAACCGGAAGATTGTTACAATTACCTATCGTTTCTAGAACACTCAATTGAGTAATACTTTATAATTCTAGTATTCTCAATTACAAAGCTTCACAATATTATTGATTTACTTATCTCAACAATATTCTCTCTGTGGTTACTTTGGATGTTTATTTTGTGATATCAAACTCCATAAAGAAAAGCACATCTATTTATGTGAAAACTTCTAATTTAACTCGAGTCAAAATAGGTAATAAAATGGGCCCAAACCGCTCTCGATTCTCAAGGCCGAGCACGCTGGCCCATCGAGACCCCATCGAGACAGGGGGGTCTCTGATGAGCCTCCCCAATACCAAGAAAGTTCTCGAACAGTCCAAACAGATCCCTGCTCGTGCATTGGACCCCATCGAGACCTCGGGTCTCGAATACGCCTCTCGACGGCGATTTTCACAAATTCTAAAAATGATTCAACCTCAACACTTTGCAGATTGCGAAAGAATTCACCTCGCTTACCAACCTCATTGATTTGATCGACTGCCGCATAATACACTGCAACTAATTTTATTTATTATTTTTGTACACCGAAAATATTCTAGAATTCGTATCCATTAAATTTAGCACTTATAATATGATTAAGAACACCAACAGATAACCCACACAAATGAAGCTACCCAGTCCCTGTAGAGAGGAACCAACAATTACCCAGGTGTGAGGATGACAATAACGACCCAGTCTCGTACTCAACCCACCACCAAAGCTCCTTCGCCGGAAAGTATAGCCGTTGACCTGGAGAAAAAAGAAGCCAACGTGAGAGAAACCAATCTCCCTGCCCAAAGGAAACCCAAAAAATGTAGAAGAAGAAAGAAACAAAAACAAAGGAAAAACGAAAAGATTCTCCACTAACTCCCCTAAAAGGTTAGTGTAGTAGACAGTCCCAAGAAACAGATAAAAAAACAAGGCAAAAAGACAAACAAAAATCGAGGAAAGGGACCAGAAGTGAAAGGAAATTAAACTCAGAAAGAATTCTCAGAGAGAATTCCTAGAAAAAACCCTAGTAGGCCCCGAAATTTACAGATATTACTCCAATTAGAGGTATCTTATGAGATGAGTCAACACAAATCCTATGCTATATTTTGTGCGATTCTTAGCTCGTTTGATATTATCAGTTTCTAAGTTTGTGACATGTGTTGTTTGTTTTTGATAAATTGTACGTGAGATGTCATCCTTTATATACTACTCTAAGAAACCCTATATTGACATGGGCCTAATCCAATAACTATAACTATAATACAACTTGGACTCGGACTAATGAAATGTAACATAAAATGTCATACAAAAATATGTACAATACTCTCATCGTTTGAAGTCTGCTAGAGATTAACAACTAAAAATATAACGACTTCATTGTTTAACTCTTAGCGTGGAAGCAAAACATACAAGCAAACTCTTAAAAGTATCAACCCAATTATCTAAATAATGTAAAGTTTTAAGAATAAGAATTTGACAATCTTGTTAATGGTTCAATAAAAAAACCATAATTGACTTAAATAAATAATTAAGCCTTAATCATTAACATCCTGAAATCGTACGTACAAGCTAATGTTTCCTTTCCATAAGCTTTGATTGGGGAGACTTTCTCATTGCTCTCTACGAAATTATTTAAGCCAAAATGTATGGAATAGATTAAAACAACCGCCATTGTCAGGTAATCCCATTTTTTTTTATCAGATTAAACAATATATATACCTCGTTTCTTGTGTCAAGTGACCAATGGAGCATGAACACGTATTAATTAGGTGAAAATGAGGCTAAATTCATGCATGTTTGTGTCTCAATGATTGACTATCACGTTAGATTACAGACTAGAGGGGAGGAGGTGGAGGTTTGCTGCTTGTATTTATTGCGGAAACCTTCTTTTACTTTTTCAACTTATATCTTCCGATTGAATTTTTGCAGTTTTTTTATTTGTTTATTTTGAATAGTTGTCGACAAATGTAGACGCATTTACGAAGTTTTGCATCAAATGGGATTTTAATAAGGAAAAAATGATAGGGTGGCAGTTAGTTTATATATGTGGTAGCATTCGAGAATGATTCTGAGATATAGGTATAAGTTATTACATGCAATGATTTGGTAAGAAGTAAGAAGAAGTGGATAAATACCGAGTTTGGCTAGATTGTACAGACTTAAAATTATTGCAACATGATTTTGAATTAAAAAAATTCGTGAATCGGTGTCATAAGTTTGAATTCGTATAAAATTAATAAGTTGAAGATCTTTTGAAAATAATGGAGCTGAGGGAGTATAATAGCATTCACACTCATTTCCCTATTAAAATTCCTAAAATCTATTTTCAATATCAATTTTATTATTTTAAAGATTATATTTAGCTTTTGAAATAAAACCGAATTCCCTATTTTTCACCTTATATGTCCTATCTTCAAAAAAATATTCAATTTTCAAACAAAATTCAATTTATAAAAAAAGATTCAAATTTTGAATACCAATTACAAATTGGTATAATTTTATTGTATGTAAAAATAAGAACCCAATACCAAAAAATACACAAATATCATAATTGAACTGATTCAATCTTTTTAACAAAAAATTAAAATCTATATAATTTTCTTGTCCATTAAAATAAAAATCCAATATAAATCCAATATAAAAACACACACAAATATCATAACTGAGTTGATTGAAAACCTGAAAACTACAAATAAAAATAATATGAAAAATATTAAATCATCAGACTCAGAAGCCAAATATACAAAATAAATAGGTGGGTTTTAGTTCTTGAGCTTTCTAACCAGGAAATATAATCCAATTCAAATATATATTTATATATAGTATATGTTATACTATGTTATATATCAAGAATAATGAAAGAGGAGTGATACATAGAATTTTATTATTCGCGGACTTCCCCATGTTCTTTTTATAGGTGTTTTATTTTGTATTTCTCCTTCATGTTTCTATTTTGTCAAGAGTCTGTAGATGAAAGAATAGAGGGTAGTGCCTGTGACGTGAGTCTTGTATGAGTCCCAACTTACTTTGTTGGAGGGAGTCCTATTAAATTTTAGTGGGACACCTTAGGATACATAAACTGAAAATGTTGTATTTTTGTTACCTCCCATTCTATTTTAGAGTTAGGGAAATATATAAGGAGGCTAGCGTGATTGCTCTAATAGTTGAATTTGAATAGAACGTATAAGTTAATCGAATGAAAACGAAGAAAACTACATTGATAATGAGTCGAGCCTCAGCAAACTCATAACTTCTTGATCAGGCTAGTACTGACATATCTCATTGATAATTAACGTTTCTACAAAACCCACACCATTGCTTGAGCCAAAGGAGCTAGCATTATGATATTAAGATTTTTCTTAATAACATGTTATTTAATAAATCTCAACCATTGAATGTTTTATTTCTTACTCAAACATGAAAAAATTGTTTCTTCTTTTATGGGTGAAATTGCTCATTTACCCTTTAGTAATAGGGTACTAATAATATACTCCCTCCGTCTCAAAATACATAATCAGCTAGAAAAAATTTATTTTTTCACAATAGTTAATTGTTTGCATTTTTAATATACCTTTTTACAATCCTAATGTAACTTTTTACAATTCCAATGTAGCTTTTCACTATCATTTAATAAAGTACTTCTCATTTAAATAATTATTTATTTTGAAACGAAGGGAATATTTAATATCATAAGTCAAACTCGAGCGAAATACATAACGATTTATAGCTTGTGAAAAAAGACATACTTATTGTCATAAAAATAAAATAATAAAATCAATGTTCTTCATTTAATAAAACGAGGCACGCTACACGCAAACGCACGCATATGCAAGTCGCTGCACAATTGCATTCAATATACAAGTCCAAAAGGTTGACAACTAACACAGAAGAACCATCGCAAAACTTATTTACAAGACAGAAGTGTGTGTATGTCTTGAAAATATTCTTAAAAAATTACTGTTTTCATTGTAAAATAATTGATCATTTAACCAAAAAATATTTTATTAAGAAGTTATGAAATCAATAAAAAAATAATAAAGTTTCACAATTTTCAATGTGATGTAAGATTATTAACCAATCTAAAAATAAAAGATAGCGAATTATTTATAAAGAAATTTCAGAAATTTCAATACATAAAATTACATTAAAAAATCAAACAATCACTTATTTCAAATAGCACTTTTGATGATAATTATTTATTTCGGTATCAAGCAGAATATATAATATCTTGGAATTAGTCTTACCCAAAAACCATTTACAAAGGTACAGTCGTACACTGCACCACCAATCCACCATCTTGATAATTATGTACTTTATTATGAGGTATACTAATTTGGAGAACAAAAAACAGTGTCAATAACAAGCACTCCTTATTTAATTGTCTGCTCCTATAGTCCTCTAACTATAGTGCTGGACAATTGGGACTCGTTTGTCTCTAGAATTTTGCAAGCCTGGTTAATAGGGCAAAAGACCTGATTGTCATCGCCTATTTTTGTGGGTATGCTTTTTATCCACTTTGTCTTATTTTTTTATCATTTCACCCATTACATATTCAATTTCAAATAATCAACTCATTCCGTTTAGCCGATCGTTGGGCTTCATCGTTATGTTGATATTTTAGGGACAAAATGAATTTTTTAAAAAGTTCTCACGCTGGGGTCAAATTATAATGTCCGGAAAAATGAAACCTCTTCCCTAATTTACAAACATCCGACACTCACAAACACAAACACTCGTAAAACAACCAAACAATACACTCACAAACCCATTTCCAACCCCAAATTCCCCAAATCGGAGAACTCACTCCAACCACCTCACCTCCGATTTCCGCCTCAAAAACCATCGAGAATTTCTTCTTCTTAATTTGTTGAAAGGCTTATAATGTCCTCTATAATCCCCCCCCCCAATTTATCCCTTAAATCGACAAGGAAAACCCTAAGCCATGCTTCTAAGCCTATTCGTGAGCACGAGCAATGAAGCTTCCAAAGACGATAATTACATGGCTCTCTATGTAGAGGAACGTGAATCTCTTGTTTAGTGTTAGGTTCATTATAATGGATAAATTTGTCGGGTAACCCTACGCTGTCATAATGGCGAGGAAAGTGTTGGAAACTTTTGATTGTCGCGATGTCGACTCGCTTGAATTAGGTCTGATTGAAACATGGGCTTTCCGATCAGTTTAGGTACGGTGAATTTAAGGTCAGGTCTACCAAGATCCGTAAATCGAAGGTCAAGCAAATGGGATTAAAGGTCTAAGTAATGCCCATAATGTTACTAAGTTTTAAGTTCACACCGAGTATATAAGTTTGGATGTCTATTTTCTTGGGTCTAGTAATTCTCAATTAATAGATGAAGTTGATGATGGTAATCTTAATTTGAGTCTTAAAGATAGTCGAGTCTCGAATGAAGTGTTTAAGTCTAAATCTATCGAAGTCCGCTAAGTCAGCGCCACACGCTTTAATTTAGGTGATGATAATGACAAGTTGTTCATGCGAACGGTAGAAAAATGAGACCGAGAATATGAATGAGGTAGAATGAGATGCTGAAAATAAGAAGAAACGGAACGTAGGTAGAACGAGGTTAAAATGATGTAGAAAATAAGGTAGAAAATGAGGATTTCCTGGACGATTATGACAAACAAGCAGATAAAGGCTGACATAAAGGAAGAAAGTGGAAGCTTTAGAGTGACGTAGAAAGGAGATGATGACGACTTAAATCTCGTAAGATGTGTTATAAGGGAAGGAGATAGACTCTGGATTTGATGACGAGAACTAGGCCGATCACAACCAACATTGTTCACGATTTTTAGAGAATATTGAGGAGGAATTTATTCCTAACCACGATGGCCACGCCGAGGCGGTATGTTGATGCTCCCATTGACGACAAAGGACTCGATGACTCCAACCGGTGTCAGTCACAGCTAATAAGAAGAAGGTTCCTCAAATGTCAATATTTGAGAAGAGCGTGCTCACGGTATAATCGAATGAAGGCCAAACATCTAAAATAAGAAGAAAAGGCATGAGGTCCATATGCCAGACATGGACTTGAATTCAAAACAGTAGGAGGTCGAAAGTGGTCGGGTTCAAACATAATGGCTCACGGGTGAGTAAAGATGAAAAGGATGACAACTCTGATCTTAATAGCGCGACTCAAGATCCGATAAAATGTATTTACACCGCGGATATTAATAAGCTGAGAATGACTTGTAGAAGGAAGAAGAGGTATGTCCACTTCAATGAGAGAAATATGAAGAATCCTAAGTTATTCCCAGGTTTAGTGTTTTCCAGTTCTGAGCAGTTCAAAGAAGTGATGAAATGGTATGCTTTAATCAGGAGAAAGGATGTCTGGTTAACATGTAATGAGAGTAAAAGGTTAGGAGCTAGATGTAAGTTTCCATGTGAGTGGAGTGTTTGGCTTCTCTAGTGATGTTATTAAATGATACTGACTTAGTGATAAAGACCATCTCTAGGAAGCATGAAAATTGTCTGTCAAGTAAGAGGAGGAGTTTGATTAAAAGTACATGGTTGGCAAGAGTATCAAGTGTGATTGGTTTAAGTTGTTGCCTCGACATATGTCTATTATTGTCTTTAAGACTATACTGACAAGAAATATGGGTTCTCTATAACTCCCAACCAAAGCAGAGAAATGGCAGAAAAGGCATTGAAGTCTATAGAGGGTGATTATGAAGATCAATATGGCCAGGTGTGGGATTATGTTGATGAGTTGAAGAGAACACATCAAGGTTCTAACAGGTTTGTCGTAGTATGCATGGCAGAAAAGATGGAACGTAGGGTGTTTAAGAGAATTTATATGTGCTCAAGCCTTTTGATCGATGGCTTTAAAGGTGGTGTAGGAAGTTGATAAGCAACAATACTTACATTAGTTGTTTTGATCCAAACAATGACGGTAGTCTTTATGCTGGGAAATAGTCGGTGAAAGAAAATATGATGTATGGAAACGGGTTTATTCTAAGCTTCTGTCAAGATTTGAAACATAGTTGATCAGAAGACTATGTGATAATGAGTGATAGACAAAAGGTATGTAAACTGCCAACTTTTTTTGTTTGTTTATGTTATATTAACTACTCATACTAATACTAATACACAATGTAACTAATGCTTTTCCAGGACTGGGGAGAGTATCATTATACGAGATTCGCTAAACGTTGAACACAAAAATTGTGTTCAACATATATACATAAATTTCAAGAGGTATCATGGCAGCCACTTAAGAGACAGAAAGTATGGGCTTCAGCATCAACTAAAGCAAAGATATCACACCGCTTACGCCGCCTCGCTGACGCCGACGTCAAGACACGCTGACGGAAAATAATGTCAGTAAGCCCCGAACACGCGTAAGGCATTTTAGTTTAAATATACAACGTATTAATGCCAGTAATAACTTCGAGCGAATCCTTCAATTCTTCATACTATCTCGCTGTAGATAAGCCACCATTACTATACTGGTATAATTAGAGACATGACGGAGAGGATAAAGGATAGAAAGTTGTCTATATGCACTAAACCAGGACCTCTATGTCCTAGAATTAACAACATGATAGAGAAGGTCATAAATCAGGCTGATAATTTGGATTATGTTTGAAATGGTGCTAATGACTTTGAGGTATACTGTGGTAATGGAGAACAGTTTAAGGTTGATATGAGGAGGAAGGAGTGTAATTGTAGGTTGTGACACTTAACAGGCATCCCATGTAGACATGCCATTCCTGCAGTTTACAAATGGAGGTCAATCCTCTCTATGATGTTGTTTCTTACTATTACAAAGTTAGCACCTTTGGATGGATTTATGAGCATGTGCTTCAACCTATGAATGGCCCTTTTGAATGGCCAAAGACAAACAAAATAACATTGCTACCTCCTAAGTTTGTTAGACAAGCAGGCAGACCTAAAAAGGTGAGAAGAAGAGATATAAATGAGGTAAAAAAGTCCAATGGAAAGGATGTTCTGGCTTAGATTGACTCACACACTGCAAATGCCGTGGCATCAAGGTCATAACATCAGATATGTGCCATGTTAAGGTCATAAGTGCTTACATAGGCCCCAAGTAGTGAGGACTCGCGCAGCTAAGAAACCAACTACTCATGTCCATCACAAAATTTCCAAGTACATTCCATCGAGAGAGGAGGTCATTGATCCGGAACAACTAGCTCATGAAAAATATGTAAGCTTCTTTCTATCTTGTTTTGTTTGATTTCATTTTCATTTACTTTACTATAAAATCTCTATTAGATTTTATCATGTTTTTTTTGTTTATTGCAGTTGCACAATCTCTATGACTGGATGAATGATATAAGGAACATTGTACTCAATCGGCCGGTCATACTAATAAAACCCACGTAATCACCAAAGCACACTCTCAACAAGCACCAGAAGCAAGTCCAGAGAGGCCAACAATCGCATCTTAGCCGCCAAGAAAGCCCAAGCGAAAGCGTATTTAAGCCACCTAATATTACTACATAAGGAGTTCCACCCAACCAGTTGCTAACACATATGAGGTCCTTAAAAAGATGATTTAAGAAAAATAAAGGAAATTGCTTATTCCAAGGATGAATCATGTTTGTTGCTTTGTGTAATAGACTAGACTATTTAGTACTCTTTTAACGAATGCGGAGTGCCTTCTTTGCTAAGGTTTTTAAGACTTACGTTGGTTGGTTTTACTTGTGTCATGATATTTACGTTGAACAAGTTATGTTTGGTTTGTATGAACATGAACAAATTGCAGGTTATGCACTAGTATTGAACTTGCTAGAGTTAAAACTGCCTTTCTTTATTATTTGTAGTATAGATTAACCAGCTTAATCAAGCTAACGAACTAAAATTAATGAAGATAACGCACTAGTATACGTTGAAATCAAATTTGCACTGATTCCATTTATTAAGCGCCTGCTAAGACAATCATAGATTAATTCATTTACCCGCTAAGTTGTACTGTGATTACGTAACTTAGTGTTCAAATTTAGTAATTGTATATAACTAGTGTGGTTTCCTCATGATAATTTAAGGGCATGAAATGCATTGCTAGATCTTTTACTTTATTAATCGTTATAATAAAAATAATGGTCAATTATTATTATTATACAACTGCTATTATCTGAGTCAAGAAGTTCACACACATATAGTGACGTTGAGTCAAATTTCATGTATGAAATTAAAGAGAATCAGAGTACCGAGAAATGTATTTCTCACCATGCGGTTCTACATTTTATATGTAATATCGACAACAAATGTAATCAATTAAATAGTTATTTAATTGGTTCGAGTAATTTTAGTCTTTATCAACTTAAAAGATTATTGATATTGACTCATTACTATTTAATTAAGCTAATTAAATAGTTCAATTTCATTAGCAACTCATTAGTGTCTTAACGAACTAATAGAAATAATCTGTCAAGCTTAATACTTAACGTGTTGCTTATCGGGCTTGTTTTCAACTAGCCCTATATAAGCAAACTTTAGGGTTTTCATGACATAAGTTTTGTAAATCTTTTCATCAAAAACCTAAAGTAGCCCCCTGGCCGAAATTCTCCAAGAATTTTTCTTGGGTTTTTGGTTTTGTTCATCCTGTTTCACAAGATAAATCGGTTCTGATTCAACCTCCTCGGTGTGGACCAACTCGTAGATATCATATACCCATTGATATTACAATAAGGAGTTGAGTGGAAGTCAAATTCATCGCTAGAATTTGTCATGAACTTCTTCAGTGGAATTCTACTTCCGTCAAGAATGTAAGATTGCTTATTCATATATCAGAATATATTTTATTTTAATAACGTAGTGATGCACTTTAAAGATCCCTTTAATTATGGATTTGTATTTATACTCATATATCCATAAGAGATTTTCCATCAAGATACACATCGCAATACTTAATCAAGTTAATGAATCCATTTAATCAAGCTTGCAAATATGAACCATGAATCAAATGAACCATGAATCACTTTGGCAACTTATAGAATCAAAATGAAGCATTGCAAAAGCGAAACATGAATCAATTTGCATTGAATCAATTTGCTAGATAATGAAGCATTGCAAATCGAACACTACTCCAATTGAACAACATTAGAGTCTACCTTTACTACAGATTTCAAACTACAAGAGTTCCCATTGTAATCATACTACAACATTGATAGATAAACTACAACAAAGATAAACTACAACATTGCTAGAGTTCCAATTACAAACATAATAGAACACTACTACAATTGAACAACTAACAACCTCAAACAATTCAAACATCAGCCAACTCCAATGCCTTTGTTTCATTTCCTCCATCAAACAACCAGTGGAAAAGAAGGACAAGCACAATAGCTCCAACAATGCCTTTGAGTAAATTTGTCAAACATCATCGCACAATTCTCTCAAGCAGCCCAAGTCCTTCGAAATGTGTTCATTTTCCAACTCCAACTGTGCAATTTGGTCATTCTTCTCCTTCAACACCAACTCAAGTGCTTCAAACCGTCCAAGAGAATGAAAATATCCAATTCTATCTACCCACTCCATCCAGCCATGGCCTCCTACAACCTATAAACGAACATAAATTGACAAAAGTCAGCTATTATTCTTAAGTAAGCACACAAATAATAAGATAATATACCCGAGGAGTTCTATTGCTTAAGAACATTCTTCCCGAATTTTCTTTTGTTGTTGATACGAGTTTGATACACAATTTGCCACAATACTTGCAATAGACGGCCCTTTCTTCATTGTTTGTAACAACCGACATCAAATCGAACTTCAAACCGTAGAAATTGAATTGGGGGAGATTGATTAGGGTTTTTAATTTAAATGAATTGGGGAATATTAAATTAGGATTGAATTCAATTGTGGTTTTTAGATGTTTGTAAATTAGGAGAAAGGGTTTCATTTTTTCAGACATTATAATTTGACCCCCGCATGGGGGCTTTTTTTAAATTTTTTTTCTTTGCCCCCAAATATCAACATAACGGCCAACTAACGTCAATTCAAGGAATGGATTGATTGACTAAAATTTGACATGTGAATTATAACTAAGTAGTAATGCTATTACAATAAAGATACCCACAAAAATAACTCGATTGGCAATCGACCTTTTGCCCATGTATATATACTCCGTATTGAGTCATTGAAGTGTAACACATATTATTGTTGATATTTTTGATTTGGACAAGCAAGATATGATGAACAAAATGCCATCCTGTCTGTCCTCAATTAGTCAATTGCATCCTTGTTTTGTTCAGTTGGAAAATTGGAAATGAAGAAAGTTCAAATTAATATAAACTAATAATTTGAAGTGTGGATTATTCCAAATTTTTAGTCTTTATTTTCTTTAAATAAAAGTAGCAAATTCACATACACAAAAAAGATCATATTTGCTTTGTACATAACCAGTTAACCACCTCATATGTGTGATCTAATTGTCATCAAATAAACTCTTATAACTCTAGGTGTTAATAAAGACTATTTTAGACATCCAACACAAAAATAGTTATGAAAAAACAGTGCACAAAAAGGGGATGTGTAGTAACATTGTAGCAACCATTTTTGCCGTTTAATTCAAAAAATCATACATGCAATAAATAAACAGATCGAAAGATAATTTTTCCATACATATTTTTAGCACTTATGTTCGGTTCTGGTCACCTAAGATTCCATTAGTTCATCACTCTGTCACAAAAAATTGCCACCCTAGATTTCGTTTATTATTGTTTATTCAACTATAATGAAAAAATACTCCGTATAATTGTGACTTTAAAATGTTGAAGAAGAACAAAAGGAGCTCATTTACGTGCACATTGCACTTTGTCCACTCATACTCATATAAAGTGCTTTAGAGTACTTTCTTGATCCCCATTTCTTATCTCTATTCGTTATATCGTAATGGTTAATGGATGGTGTTACATGAATTACTTAATTCTACTTGTCTAATTATCTTATAAATCTTGATTTTTAGTATATCAACACACACATATACAAGCGTTTTTTGAAATAAAGTTTCAAGGTTTAGGGGTCGTTTATCATTTTTAGTTTTTATGATTATTTTGAGAAGCATTTAAAGGTTTAGGGGCCGTTTATCATTTTTAATTTTTATGATTAATTTGAGAAGCAATATTATACATTAACCAGATTCGAGAATGTTACTTTTCTAAGATTAATTAACACATATAAAAGATAGTTTTAAATGAGAAAAGACTCATCATATCCAAATCAATAATTTATTTTTCTCAAACCATTAGTTTTTTTTAATTAAACTCGCTAGGGATATTTTATTAAGAGCACTTTGAAAATACATAATTATTTTTGGAAAGAATAAAATAAAAAATTGAAGAGAATATAAATAAATTGAATCAAAAAAATGAGATAGGAGGTCTCAAACCATTAGTTTATTGCTCTTCATGATCATTGATGATTAATTTAAGCCCCATAAGACAAATAGTGCCAGTGTGAAAGAGTTGTGTGCCAGAACAAGCAAACCTAACTTATTAGCTATCATTTTCACCTTCCCCATCCTCACAACATTGTTATTAATGATCCTGTAATACTGTTATTCACAATTAACAACTCTTTATTACTCATTTTTTCCAGCTAAAAAGATTTTGACTCAACCAACATGGAACCATATGTAAATGGGGATGGTTATTGACAATCAATATATATTAACACCAAGGAGCCATCAATATAATAATGTAATTTATTACGACTTAAAAGTAAAGTGAAAATCGATGATTTAATAGCTTGATGGTATTTGACCAAACTTTCATTAGGAAGTCTTGATTCAACTCTTGTATTCGTGATTTGTAATGCTTATTCCTATTATGTATTCATACTGAGTAATACTCATTACTAATTTTTTTTTAAAAAAAAGAAGTAAAGTGAAATAATTATGAGATGAATAGTAAAAATTAGTCCCCATATTTCTTCAAAGACACCGTCTTCTTTCATTCCTTACATCTCAAAGCACAAGTTCTACTTTGTGTACAACTTTCTTTTTCAAATATAGTGTCCCTCCAAATATATACTATTCCTAGATTACCTTAAAACTTATTGGACTATCACCAAAGGCTCTTGAGATTGATATCTCTAGTTATCTCAAAGTTGATTCACAATAGTGCAATTCTACAACATGGAGAGGGAGAATATGTTCATGAATGAAAGTAACAATTCTCTTTTCCCTTTCCCAATGCAAAATGAGCAACATGGTACTTCAGAACAACTTCAGAATTACTTCTTTAATCCCAATTGGGACAATTCAATGGATCAAAATGACACATTTGAGTCTGCTTTAAGCTCAATGGTCTCATCTCCAGTTACCTCTAATGCTCCTGCTGCTTCTTGTGAGAACATTGTGCTTAGAGAACTGATTGGTAGATTAGGTAGTATATGCCATTCTGCTCAAGTTTCACCACATTCTTATATGCATGGGAATAATAGTACTACAAATTCTTGTTATAGTACCCCTATGAATTCTCCTCCTAAGCTTAATTTAACAATGATGGATCATCAGATGAGGGCCAATTTAGGAGATTTACTATTCCCTGGAAGTTTAGCTCCAATTGTTCCAGAGCCTGGATTTGCAGAAAGGGCTGCAAGATATTCTTGCTTTGGTAACAATGGCCGAAATGGTGAGTCGCCGGTCGAAGTTTCAGGTTATCAGAGGATGGTTGTTGAAGAATATAAGAATGTTTCATTATCACTTCAAGAGGATAAATCTTCATTGTCTGATCACAATGATGGCAATTCAAGAAAGAGGAAATCAGTTTCCAAGGGAAAAGGAAAAGATGTACATTCATCAATCTCTATTAAGGAAGATAATGTATTGTATATAGCCTTTTGAGAATTGTTTTGCTTCGATTACGTTGATGTTATGTGTTTTTCTTGGTTAATTGATGGAAGGGGCAATAATGCAGGATGCAGCAGAGAAGAATGAATTGAGTGCAAAAAGAAGCAAGACAGAAGACAATGAAAAAGGAAAAGATGGTACAGAAAATGGAAATAAGAAAGAAAACAAGGATGATCAAAAGGATTATATTCATGTTAGGGCTAGAAGGGGGCAGGCTACAGATGCTCATAGTCTTGCAGAAAGGGTATGGAGTTTCTTACTCTGACACTTCATTTTTTCATCAGAATTTATCTTTTGAAATCCACACATTATTTGGACAGGTGAGGAGGGAGAAAATAAGCCAAAAAATGAAATTTTTACAAGATCTAGTCCCAGGCTGCAACAAGGTGTGTACTTGTTATTATTATGAAATTAATTATACCATTTAGATTGGAAAATTGGGAATTTGAAATATTTTTATGATGTTCTTGATAGGTAACTGGGAAAGCAGTGATGCTTGATGAGATCATAAACTACGTGCAATCGCTGCAAGGACAAGTTGAGGTAAAATTCATATTTAAAATCTTGTAAGCTTTTCATCAGAGAAGATAATTCAGATTGTGCTATGCAGTTTCTTTCAATGAAGTTAGCTACCATAAATCCAGGAATGGAGGTCAACATAGAGGCTCTTCTGTCTTCGAAGGATGTAAGTCAAATTTCCATGATTCAATTTGTCATAATTTGCAAGCAAAAGTCAATTTTCCATTATACTTTTTGATCTGGGATCTAAGCATAATTTTGTTCGTTTCTTTTAGATGTTGCATTCTCGCGCATCATTGCCTAATGGTCCCTTTCCATCACATAACTCGGCGTCCGCTTATCCTTTCCAATCTCAGCAAGTACCAAGTCTGCATGCTGCCATTCCTAATGTATCAGAAATGCCCTTGTTACCGAGCCTCATCGACTCTGCCATGGGTCGAAGCCGGAGTATGCAAGAGCCTCTAGGGAACTATAGCGAAGTTACAACTCAGGTAATTATGCAAATGCTATCAAATTTAAGTACTTGAAGTGAATTTTTCTGGTTCTTACTATTGTTACTGAATGCATTTTTCAGGCTTCCTCGGTCTGGGAAGACGATCTTCAGAGCGTCGTTTTTGGCCAAAATCAGACACATAATTTTTATGGTAAGTACAATGTCTGATCAAGAATTTTGAAAAAAATAATCATTATTTCCGACCCCACTTAGTGGGATAAAGCTTGGTTTCATTTAGTTTTTGTGAAACAGTTATTTACTCCTAATTTTTCTAATGTAGGTCTAATTGCCACAGGACCTCAAATGAAAGTTGAAAAGTGACCAATATCTTTCAAGTCACAGCTGAAATTATTGGAGGCCCCAAGTGAAAGAGAGGCTTCTGTATATACAGAGACTTTGGATTATCAGAAAGAGAACATCTTCTTTTATTACAATTTCTTCTTTTGTATTTACTATTTGTTGGAAGCTAGTATTTTTTAGGAGGTTCTCATGAACCCCTTTATATAATTAAGAACTAATCCCAACTACAGGAATTCAAGCTCTGTCTCGGTATCAAATGTACCATTTTTTACTACTATGAACGTATGTTTGATAATTTGATGAGAATTTTTAGATGTTTCAATGATATAGCTTTAGCAATATTTTTCATGAGTTGATGTCACATTCACCAAACTATGAAAAGTCGGTGGAGTCTAATTATTAATCAAATAACTATAATCCCCGAAATTTTAGGAGGATTTAATTTTCAATTGTAGTTGGTTGAATAGTTTAGCAGATTTAGGTATTGACATTAGCTGGAACCTAAGGTTTACTCATTTGGTGTACTTCGAATATGACAGCAAAAATCTGACATTTGTGATTTATATTCTTTTAAAATGTAAAGGGAAACATAGTGAGTAAAGGTGGACAACACAAAAATCTGCTTAGGCAAATTAAAGAATCAAGAATAATATAACATGCAAATCTTACGAACTTGAATACTACTAAGTAGATGTTGAATGTATGTGACCCTGTGAACAAAATATTAAATTTCTGAGGACGGTTGTGAGAATTCAAGGTTCTAATTACGATGGTTACTCATGCTCCACGATGCATGAATGAGAATCTATTTCAAAAGGTTTATGAACGAAACCATGACTAAAATCGAAGAAGGTAAAAATTTGAAAGATAGATAAGACAGACGATAGATTGACGAATAAACTTTATTTTGAGAGTAGCGGGAGTTTTGTGAACCGGACAACATACCATTTAAACGTCTAACAATGATGTTGATGCTACATTGTTCAAGAATTGGTTGTTTGCCATGGACCAGACTCTGCTTCATCATACGAGTCATACACTGGTTTTGAGAGTAATGGCACTCTTCAATCTTCATAACTAGTCACAAATCAATGGATACAGTTAATGAATAGTAGCTAATTGAAAGTATCCACTGCAAAGTTTTGGTAGGAAAGAGACATTTGAACCACACTTAATTTACTCAATACAGGAAAAACAATAATAGCAGTCCAATCAAAGGAACAAATTTTCGTTTATGTGAATGAGCTTTTCTAAAGATGGAACAACAAGACTTTTAAAGACCAACAATTTTTTTTGGCAGAATTAAAAGTTAAAACCAATACTTCGTATTTACATGCCAGGGCCGAGGAGGACCACTCTAGGACCATTTGCTATAGAAAAGATCTTATGGTAAAATTCATCTATCACCTAATAAATAAAAAATATTGACATGGTCCAAGAATATCATTCTAAATCGACCTACCAAATCGTTATTGGTTTTGATCATTGCAGAGTTATAAAGAATATAGGATTCAATGATTCTATAATGAAGTGGAGGGTCCCTGACCGAGAGGGAGAGAATAAGACTGATGCAAAATGCACCCCTGAAGAATTGAACTAGATGATCATTATAATTCATTACAAAGTGCCCATTCTGATGAATCTTAGTACAATATGACACTCAGGCTTCACCTTATTAGTATGGAGTACATTTCAGCTATCAAACATAATTTTCTTAGCTTTAAAGTTGGTATCTGAAATGTTAACATAACCATTAAGCAACAATTCAACATAAAAGTAAATAAATGGAAACAAATAAAAGATAAATAGAAAAAACAAAAGATGGACATTGGGCTTGGTATTTGAGAAACCCAAAAGATGGACCAGATCCAATTCAAAACTAACACACTGTTTAGGAAAAGCCCTAGATTTAATGGATGGACCCCTAGCTTATATGTATTTTGGGAATCAGAAAGATAGGGTATCATTTTGAGCTGGATTGTTGATCTACTTTTGTTATGCCCATGAACTACAACTCTGGAAAATGGTACACCACTTGGCAAACTACTCTGGAAAATGTGATTTAAAAGAAGAAGAAAAAAGTCCCTCATAAAGATGGACTAAACGATAATACTACAATAAAAACAAAATTTTAGAGATATACTCCGTATTTGGTTCCGAGTGTTTTTGCTTATTCCAATGTAGCTTAGACGCGGCACCTCGCAATCGTTGCCATTTAGCAAACTACTCTGTGCCCCCATCCCTTTACGTGTCCTAATAATTCCTCCACTCTCCCTACAATAAATACAACAACACTCACACTCAAATCTCCATCTTCAAATCAATTACATATACAAATTTAAAGAAAAAAAAAACCCAACTTAATGGCAAAGACAACACTTTTATTCACTACTTTAGTACTACTCACAATAATGTTATACCACTCATTTCAAGTAAGTGGTTTAGGAGGAAGTATAGTTGGGGGTAGAACAAAAGTCAAGAATGTTGAGAAAAACCAACAAGTTCAAGAGTTGGGAAAGTACTGTGTGGAGGAGTACAACAAGGTACAACATACCATGCAGAAACACCACCATCTCAACGGCGGCGAAAGGCTGTCGTTTACAGAAGTAGTGGAGGCTGAGACACAAGTGGTGTCTGGAATCAAATATTATCTTAAAATCTCCGCCGTTGACACTAATGATGGAGTACCAAACACTTTTGATGCTATTGTAGTTGTTAAAGCATGGAAGAATCATAAAGAGTTGCTCAATTTCTCACCCTCAATCAACCAAAATAGAAATCCAGAGATGCTTTAATTTATTCTTAGAAATGTAATCTACTACTTAGCTTGTTCCTTTGTTAGCTCGTTACCAAGTTGTATTTTGTCTCTTTTCCTTGTAATAAAAGACACTATCAAGATAGTTGCATAGATGCTCATTGGAGTTTGCTAAAAATCAATACTTAGTCATTGGTTTATTTTGATGCACTAACATTAAGTAATTGCTTATCAGACAAATAATTCTCATGGCTTATTCGACGTTAATTACTAACGAGTATTAATGCCAAATTCATTGAAATGCATTTAATTATTATTTATTTTCATCTTTCTTATCATTATTCACACTCTTTTCTTCGTCAGCACGTTATCCATCAATAGTTGAAAAGCTTCGAAAGAAAGTTCAAAGTCTCGAAATTATTAAGAAAAGAAATACTATTTGGATATGGAGAACAAAGAGAGTGCATGAACGTCATTTTGGTCAGTCTAGAGATGAAATGAATGATTCAGATTTCTTTTTATTAAAATTTAAATTGATTGTTTTGACCTTTTGATAAACTATTGATGATGTTTTCATTCCAATCTAATATCAATATTTTCTTTAATTCTATTGTTTCTATCTTTAACTTTAATTTATCTTCAGAAGAAAAATGAAAAATAAATTTTCCATTCAATTGTCATATTATGCGCCTTTGCTGTTATAAATACTATTTGTGCAACAATTATGTAATCTCAAGAATCGTTTAGTATACCAATATATAACAAATTTCTTTTACAAAAGAGAATACTATTTCATAAGAATAATTATGTAATTTCAAGAATCGTTAAGATAAATTAACGCAAACCTTAAACTAATTCTTCGCTGACAAACTCCAATTATTTATGCAATTTTCTCTCAATCAATCCCACATAATTTAATATTACTAAATTTGTTTTTAAAATACTTTTATTATGCTAATATCTAACACGATGATATATTGTCATAACTAGTCTATGGTTGATTCTATCTGTCTCTCTTCAATTTGTCCTATGCAAACATTAATGCACCTACAAATTATTCAAAACTTAGCTTACTTCGACTTCGATTTAAGTGAACGATTTCACGTCTCCATAATATCAGTCTATATATAATCGTTTCTCATTATATGGAAAAGGTTCCGAATTATTAACAACCTATGTACTGATGTACAAAAGTCAAAGACTAAAACATAATCAACAAATTATAAAGGGGTACACAGCCATACAATAATGCTTCAAATTCATTATTTTGCAGTCCTTTTCTTCAAGATTTTATTACTCTCCTATCTAAAAACATAGTCCAATTTAAAAATTGATTGATAGTTGATTTTTAAATTATTTTACGCCTTTTTGTTTTAAATGCCCCCGAACTATCGCTTAATTTTCTACGCTGCCTCTCGAACTATTTCTTTTTGCTTTAGCGTTTCTATACTATTTTTCAAGTATCTACGCAAAGCTCCTAACTCTTTTAGGACCTAACGCTCAACTAAAATACACGATAAACGCCTATATTACCTCTAAAATATAAAATAAAACGATTATATTACAGCCACAAAATAACTATTTTATCCCTACTACTACTTCAAGCGAAAGAAAATATGCACTAAAAATAAATCACTACCCCTTTCTTCCTTAACACACCCTACCTCCACCCCCACAACCTCCCACCTCAAAACACCCCACCCCACCCCTGAAATGCAAGGCAAACACCAATAAAGTGAAACAAATCTATCAACCAAGAAAATTCAAACTCATGACTCATTGGCCATACCCTTTAATTATGGACATCAAAGTAAGAGAGATTCAATTTGGCTTTTGAAAGGCAGATGTTGGGAACACTATTGGCGTAGACCTCACCCCCCGTTTAGACATTATAGTGATAAATAGTATGCAGGAAGGAAGACAAATTCTCATAGAAGAGTAAAAACTCCAGCACCTTTTCTCCAGCTGAAATGTTGGTTCTTCCTTCAGCCTCTCTAGCAGAAAGAGCCCCTAAGCCTACTGATGGTAGTACTGTATGAGGAAGTAAAAGAATTCAGTGGAGTATATCAAATAACTGTATGAATGAACGAACAAAGCTCTAGAACAAAGAAGAAACAAAGTGAATTCACATCTGAAAAACAAAAAAATTCCAATCAAGGATAGTGCAATAAGTGACATTCTTTCTTCCAGCAAATGTTTCAGCATTAGCAGAAATCTTGGTGGTTAAAATGCAAATAAAGAATGTTACTAAATTCACAGCCAGGGGGTGGGCATAGACGGACCCACGCACAGCATACTGGTGTAGTTGCACCACCAGATATTTGGTTTATAAGACATGTATTATATATGTTGTATGGATAACCAAGAAAGAGTAAGGAGTGGATGGTCAAGGTTCGAAACTGTGCACAACCACTTCATTCTTCATTTTTCAAAATTGAAACTCATGTTTGAATGAGAGTATATTTAGGGCTTTGATTTTTACGCTCCAAATATTGATAATCACATTCTAATTTTTCATTTGTACCCCTCATTTTGCTCTATAAAAGTAATGTAAATTAAAAGTGAAGTATTCACTTATAGAGTGTAAAAATCAAGGCCCTATAGGCACAAGTGTGAGTGTGCCTTGAAAATATTCTTGAAAAAATAATGTATTATACCTTGGAAAAATATCCACCCTATATTTATTGAGGTTTTATATGGAAAGAGGGGAAGAGTTATACATATGCTTGAAGAAACTACTATCTAGAGTACAATAATTAGATCTCCTTATGAGTAGGAAGTATGTCGTTCTATTATACTTTTGAGAGGAAAATCAAGATCAATGATCAATAAATTAACACCAAAATAATTTTGGAGTAAATCTTCAACCTACAATCTTTATAGCAGGACCCATTCAAGTTGTGTAAGTGTTGGGTTTTAGATATTAAAAATAACAATTATAAATAAATCGAAATCAGAATTCTACGAATGATATAAAAATAATAATATATATCCGAACTTATAACTTTAAATATAATAATCAGTTGTATAATCTAATTATTCAACGGACATATATATATGAGATCTAACATCTCATATTTCCAACAGTAATAAGGTATAATCTTTATATAAAGGAAAGGTCATCTCAATTATTAGAAGCCTCATCCTTTATATTCCTAGGTGTAGATTAGCAAATGAACTTATTTTAATTATTTAATATGATGAAAATACTAGGTTTAGAAACGACCTCGTTTTGGTCTAGGATTAAAAAGGTGAACTAAACGATGTTGTTTTCGCTTAATTTTTTGATACTGTACCTGCCAAAATTTGACTTCTGGCCTCGCGGGGTGGGGCGGTATGGTTTTGAGGCGGGGGCCGTGCTGGGTCGCATTATTTTAAATTATTATACTTTGTCCTATACTTTAAATTTAGTGAGGACAAAAATAAATATATTTATTATAACATAATCATTTTATTTTTATATTTTAAGTGTAATATAGCTATTTACTATGTATTTTAACAAGATTAAGCTTAGCTTGACAGTACGCCAGAACAAAAATAATATAAGCGGCATGTCCATAAAAAAAAATAGCTGCGAACTATATAAAAATTAAACAATACCGTGTTCTCCGCTAAAAAAGTTCTTTATTTTAAACATGAATAATATTATTAGTCTAGCTAATATATATTCTATATCAGCTGAAACTACATCAATTTACTTGTTATTTTACGATTCTCACTTATTAGAACAGTTCAATAATTTTATTATTATCCAATCTTTTTCAACCAAAAACCGGAAATGAAGCTAAAGATAGAAGATAACTCAATCAATACAGAGTATTATTTAAACCTGCGCAGTTGGTGCACTCAAAGCTCAACAAGTTATCATCAACTATCGGTAATGGCTGTCAGCTTCTATATTTCAGTTTAATTTGAGTTGACAAATTTATCAAAGTCTAGTAAATTGTCAATTTAGTTGGTTTCACACTATGTATAATTGAGTAATAATAATGATTTGTTCTCATCATCTACAACGTTGTAGATACGGTATATGACAGGGTACATAATATTGTAATTTAATTTTTAAATGAATAAGAGTCAGTATTTATTAAGATGATAATTTGATATATATTAACTTATTAATTTTTATTTGAATCAATATTATTTATGTATATATACAATATATAAGGTATTTGGTTAATTATTATGTGTCTGTAATATATTATTTAGTTAAATATATCAAAAGATAATATTACTAAGAGATAATTGCTACCTTGGCCTCGATAATGGGATAGATTGCTGTTTCAAAGTTGCAGCTCGTGTATCTCCAAAATTATCACAAATTTCAGAAATCGATCCTCAAAATTACCTCAAAAGCTTGCAAATCTGGCCCGCACATTTTGTTAGTATTTAATGGCCCGCCAACCTGCACTAATTGGCAACTTCAGAAGAATTTATTATTTTACAACTTTTGCACTTTATGCTATCAAAAGTCAACCTCAACCTACTTTATGGGACCAAATCATCAATTATCTTATACTTTCTTCGATTTTTTTAATATTGCTTCTAAAGATATTTTTTGCTTTAAAATGACGATTTCGAATTATTTTTATATCAATCCTCATTTCAACCAACCAATAATAAAATTTTAATTAATTGATATTTTATATTTTCAATGCATATTTTAACTGATTTTTTTTAATAAGCATGAAAAGTTTAAACGACAAAGAAAAAAAATTGAATTTGAAGTGTTACTACTATGTATTTATTAGGCACTGAATTTTCTAAACTCACTATCACTTGCACGCATGTGGTCATTTTCAGAAATTTATTCGGAGATTTGGATAAAAGATATGAACCCCTACAGATACTTCCCACTTGCCACGATTTTCCGCACAACCAGTTTGACTATTGTCCGTTATCAATGACTTGTGTTGTTCACGGGCAAACATTTAATTTATTTAATCGTGGGACCAATATGTTGTTCACGCACAAACATTTAAAAAAATAAACCAAATACCTTACTCCGAATCATGACCGATCAAACATATTATCTGTGGTAGCTTTATTATGTAATCAAAGATTAATTTTTCGAGTTTATAAGAAATGATAACGCAAAAAAAAAAAAAAAAAAAAAAATACGAACTATTAATTTAGCACCATATCGGGACTAACTAATACGGACTAACAGTTAACTTGATGCTTGGAACGAAATAAAAAGGAAAACAATCGGAGGAGCTCACAAAGACGTGTGCAAATTAGCATCATCAAAATATTTACGATCAGCCAACATAAGTGTTGAAATTATCAAAAATGTCTTAACTTATAATTTTAGCGTATTATTAATTTGACACCCTATCTCCGAATTGAGACTGGCCAAAACTTTATCCTAGATAGCTTTTATCATCAATCCAAGATTAATTTATCGAAGCTTATATCAGAAGTTGATAATCGCAACAAAAAAAATTGAAAATGAAACGAAAAAGACGAATTATTAATTGACACCCTATCCCGTAGTTTGATTCCGCCAAAAATAAATATTATCTTAGAGAGCTTTATTAAATAATCGAATGTCTATCAGATTTTGAGTAATCAGAAAAATTTATCTAAAAAAAGTATGAATTATTAATTTAAAGACCTCTATCCTCGAGTCCGACTGGCAAAATATTATATTAGAGTAGCTTTATTAAATAATCGAAAGATGATCAGACAAGCTTCTATCAGAATATAATCAGGATAAAAATAAAAATGACGAGATTGTTTAATTACCAATTCTATCCTCGATTTGGGGACCCTGCATAAAAATATTATCTTTAGAGGGTTTATTAAACAATCGACTATTAATTTCGAGTTTTTAATGTAGTTTGATATCGCAAGAAGAGTATATATATATATATATATATATATATAGTATATATATATATATATATATATATATATATATATATATATTATATGAAATGATAAGGAAAGGACAAATTATTAATTTAAGACTCTATCCCTCGAAGTTAGACCGTCAAAAATATTATCTGGTAGCTTTACTAAATAATCGACTTTTATCTCCTCGTCCGAATAAAAAATAAACCAAGCACCCTACCCCCGAGTCATGACTAACCAAACATATTATTTGAGTAGCTTATTAAATTGACCGATTATTAATTAACTAGTTTCTAGAGTAGTTGATAATTGCGTAAAAATAAGTAATAAAAACGAAAAGTGAACAAAAAACACGAATTATTAATTTATCACCATATCTCGAATGGTATTCGAGATGTTATTAAATAATCGAAGATAATTTATCGGCTTTAAAAAAAGCCAAAAAAACCAAATAAAGAGCATGGGAGCGAGATAAACAAGAATCGTATGGACCGCTCGCGGCAATTGACGCGATCTAGTTTTTACAAGAGTTGATAATTAGAAAAAAAATGAAGAAAAATCACTTAATTATTAATTAACATCCTATCCCCGAATGAAATGGGCCAAAAAATATTATTTTGGAGAGAGTTTATTAACAACCGAAGTATTAATTTATCGATTTTTTTAAAAAAGAAAGCAAAAAAAGCCAGACGACCGCACGCTAACTAAATACCCATCTATCTTTTATATATAACAACTGATGTGAATAAAGATTGTCAATTAATTTCATTTTCAATAATTAAAAATTATTCGTATGTTTTCGATATTATTTACTTATTGTTCTATTTTTAATTTTTTTTTTCTCAAATTATTTCACATTTCATAAAGATCATGATTCCTCCATCCCATAAAGATTATAGAGATATATTGCCGATTTTATAATACTGACGGGCAATATATTATTTACTTATTGTTCTATTTTCAATTTACTGATCTATCATTTTCGGTATCTCGTTCCATCCTTTAGTACATTGAAATTTATTCATCGTGTATTTTATTGGATGATTATTATGACTTCGTAACTATTTAAGATGTTCTCGATTAATTAATACTCGAGCTGTAATATTATAATAATAAAAAAAAGATATTTCAGTTCGATTCCTTACATTTTTTGAAAGGTTATCTTGATACATATAATTCCTTTCCCTACATCCAATAGCTCGACAAAAATATTAATTGTAGAATTTGGAGTTCATAACTGGAAACAACCAACAAGATGGAAAGCGGGCCATTGTGGCATTAAATTAATATATGCATGCCCTGCAATGTATGTAACCCATCCATAGCCTCTCCAAGAAATCATCTATATATATGATTGAACATCCATTATCTTTTTATTACTAAGCAATAATTTTAGCAAGATGGCAATTAAGACTCTAATCTTTTTCGGCCTTTGTTTGGCTCTTGTTGTTCTCATTTCATCCGAGGTTTCCGCCAGGGATTTGGCCGAGACTAATTGTAAGTTTCTTAATTCCCTCATTATATATATATTGATAATAATTAAACACTAGCTAGTAGGATTCTTTAATTTTATTATAACTTACTACGTACGGTTAATAATTTATTATATATATACGGAGTATTATTTGTTATTGTACACACTAGTAGGATACGTAGTTTAATTTTGTTATAACTAAATAAAGTTCAATTTTATTTTGCCAGCCTCCAACCTATATGTTTATATTTTTCGAAATTTGACTTGTATTATTTCAACCAATGCTCCTATATAAAAAATTTGTTATCTCGATCTATTGAGCGGACATAGAATCTGCTACTGGCTCATTGAACGATGCTCATTAATATTCATATGTATCAAATTTCAATGTAAAAATGGTACAAAACACTAAAATATACTCCCTCCAATCCATTTTAATTGACTTTCTTACATAACGAGATAAATCTTTGATCTTCAATCACTATTTAACTATATTATTAAAAAAGTAAAAAATTAATATTATGAAAATATTTTAAAAGACGAATCCACATATATAAATTTTATATTTCTAAGAATAAGAAATAATTAAGACCACAAGAAAGATCAATTTCCAAAAAAGCTTCAAACGTCAATTAAAAGCGCATTGGCGAGCATCTATCTCTAAGATGTTGGTACAACAAGTGTTCAAAAAGAATCTACCAAAATTATTCTAATGTACTTAATTGGGAATGCCAGACTAAAATTATTAACAATTGTAGATAAATTATATAAAAGTTAAAAATAAGTTTATAAAATTAACACTAATGATTCTTTTTCGAAAATTCAGATGTATTACATAAAATGACAGTTAAAAAGAAAATATATTAGATAATGGTTTAATGTGTATTTTTAAATATTAATGAACAAAAATCTTAATGAAGCGTAACTTTTCACAATATTAGTAGGGGGTCATTTATTTTTCTCATTATTTATTATGACACATTTACTTTCATGCATGTCTGCATGTTGAAAATTAATAATGACAATAAATCAAGCAGCGATGCAATCCGAGGAAACTAATGGCGTAGCTGATGCCAAGTACGATGGGGGTCATGATCATGGAGATCACAACGGCGGTGGTCGTGGTGGCTATGGAGGAGGAGGACGTGGTGGTGGTGGACATGGTGGCGGTGGACGTGGTGGTGGCAGGCATGGCGGTGGTGGTGGACGCTGCTACCATGGTTGCTGCCGCCGTGACTATTATGGACACGGGTGCAGCAGGTGCTGCTCATATGCTGGAGAGGCTGTGGAGATTGAATCCCACAACTAATAAGGAGGCCAAACTTTGTTTGGTTTTTTTATTTGCATATTAAAAGTACCGAGTATGTATGATAGTGCTACTTCTGTACTTATATGAATAAATGGATGTTGGATGTTGATGGAATCTTGGTTTATTCAGCAATTTATTATGTTTGTTTGTTTGTTTTTAAAAAAAAACTACCCACCACCCTATCTTTTATTCCCAACAAAAACTCCTATAATATTGGAAGATCATATCAATATAAATGAACATCTTTCAATAATTCTTATGAGCATCAGATTTCAGTATTCACTTACATATAAGTTGGATGTCTCAAAATCCTCTTTTATCCATTTTCCAATGCTTCGAGACAAAAGTCATATGTCCAATTGAGTAGCAGATATACCATTTGACGCAAGCTAATAAGAAATATAATCAATATATGAATGAGTTCAGATACTTACTATTTGTTAACAAACAATAAACATGCCTACATTGCTGAGAAAATGATTCCTTCATGTTCTATGTGGAAACTTCCTTTGATTCCGATTGTTAGAATTAATGGTTGCTTGTTCCTAGTATACAATGAGATTGATAAATGTTTCTTAAAATTAAAAGGTATATTCCAGATTGCAAAATCACACATAAGAACAAAAATATCATTTAATATTTACTAAATTATATAGTAAACACACACCTGAACTTCAGGTTTTTCCCAATGACGTATAGCTTCTTGAAATTGGTCTTCATCTACACGCTTATCTAACATTTTATACATTTTTCGCTTCATTATACATACTTTTATAATGATTCTTGATCCGATACTTCCATGCCTTCCAGCAAGCATTTAACATTTGATACACGATTGACTGAGCTTCTCCAGAAGAAAAGTGTTATCCTACATACAAACAATAATTGTCAAAGTAAGATATAATCTGCTTATAATGAGAACCTCCATTTCTTTAAGTTTTAATTAGTGCAAAATGTAATAATATGACAACACAGAATAGAAAAGAAGAAGTAAAATAACACAAAAAGGCAACACATACGGTGGTGTTTTATTTTATATTGGGCAGAGCAAAAGATTGGTAATTACAACAAGAAAGCGCAATATCATTTCAACTTACCTCTACCTCTCTCCAGGCTTGTTTCTTTTTTTTTCTTATCTAAGTTATTCCAGCTTTCACATGTGATCGGAAAACTAGAACCAACCTTAGCCAAACAGCCAATTGCAGTTGCCAATTCTTGATAGTGTTCTCCAACCATCTGTCCTTGAGCATTCAAAGTGACATCCAAACGCCTTCCACAATTCCACTGATAGGGAAATTCTGCAGCACCTCTTCCTCTCCCTTTCTTTTTTTTGGTTATCCTCCCAACTTGAGACTCTAATATATTAAATATATAATAAGTACATATATAAATAAAATGAATTCAAACCTACAAATTTATATTTGATTCTCAATACCTGAATCACTTTATTCATCAGACTCTGAGCTATCAGTTTGCGTATCAAGTGAAGGATCCTCATCAGACCTGAAATTTTGAAATTTTGTCCGAGATGTATTTGATTGCAGCTGACGTTTTCCATTTTTTACTAGCTCTTGTTGTTGGCTTGGTAGATTATTCCTTTCACTTCTCTTTTGACGTTTCCCATTTTTTATTAGCTCTTGTTGTTGGCTTGGTAGATTATTCCTTTGACTTCTCTTTGAGTAGAAGTGTCTGCATGAGACATAGAATGTTGCAATTCAAGTTGGGTTGCATTCATAATTCCAGTGTGTGATTGTTGAAATTTCCCACTGTTCATTTGTTGCTCTTGTTGGCTTGAGACAATGTTCCTCTGAGCTCTGTTTTGAGCACATGCACTCCTCGCATCAACATAATCATTACCATTACCTTCTTGATTAGCATTACTTTCTTGATTGGGAACCAATTCAACTCCTTCTTCTCGCAGAATCAGCGATTCTAAAATTTCATCTATCACCCAAACCTCCATATGAGAGTTGGCCTGGATCCACATGATCTTATAAAATACTCCTCCCTCCGAAAAAAAAAAACCCTTCTTTCCTCGCTTCTATCCATTATATTACGTAGAGCATCCACCAAATTTGAACGTTTTTTCCCCCTTTTGCCATTTCAAAATCTGCATAAAAATAATAACAATTATTAAGTATAAAGTTAACCATAGGTTCAGCTGGTTGACATACTAGCTAAAAAATCTAAAGTATATAAGTTATATAACAAAATGAAGACAAAAGAAAATAATAGAACATTGCAAACACGCAAATGTGCACACCAAATAACAAATATAATCAAATAGTGTTTATAACAGAAAAATAAAAAGACTAAGCAATTTATTCCTCGTCATCACTCTCTCCCATGTTTTCATCCATTTCACGGTCGGAAACTTCTATTCCATCTAAGTCTTGCCTCACCCAACCCACATCTTCATCTCGAACAGGAATTGGGTCATCTAGTTGTTGTTGGCTATATAGATCATCTTCAACTGCAACGGTTCATTTGTTTCCGAATTGTCCCTATACAGTAAACGTTTGAAGTTAACAAGTGTGAAACCGAAATCATCCACCATGTTCCCCCTATTTATATCAACCCAGTCACATTTGAACATTAGGAACTTCAAATCTTTGCTATATTTTATTTCAAATATATCTATAAGCACTCCATGATAATTCACTGTTCCGGACTGAGGATTTCGATCTTTTGCACTAGAGTAGCTATTGGTCACAGCCCGGACAACAACTCCACTGTTTTGGGTTGCTTTATTTTTGTCGGAACTCTTAGTGCGAAAGCAAAAACCATTGCTAATGCAAGACTTGTAATAAACTCCGAATGGTGTTGGACCATTAGCAACTAGTTTAATTTCTTCCGAATAATCAGTACAACTTGATGTTCCTTGTTCACCATTTACCTATAACAATTTAGATTAGATCAATACAGTAAAACAATAACTAGCATATAATTATCATGCCTAAACTTACATAACTCTTGAACCACTTATCAATATCTTTTTTTTGATGCTCTAGGCCTAACATTCGAAAGCTCTGTTTGATGGAGTCTGCATATTAATACCACATTCAACACTACAAGTATAGAAAATATAGAACTCAATCACTTGTGGGGATATTCTTACTCACGAAAAGGAGCAACTACTTCACTATTAGCTAGTACATATTTATGTGCTTGTACAACTGTTATTCGATCCATGACTTGTTGCCTTCCCTTTCCAAGAGTTCGACTAGCATTACCATCTCTTCATGATTACAGGTCTGATTTTCTTAGTCTCCACACCACTCATATATCTTGAACAAAAATTCATACATTCTTCCATCAAATATCCCTTTTCAATTGATCCTTCTGGATATGCTAGATTACGAACATACTTCTTCAAAGTATATAAATACCTTAATTAAACCAAATAAGATAGTTGGGATAAAGGTATTTAAGAAACATTAAATAGTGAAGAAAGTATCCACCTTCAATTGATACATCCATCTAAACTGAACAGCTCCAGCTATTAATGCTTCAGCAGCCAAATGTATAGGAAGATGCTCAATTATATCAAAGAATGAAGGAGGAAATATCTTTTTCCAAATGATAAATAGTAAGAACTATTCTCTAATGAATCTTTTTCTAAGTCTGGTATTGTATTGACTTTTGAGCACAATTGTTTGAAGAAGTTGGACAACTCAATCAACACTTTTACAACATTAGCTGGCAATATCTTCTGAACTGCTATAGGAAGTATATGTTGCATAAGCATATGGAGATCATGACTTTTGAAACCCAATAAGCTCTTTTCGTTTTCATGCACACATCTTGAAATATTGATCCGCACTGCCTGGGTGCCTTCAAGTTTTTAAGCACCTTGCAAAATAAATTTTTTCCTCGCTTGTCTAGAGTGAAACATCCAAGGAGAATGCATTTTCCATTTCCTCGCTCCTCTTTGATGCAAAAGTGAGTCCTAATTCTATGTGTTTCAAATCAAGCCTAGAATTCAGTTATTTTGATCTTACCAATAGCCAACAAAGTCCAAATAACATTTTCACATACATTTTTCTCAATATGCATTACACGAGACAATGTCGATGAGATTCGCCTTTTCAATAATTCACCTCATAAAATATGCTCAACTTTTTATAATTCTTTTTAGTCTTGTCTACTGCTCTTCTAATCTCCTTTTTATATCTTTCCTTCCTCAGACCAAATTAAGACACCATCAACCTTCAATTCATTAAGTATATCTACATCTGCATAACATAGGTGGTTTCGCCTAATTCCATTATTCCATGAAAGAAAATTTCTCTCTCCGTAGTTTATTACTTAAAGGCAAAAAAGACGATGACAAGTATATAATATTTTCGCCGAGCTTCAACCACGAGATCGAGTATTCTTGCCACAACGAGGACAAGAAAACTCAATTTTGTACTTTTTTCAAAAGCATAGCACAGGCTGGAAAGTCACTAATACCCATAATAAATAGCCGCACGTAGCATAAACATATGATTTAGCAAAGCATCGAAAGTCATAACAATTATCCTAATTCATAACTCTTTTAGTTCTTCGATTAACAGCTTGCATATAAACATCAATGTTACTACCGTGCCCTTGGTCCATCTACCAAAGTTGACAATAATACAAACGATTGTTTCATACACAATCATGGGGCAAATGATAAATCATAATCACCACGGGCCAAGTGCTATGACTTAAGTTCATATTGCGATAAGGATTAAACCGCCGACACCAAACCAATTCTAACATTGGCAATATCCGATGCAAACTCGGATGCTTATTATCAAAATCCTTCCACCTCGATTTAATCGGCCGGATGCCCGATAACACCATCATCAACTTTACTGCCTCCCCATGCCATCTCATTGTGAGAAACCGCTCTAGAAGACATAAACAACTTCAAGTCTAAAGCCCAACGGAAAATACCTCATCCGCTTAACACTTATCTTTTAACGGGATCCTTATATCTTGGATTCCCACATATTTCACAACTTTCCAAAGAAACTCTCTTCACCTCTAAATAGCATGCAATTTTTTGAACAAGCATCTATCTTTTGACTAGTAAACCCTAACTCCTCCGTATCTTCTTCGCCTTCATAATATGAACTCGAACTTGAACCTTCTCGTGAAGGACCATTGTAAATAGATTTTAATAACGCATCCACCGACTTATCGCCTCCACCCATTAAGCACCTTTTCTGTAACACCTAACAATAAAGGATAATTTGGAAATTCTGCAAATGGATGTAGTTCTATCTCAGCCTCCTCCATTAACTTGAAGAATTTTTTGGCCTCATTATTAGGACCATCGATGTGTTCATCACCAAGACAACCCATGCCCTCTCGTATAATATCCCCCATGTCATTTCCAAAATCAAAACTTGTGACATTACTTTGATACAAAACTCAAATGGCTCTCCATGGAACCGCCAATTCTTATATGTTTTAAGGAATCCATCTTTTAAGCAATGGATTCTAATCTCATGTCTTGTCTTCATTAAACGATTATGACATTTTGAGCAAGAACAATAGATTTTAGAACCTTCAACTTTTTCGACAAACGTTAAAGTCAAGAAACGCGGTTAACACCCGCATATATTTGTCAAGCGCGGTCATCTAAGTCGATCCAACTTTATCCATATTCTAAGATTAAGGATTAAAAACATAGTCATCCAGAAACAACAATGATACATAATTTCATCATTTTCCTAACGGTCTATTCAATTAGTAAAAGAAATACAAATATGTATGGATATCATCATAATCAACGCAATATTGATAATCATGTTATTTAAATCCTATAAAAAAATAGTACTGTATAATACTAATAATCTGTAGGAGTTTTGTATAACATTAACTTATAGGCAGCCTAACTTATACTACTTCATAAGAGTTACTTGAAGAATATATCTTGCCAAGATTAAAGACCAAATAAAATATGTTGCCAGTGCGAATCGAACCTACTCTAAACACAGTTAAGTTATATAATATTTCAAAATAACTAATTAAACGCACAAAAATACCAAATAAAATCAAAAGGATCACTACACCAAAAAAAATTAACAGTTCAACACAAAACCAACTCAAAATCATCAAATAATTATTCAAAACCAAACATAACTACAATAAATTTGTCCTAACATAAAACCTCAATTAGAGTCATAATATCAATTTCATAAAAATGTGAATAAATTTTGGTAGTTTAATATATCTAGTAAATAAACAACTAAATTAAAATTAGATACCTAGAAATTGAAAAAATAAAACAAAATTTATTGACAATGAAATTAAAGATTATGCCAATATGGCGAGTAGACGTACCTAAAATTAAAAGATTTGTGTGATTCAGCCGCTCAATTCCTAGGTTTCTAGCAACTCATAGTACTTGGTAATAATAGTATGAGCATGACTATACTATATGTCGAGTCCGACTAAGATTTTGTATGGATCAGGTTAGTTGACTACGAAATGCATTTGTTTTATATTTGATTATTATAAATTCCTTTTGGTTTTTTGTTATATAATTCCTCCCTCCGATTTTTTAATATTATTCTAAAGATATTTTTTTCTTTCAAAATAGTTGTCATTTTACCATAAAAAATTGTACTTTTAAATTTTCAATGTAATTTTGACTAATTTTTCTATTGAACTTGTCAACCAACAAATGATATACTTTTAATTAATTGACACTCTATATTTTCAATGCACATTTTGACTAATTTTAATTTTCCTAACTTAATAGCCAGTAAAGTATATATAATAAAAAAAAACTAAGCGGAGTATTAATATTTATTTGATATAAATTGAATTACTTTTAAAAATATTTTCTAAAATATTATTTTGTAACTTTTATAATATATTTAAAATTACTAGTTTAACATTAAAATATGAAAATATAAATTAAAATTAATGAATTATAGTATATATAGGTTTAAAAACTAGATAAAAAAAACTTAAACATGTACTACGTAGTATGTTTTAATTATATGTATAGTAAATACTCTTTTTATTTGTGACAGATATTAGTGCAACAATACATCAAAAAGTGTGACAAATGATACATATTATCTTCGTAAGTAAATGTAATGCTGAATAAATATTAATTTATTCGTGACCACCTTTTGTGACTCACAATTATTTGTGACAAAAACGGAATTTTGCTACTATATCGTAGGGGTCACAAAACATCTGTGATAAAAAAGGTTGAACCTTTTGTGACCCATAAATTTTAGTGGGCACGAAAATAGTGAATTTTATTATGCCGAAGAAACGAGGTTAATCAAGTTCGAAAAACCTTCTCTTTACTGCTTGTCTTCTTCCATTTGTTTTTCAATATTTCACTTTTTTATTTGCAAATTTTCTAATGGTGATTTCTCCTCAAAGTCTCCTAATTCTCCACAATTTCGCTTTTTGTTGTTTCTTTCAAATTTTGTGGATTTTGTGAATTGTTTTGTGGGTTTGAGATAATAAATTGTATTAAAGCATTCACCCGTGATATTTGTCCTAGCTAATCACCATTTTGTGGGATTTGGGGGCGTATTTGCTTCTGTGAACCGATTCGGTGGGGGGTATAAAATCAAAGGGAGCTGCTGCTTTGATTGGGGAAAGTGGGCTAAATTGTGAGCAAATTCAATTTTTTGGTTGCTTTGATTTGGGGGAGGGGTGCGAAAATCTGGGGGTGGGGGGATTTAATTTTTTTTTAATTTAATTAAACTGGCTACATCGATAATTTTAATTGTAAAGATGGGTACTATATATCAACAGAATAGTGCATGTATCAGTTGATGATAAATGCGAAGATGATAATGATGGTGGCTTTGAAATTATTGCTTTATGTAAAGTAACGCCTAAAACATTTCAAACTTTATGTTACAATTTGAAAGCAAAATACCAAACTATTGACACAATAAGAAAAATTAAAGATGGGGCACAAACAGATTTGATTTTTAAAAGAAAATAAACAAACAAAGTCATATTTACTAAATGCAATAATTTTTTTAATTTCTAAGTTAATTATTAATTTATGATCGGGACCTAATACTATAAAGGGATCTCCTAGAAAAAATTATTATCTTATTTTTAAATATTTCCTCATCTGGCCCTTAAAAAATTGTTACATTTTGATTTTTTGACTTTTAATAGTTGAACTTTGATCATAAATATTTTTATTTGTATTGTATAATATTTGATGAAAAATATATCAATGGAAAGAATTTGAAATGTATTTTTTATTGATATATTTTTCATAAAATATTATAAAATACAAATAAAAATATTTACCGTCAAAATTTAACTATTAAAAAGTTAAAAAGTCGAAATTAACAATCTTTTATAGTGGAGTATATATTATCGCTTAATGTATATTACATATTATTCAAGACAAATAATTGCAAATCACCTTCTTGGCTCTTCACGACTTCACTATAACGATCTGATATTACAGTATATATTATACTCGGAGTATTATTGAAGGAATATTTATTGATCATTTAGGTATATTGATAAACAAAATCACCCCACTAATTGCTATATGTTCAATCAAAACTTAATAATATGTCGAATTTGGGGGTTGAATCAAATGGTTAGACTCCATACCAACACTATTAGAGAATAGGACAAAAGAGATGCCCGAAAACGCTTAAACCGTCTCTTTCTCACATATTGAGTCGGGATGAAAGTCGATGGAGTCGGGAAACACCCGACTCCTTTATGCCTCTAAATCGCACTGCCTCCATCCCGACTCCAACCTAAGCCCGCATAATTTCGGGCTCCCCCGACTCCAAACCGCTTCCATACCGATGCCCCTTTCCAAGATTTAAAGAAAAAAAATAGTCCGCTTGTCGCAACTGCAACACCACAAAAATCCATCCAAATCATACAAATAAATATAAAAACATCAAAAGATCCAATTCATCCAACTCATACAAATAAATATAAAAACATCAAAGATTCAAACATAAAAATATAACAATTCATATAACAAATACATATTAAACATCAAACATATTAAATATCCTATTCATATAAACATCAAACATTAATTCATATAAACATCAAACATATTAAACATTCTATTCATATAAACATCAAACATTAATTTATATAAAACATCAAACATTCGAACATAAAAATAAAATAAAAAACCAAATTACCTATTCAAAACCTAATGTAGTATTTCCCTACAACAAAAGTAAATAAAAATAAATTACATATATATTCATCAAACTACATTATTAAAGATAATAATAAAATTAAAAAAAAAATTAAGAACTAATAATAACCTTTTGAATTCAACCACTTTCTACAAAAATATATATATATATATATATATATATATATATATATATATATATATATATATATTAAAAAATTACCTCCTTGAATTCATTGCATACAAAATAAAAAAGTGAATAAGGTATTAATTACCTTTGTGTCACCTACAAAATAAAATCAAATTTGAGGTTGGGTGAGACAAGAAAATTATGGAAATGAAATTAATAACATAAAATAAAGAGGATATTATGTTTGCGGGTTTTGGAAAAATAACGCCGGAATGACGACACGCGAGATATATATATGGAATATGAAAATCTGCAACCCCGTCAGTCCTGGCCGCCAAATGAGCTCCCGCCCCATCCCGACTCCACATGAAAAATAACTATTTGAATTTCAATTTTAGGAGCTGAAATCTAAGTCTAAAAACCGTCAGCTATCCCGACTCTATACCGCCTCCATTCTGAAAATACGGACCGTCGCTATTCGGACTCCATACCGACGCTATATCTGATTTGTAGGAAAAAAAGATACAGTTTTGCAAACCAAACTCCATGCATATCTCTGCGATAACAAAACCAACCATCCGTATCACGCTTTGAACACAATATCAAGAAGCAATAAATACAAAATACACTACTACACTCATTGTGCATTTCAATACGAAGTTTAATACAAAGTTGCAAATTACTATATGAAAAACTTGTAACTTAAAATATTTGATTATTAATTGTCTTCGGAGGAGTTGTCACTATCATTTGGGCCAAAGTAGTCTTCCTCATCATCGTCATCAACGTGAAACTGGGTAGTCCGACCAGACCAACCATCTCCCCCGATCGGATACCACATCGTCTTCCTCTTCAACAATAACGAAAACTCCCGGTTCAACGACAACATCACTGATTAAATCAATAGGAACAGGAGGAGGTTGTTGTTCTTCTTGGAAGATATCTTCAATATTCAAAGCGGAAACATCCACATTTTGCATATGAGTCCAATCGACTAATTTCTCTAGCTGCTTGATTTCATTGTGACACGCCACGCCTCGATCTCACCGCGTGATACATAACGGAGATAGTATACTTGTTGTGCCTAGGATGCTAGGATAAACGGGTCATCTTTAGAACCTCTGCTTTTGTGTTTGATTTCAACCATTCCATTCTTCGGATGCACTTGCATCCACTTGCCAGTGTCAAACCATAAACATTCAAGATCTACGTTGTCGTGAACCTGCCGCACGACAACTCCCCAAATCTCCTCTAAGACACCATAGTAGTCAACACGATCATCATCTCCGTAGTACGAACCCTTGACACAAACACCGCTATTATAAGTGCTCTTATTACCATCGCCCTGCCTGATATCAAAATAGTACCCGTTGATGTAGTACCATTTATACCTTTTTTGATTTCTCGCTGGACCTAATGAAAGAACTCTCGTGTGTCTTTTATGTTCGATCTCAGAAACAACATGCAATTATTGACACAAGCATGTATTTTCTCTGCTTGGGTAAGAATGTAGGAGTCAACAATCTTTTGCCTCATAAAAATCATACGGTATGTTCTCCCCATTATTCGGCGCAACGCTTGATTACGAAACCCACCGCGAAACATTTCGCGACATTTCGCGACTGCATCGGCTAACCAATCAGTAAGAATGGATACTGAAATTCGGGTGCAACTATCCCATAACGGCTTGTTTACGCCCTTCAACAAGTCGTAGCATGCTTTTGCTCCTCTATTTGCTCCTTCTAACCCCAGCGCAAGAAAGCATCCACCACAAATTCAAACGTAGTCTCACCAAAGACGTAGTTCAAATCATCTCCAACCATATGCGTATACCGACTCTCCCGAAATCCTACATTAGTAGTCAATTGCAACCCTTCATCATAAACAATATAGCCTTCATTGTAACCAACATTCCGAGGAGAATAACTGAGGAGAAAAATTTTGCCACGATAATCTATGAATATCCCTCAACAAACCATTAGCAATGAAATGTAATCTCTAACCTCACCGTTATCCAACACATTTATTTGACACCTCTTATACGTATTATCTTATCCCCATAATGTCATTGGCCAAAGAATAATTTTTAGCAACATCTATAAATCTCCAACTCACCACGCATATATTCATAAGCTGCCTCTATTATCAGTCAATAACGACATACATCCAAGAACGATCTTGAGCCATTGTAACTAAATTTATTGAAATTAAATTGGGTTACTAAACATTGAAAAAATTAAATCAATGACATACCTTAACTCTAACTTAGCGTAGGGTGAGTGATTGATAAATTATCACTAACAATTGGGCAAAATCTTCAATTTAAAATTATGGAGGATAGTGTTTTGGAGTGAGAGATGCTTTTTTGGTCGACAAGTGATTTTTTGGTGGAGGAGAGTGTTTTTTGATTGAGGGGTATGTTATGTATCTCACATTCTCGCTTCTATTTTGTTCTCGTTTTTAAAGCATTACAGAATCCATTGGAGACTGCCTGTTTTCCATCCCGTCTCAAGGGGCGGCGACGGGTGTATAAATAATATTTTAATATAATAATAACGTATGGAGTCGGTCGGGAGTCGGTTTTGTTTTTAGTTATTGAGATGGCCTCTGCCTCCATAAAATAGTGTCAAGATAGAGACGAGTATAAATAATGGAGACGGGCCCGACTCCAACCCGACGACACTTTCGTGAAGCGAACTCTTACTTATGGTTTTGAACAATTTTTCGGTCCACGACAGCAGCGGAGATATGATATTTGTAAATAATGTTGTATGAAGTGAATTAGTGGATATGTATTCCTTCAATGTGATATGTTACGTTTTCCGACATATCACATGTAAAGTATAGAGTTACAACCTCTCATCTATATTAACGTGTGATGGGTCATTAATAATAACTATCATTCATAATATACATCATAATGTATGTAATGTAATCATAGTAGACAACATATACATATTATTAGTTACGATTAATTTAAAACATATAATATACTATAACACAATATAAGAATGATTTTTTGTGAAATAAATACAAGTACCGTATGGGAATGGGGTTACAATACTTTAAGAATATGAAAGACCAATTTTTTTCAAAACTCCCGACTCCAAACCGACTCAAACCGCTTCCATTCTAGAGGATGAACCGCCTAAATTTACTCAAATCGACCGGCAGTAACGCTGCACGTGTCTAATGGAAGCGGCCGCTCGCCGCTAACTTTATCACATAGGCGCCGGGCCAGCTAACCGCCTTAAGGCCGCAACCTTCGCTTTTAACTCCTCCACGGTAAGCTCCAATGGAAGGGCCGTCAGCTTCTCTCCTCCTCCCCGCCTTTTTTTTCATTCACCTCCCTCGCACATCCGCCTCGAGCTCCTCCATCACATCAAGACTGGCGGAGGCGCGTATCAGAAGCTATCATCCACCAAAGAAACTGGGCTAACCCGCTATCACCTACACCAAGACCTTCCCTTCGCCAATCTCTACTCCTTCATGGCGTCCGTGGAGGTCCACAAGTCCTTCACCAGTGGAAACTGGCACGGATCCTTATGCTCCCTGAACGCCTCGTGGAAGCTCTGCTTGTACTGCTCCTGCAATTTGAACATATTCTCAATAAGGGCTCGATATTTAAATTATAAATAATAAACATATATAAACAAAAAAACTAAATATACTTACAAAGTCGTGTCCCACTTCTCGGTCGTGAACTCAGCCTCGCCTCCCTCGAGGGTGTTCTTGTCTTTCTTCTGTCTCAACTTCATTAGAATACCCACGGTGAACCCTCTTCTCCTGTTGTTTTTCCGAAACACAAATAAAGAAAACTTTAATTAGAATTCAACAGTAAATATTTGAATTAAATAAAAACACAAAAGAGAGTATTTTGCTTACCTCCTCCACCAACCGGTCGACTGGCTGACTTGCTCCTTAAACGGATGCCGCCTCCTCCGGCCACTGCCGCCCGCCGAGTTACGCGATTCTCGACTCGCCTGTTTTACGATCCGACGCCGTCACACGCCCAATGTCGAGATATCGCCCCACGGCGGCGGAGGTACAATTGTGTCGCTTCGCCGCCGTGATAATCGCATCAAGGTCGCCATCCGGTACCCTCGAGAGAGTCTTCTTCTTCATTGACGTCAAGAAGTTTCTCCACTTCTTCTAGCGCCTCGAATGGGTAGGTCGCGCCATAGCATATAAATCCTATTCCTTTCTTATATCTCTCCTGAAAAAACAAATAAAACAAAATTTAATTAGACTTTTATTTACTAAAACATTTTAAACAACTTTAAATCAAACAAAAAAATTTATACTTACTTGAATGATTTCCGTATGTCGCCCCCGATGTCAATCGATTTGTACAACGGTCGAACTTGATTGAACCCCATAATCCGCCCCGAAGAAACTTTAACATTAGAGCCGCCGCATAAATCCCAAAAGAATAAAAGTAAAAAGTTAGATAACATAAATACAAAATATAACTATTTTCCCAATCAATTCTATTGGCCACAGATTTAATTGTAATGATCTCTAACTTCAACTTACACATGGGACCTCCTAGAGTGGACGGTCATCTTCTCGCACGGCATGCGCTCTTACCGGGCGCCTCCATTCGTGTCGTCCTTAAACCGATCCCGTCGCTTCATCATCGTCATCATCATCGAAACGCAGAGCAAATGTGGCTCGCTCGACGCCTCCTGAGTCTCGAAACGCTGTGAAAGAGATGTGAATGGCCTTTTGAGCCTCCCGGCACGCACCATCATTCTCTACGGCCTTCTCCTTCCCCTTCTTATTACCACCACTGCATCATCAGACAATCAAATTAGAAACATTAGAAATATTTTATCAATAAAATGACAACTATTCAAATATTCAAACTATTCAACTATTCAATAAATTGATAACTATTCAAATATTCAAACGTAATAAAACGCATAAATATTCAATAAAAACATTCAACTATTCAACTATCAATAAAATATTGTATCATAAAAAATGATATAATCAGAATCAAAACGACAACTATCAACTATTCAACGGAATGAAAACTATCTCACCTATCAACTATCAAGTGGTAAAACGAATGAAAAACGACAACTATCAACTATTCAACTATACAAATTATAAACGAATGAAAAACCCTCGAAAAATGAAAACAAATATAAAAGAACTCCTCATCAAAAATCAAACTTAATAATATAACTACTCCATCAAAAATTAATCTCGAATATAACTATTCAACTTTAATGAAATTAACTACTCGAATATAACTATAACTACTCGAATATAACTCGAATAGAAGCTCATCAAAAAATTAAACTCGAATATAACTACTCGAAAAAATCAAACTCGAATATAACTATTCAACTATTCAACTTTAATGAAATTAACTACTCGATCAACTTCGAATATAACATATGAAAATATAATTGATGAATTATTAGCAAAAAAACATAATGTAACATGGGCTTGTAGGAATCTAACCTTAATCAATTGTGCAGGCGGGCGGGCGTTGCTTATGATTGTTGCTTCCGCTGAGAGTGAGGGTCGGGCGTGTTGGCCGATCGCCGTATGTAGAGGAGTGGGGGAGTTGGTCACGATCGTCAAGCAGTCAAGTGGGCGGCTATCGATCGATTTAGAGCGGGGTTGACGCTGATCGATTTTGAGGGAGGGCTTCATGTTCAGATTTTTAGGGGAAGCACAAGACAAAAGACCTAAATGATCTGGGGGATGTTTGAATTGAATAACTTATTTACTAATAGTGACGGTCAGAGTATGGATATTTTTATTTTATAATTATTTTTAACAAGAAATATATTTAAAAACCCGACGTTATAATCTAGCTAAAAGTCAACTATAATAAAACACGTGAGACTCGGAAGAGATTTAGACATTTTTATTTTATAATTATTTTTTATCAGTTAATATTAAAATAACCCGACGCTAAACCGTAGCTAAAAGTCAACTATAATAAAACATTTGAGTATCTGTGACATACTGCTTTTTGGGCTTTATATTGATTTTCTTTTTAAATTTTTTTTCCACCCCGACTCTATACCGTCACCAAACCGACTCCATATAAAGCCCAATTTGAACTATTCGGGCTAAGTAAAAACCCGACACTAGCCCGACTCCATACCGACGCTTAAATCTCCGGGAAATGATTTACCTCGCCACGCTTCGGGCTCAGATCAAGAGGTGCAACTAATTAACCATATCCAAATACTTCATAAATATTCCTATAGTATAAATCTTTTTTTTTTTCAAATTGATCACCCATAAAAGTACAAATGAATCAATCCAAGTTGAGTGACAACTGAGAACATATTATTTTAGTAAATGAAAACATACAATCCTGTTTATTCCAATCTATTACAATACAGACTTATAATAAAATTCCATATGTTGGAGATTTATTCAAAAACTAGTAATACATGATTATTGGTTCTCCAAGTGCAAGAATCATAATTTTCCTTTAAGAAAAAGGAATCATGCATGATCTTCTTAGCAAAACTCAACAAGATAATTAGCTCCAGTAGGACATGTAGCAGTACTGGTGCGATCATCATAGGCATAGCTATAAGCATCAGGACAAGCTTGCTTAACAACCTTGGAATATTCTGATGGTGAGCACTTATCAGGTGAATTGAACGCCCCCTTGCAACAATCACTATCACTATTAGTCTGAAGACAAGCACTCTTACAAGCGATGTTACCTCCATTTGGACCACGGACTCTCAGATCTGCCGGACAAACCTGATTGTTAATATCGGCTTGGCAGCTTATAGATCTACACCCATCAGGGGACACTTTTACTGGTAAATTGAATCCATCAACAAGACTAATGTCATAGAAATTTTGGGTTTTAGAGTCCCCTCCTGGTAACGTTATTTCGACTAATGACACTGGTGGTACACCACCATTGCCATTACATGTTACACTGCCTGAGCCGCATTCACCTGTGGCGCAACCAGTGCCGGCACCAGAGCATCCAGTTCTTGCCCAGATTCTTCCGGACCAATCTCCTGGAAGCTCTATGTTCCCCTCTGCTTTGGATGCTAATTCGAAGCCAGTTGTTGAAGGTGCTCCTCCACTTGATGTTAGAGTTGCTGGCCATATCTTGTCATTGCAATTGTTTCTTACTTTCACAGTGATTGCATGGATCCCTGCAATGTTAATGTATCTTATTAGTTTTCTTTTTATCTTAATTCCATTCGAATGACGAGTTAGATTTTACAATATACGGAACTACAAATATTGGTTTGATAGCACTCATTTTTTAACATATATATATATATGAGCTAAGCATTGATCTCAACTATTGAATATTTCATTTTTTAGTCAAATACATATCGAATATTTCTTTTTTAATGAATAAATTATCTATTTATCATTTAGTAATAGGGTACTAATAATATAGTGGTGTTACTGCTGTCACGCTACCATTATACTGGTTATTAACATATCACTTATAAAACTCTATCTAAGTTTTGAATTACTATAATGGTTCTGTTAAAATATATAGTGCATGATAAGGAGAGGTATCAACCAAAGTATGATTTTTAATGTATTTTTTCTATTCAGATAGCGTTTACAATTATAAAAAGTTGTTTTATTTAAGTTGAAATATATTTCTATCGATCATAACTTATTACATAAAAATAGAATGAAATCTCTCACTTAAATTGATCGAGTAGAAAGAAATATGCTGATATGCATGCTTGCTTAATTAATTTATGAGAAGTTCAATTGTTCAACTGAAAGTAAAGGAAAACTTAGAAATAATAGATAAATGCATAATTATCATCGAATGCGAAATACGTAGAGGACACCTTGGATATGCATACAAAATTTTGTTTAGGTAACTAAGTTTATTTATTTGAATTTTATACTAGATAAAAAAAAACTGCTTTCCTCCATATTTTTTGAAACCCAACTTTCTAGAATGTTTTATAACAACGAACGATCTATAATTCGATGTATGACATGTTACCTTCAATAATTAATAAACTATGAATAAAAAAATCGACTAAACATGTGTGTGTCTGAAGTTTCTCAATTATTCACTTGAAAACATGATTCTATAACAATTTGAAATATATGTAATATGATCTTTAATTTTGATAGGATTATTATTGTAACAACATTTTTCCAAAAAAGTTTGAAAACAAGACTCACCAAGAACAAAGAATGACAAGAAGAGGGCATGGAAAAGAATTTTGAATGCCATTGTCTCTAATTTGATATATGAATTTGATGCATGTTCGCAAGCTATTTATAGAATGAAAAAATAGAATTTTAAAACAAACCCTTTGTCTTGACTTGACTCGTATTTATTAGTCAATTAGATTTTTCTAATTGAAGAAGCAAATAGTACTCGGTATATACAAGGAAGCGTTTATTAGACACCATCAAATTTTTTACATACCAACATAAAAAATTAATTTACCTACTATATATATAATACTACTATTTTGGGATAGTCAATTTTTGAAATTTAACCATTGAAATAAGTAAAGCCAATGTGTATCTTATACTAATGCCATCCTAAAAGAATGGTCAAGTTTGATTTCATTAGTTAATATTATCATTGAAACCTTAATTGTCACCGTAACTTTTTATTCGAATCACATTATAATGTTATCATAATAATTTATATTTTCATCAATTATAAAAATTCAAAATAGATTATAATGAATATCTCTTTAGATTCGTGTATAATATAACTACATTGAACAATTCTATATACGTATGACGTTGGTAACCCACTAAAACATTCCAATTCAATGGCGTTCGGCTCGGCAAAACAAGAGGATGAGTGTAAAAAAGACTTTTATTGGCACTAAACTACGGAATATTACATTGTTTCAGTCGACGAGTTCAACACTCAATTGCCAAAACATATACAACTCCAACCCAAAAGACAATACAATGATGAGCAATTTCCAAATATTGGATTGAATGGATTCTCCTTATTAAAAATATCAAAATAAATTTCATTACTACGGACAACAAATTTTTAAGTTTTAGTTGATAGGTATAATAATAAATTGGTTGAAGATATTAAGTATTATTCTTTTTTTCTCTAAAAAATGTATAATGTTGATTTTTAAAATTTTGAACTCAACAGTATTATATATTGTACAATATTTTATAAAAGTTATATCAAAATATATAGTTTCCATGCATATACTTTAATGTTATAACATGATAATTTCGACCATATTTCTTAATTTTGACCATTGAAAAAAGAGATAATTAAGGAATGGAGATAGTAATATATTTTCGACCTCATATAGGTTATCATCAAGTAAATATAATATTTAATTACCTTATTTGAACATAGGAGGGAGGAATCATATGTTTTTTTTAATGTGTCAATTCTGGTTATAAATTTTGTCAAATTAAATTTGCAAAATATTGTTAATTATGAAAATTAAAAAGATTAACAACTTTTAAAAAATGAAGTTAATATTTATTCTACCCGTTGTATTTTCAAACTTCTATCTCTGGAAATTAAACAGATATGAAGGATCAATATCCTTCGACTCTATAGCTGTCAATTGTCAAATTATCAGGTAATTTGTAATATATCCGCTCGGTACACGCTTCGAAAATCGGATTCGATTGCCGATCCTATTAATTATTAGGGTCGAATGTGAATATAATGGATTGCTCGATATATAAAAGAATAGTACAATTACACGGCTCAATAAAATATTTGCCGATCGAATTAACTGATATTAGCTTAAACTTGACTCGATAACATAATTACTCGAGCCTGATAATAAAAAAACAGGAGGAAAAAGTGGTAACTGTAACTGACAATGGCAAGTTATGATCTAAATTCTCAAGTGTAAAGTGATATCAATTTGCCCAATGATTCAACGAACGAACCATATCCTGAAGAAACCGCCATGTATTATCAAATAATTGGAAGCCAATTTCATCCAGAACCTTAGTATGAGAGGCAAGGAATGGTTCAATGAAGAACCTTAGTATGAGAGAAGCATGTAAATTAAATAGGAGAAAAGAAGACCAAGACCGGCAACAAGTCTACGGTCACATCTAAGAGTGAAACGTACGCATGAATTTTTTTCAAACATTTGGAAATTTATTACGGAGTATATATGGACCTGAAGATGTATTTTCTCTGTCAAATGCCTAAGCCTTGTCGAGGAATTAGGGATATAGGGACAGTTGCCCCTAATTTTAGAAATATAATTTATTAAATATTTATAAAATTATAATCATTTTTTCTAAAATTACGTTGCCTGGGATTCCTTAAATTGTGATTTTTTATACCATAGACAAATAATCCGATTCTTTATACAAAACTTAATTCCTATGAACTACCATCATTTTGAAAAAGTAATAAATGGTCATTTAGAATTTAGGTATTTACAACCGACATGCATCTATGGTCTAGCATCTCTCATCTTTGGTCGACAGAATAATGAGAGGAAGCAGTAGTAGCGGATTCAGAATTTATTCAGAGGGGAACGAATGAATTTATACCATATAAATAAAGAAAAATGTTAAATAAAGGACTGTGGATGAAATAATTTTTTAAAAAAAATGAATATAATTTTGAAAATAAATAAATAGTATAATTATTGTTTTTCTTGAAATTAAGGATCGTCTCTTATGCCTTCTTCTAGTTTCATCATTAAGAAGATGCATGGTAGGGGTAGAACATATACTTAATAACAAGGTGGTGTATCAGCTTCCTTATTGTGGGTTGATCGGATCCATAATAAATTTTTAGAGGAGACACTCGCCACTCGCCAGCTTAGGATTGGGGTGTCTTTATTTCACTTTTATCATCTTCAACATCATTATCTTCTTCAACATCATTTATTAACAAAATAAGAAATCATGTTTTTTGAAATAATTAAAGAGTAACACTTAAATTTAATAAAATCCTATGAGGAATTTATTTCTGAAATTATTAGGCTAACGTAATGTCGACGACATACGTCCGTTAAGCACTCGAACGCGAAGAATGATGTTCATGTCCACCTGACGGCGATTTTCAGCTACGCTTCAACGCGACGACACACCATATAATTATCGGCTCGCCCATTGGCACACCAAACCATCGGACGTTAGCAATTTATTATTCACAATTCACATTTATTTACACTATTACAAATAAAAAATAAACCACACACATCCACCAGGTTAGACTCTAAGCATGGACAATGGTGGGATTACAGTAATTTCCAAATTCCAATTGTGTTTTATTACCAGACAAGCTCGATAATACATCTAAGGAGCCCAACTAGGCCCAATCAATGCTATCTGGCAGTGGAAGAAACTAGTAAATGGACATATTAAGGCCTATTATTTGGTTGCAGGCCTTGAGGGTAGAGGTAAAGTAATGAGCTTAAATGAGTCATTGATCAAGATATAACACTAATTGAAAACATACAATACCCATTAGCCAAAGGCCATTGAGTTTATTCAATTACATAGTAGAACAATATATACACATACACTTGGAGCTTATTTTATTCAAATACGTTCTCCCCATACAAGGATCATAATCCTTTCAAGGAAAAAAGGAGCCATAATCTCATGGGCAAAACTCAATAACATAATCAATCCCAGCATGACAAACAAAAGTGCTTGTAGCATCATCATATGCATAACTATAAGCATCAGGACAGGCCTGCTTAAAAATCTTGGAATATTCTGAAGGTGGGCATTTTTCAGCTGTATTGAACTCGCCCCTACAACAATATACAAGCACTCTTGCACCCTATTGCCTTACCACCATTCTTCCCATGAACAACTAGCTCAGGGGGACACCCCTTATTGTTAATATCAACAGGGCAACTTATTGTCTTGCAATTCCCTTCAGGGATCACTTTGACTGGTAAATTGAAACCATCAACTAGACTAATGTAGTAGAAATCCTCGCGTTGATTTAGTCCTCCCGCGAACGTGATTTCTACAAGGGAAACAGGGGGGTTTCCCCCGTTTCCATTGCATGATACATGAGTCGAGCCACATTCACCAGTAGCGCAGGCGGAGCCTGTGCTTGAGCAACCAGTTCTTGCCCAGATTCTTCCTGACCAATTGGCTGGGACATCTATGTTGGAATCTCCTTTGGATGCTAATTCGAACCCAGTAGTTGAGGCTGCTCCTCCAGATGATGTAAGAGTTGCTGGCCAAATCATTTCTTCGCAATTGTTTCTTACAGTTATAGTGATTGAATGGATCCCTGAGATGTTAATTTAGCTTAGTTATTTTGTCATAAATTATGTTCAAACGACTAATTAATTTTTTCAACATATATAGCTCTATTGCAATTTCAACTATGATTTACAATAAGTAGTGTATTATATATATCTATGACGTTCCATTCGTTCGATCTTCCATATTGTTGGTAGTTTATTTAACATAAACATAGGTAGCTTATATGATACTTAAAAAAGTATAAACGTGTTACATTAATTTTAATTCTAGATCAATTCTATATGATATTTAAAAAGCTGCTGAACTGGCTACATTAACGATTCGAATATTGGCGAATAAGCTCACAAAGACTTCTACAGACAAAGTTTGGGATCGAACTCATTAAGAAGACAGTGTTTCTGTAAGCTTAACACAAAAGGCAAAAATGGGTGCTTTTGCCCAACTTAACATACTAACAACCTAAAACTATATAGTGATTGTGCTAAGACATGGCTGGTTGCAAATAAAAGCTTCTGACTACTTGATTATCAGGCTAACATATCGAACAATAATTCTTTACTAATTATGCTGTATTCAGGGTAAAAAATTAAAAATTAAAATTATATGATACTTAAGTATATATGGTGTGTTTGTCCAATACTTTGTACCAATATTTATTTTCAACCTAATGCACATTGGTTCATCAGGTGCCATTTGTTTGGGTTCAAGTACATATAGACTAAAATATAAAAAATGTGTTGGTATCCAATTCAAATTGAACGTCATTTGTAGCAAATCAATATAGGTTCCCGAATAGCTCTAACAATTAACACCTTATTAAGTACCTTCTTTAATAACAGCTAACTAACACCATGTGTATGTATGCACCATGTGAAGTGTAATTACCATCATCAATACAATACGAATAGTATTCCGTGAGTTCAACCTATGATGATTGCTTAATTTTGATTTTTTTCAAAATTATTACGATAGTATCTAGAACGTTTTAATGCTCTCCGCTCCTTTTTCTAAACGATGTTTGACTTTGCACAATAATTTATACAAATTTGAATTTCTATCTCAATTTTTATTTCTTCCTTTTCATTAATTTATATTTAGTCTTCATAATTTGAATTAATTTAGAATTTATTTTTGACAAAAGCTCTCAAATATTTGTGGATGGAGGGGGTATTAGTTAAAATTGACTTATTTTCTAAATACATATAAAAATTGTGATACAAGTTTGACGAAATGAAAATATAGTAAAAGTAGATAATCTTCATGAGAAATGGCGGAGTAATAAATAATCTACCAAGATTTCATTTCTATATGAAGACATGATTGTTTTTAATATTGATAAGAGCTCCATGAATGCGTAACTCTAAAAACTAATTGAATAACGAGGAATAATCAAGATCTTATATATTAACTCGAAATACCAACTACCAACGTTTGACGTATAAATTTAACAAATATTACCAATGCGAGGTAAGTGTAGGATGGGGCGGAGGGCAAAGCGGGGGCACACTATACACTTTTTAATGAAATGACAATTTTGCCCTTAATGAAACTTCCTAACTACTACACTTGCAAAAAAGGGGAGGAAAATAGTCATTTTACACCCAAACCCAACACTATTTGGGTGTGTGTATATCACCAAGTGCCAGATATGAAGAGCTTGTTTGGATATTTTAGTCCCTATACTTGAAGCGGCAGTGACAAAATACCATTTTATCGCGACTCAATGCGCATTTTAAGTAATATAGTCATTTCAATTAACGAAATTAAAAGCAGATGAGTAGCCACAGCGCCTGGGACACTAAAAAAATGTTTCTTTAGGTGACCGGAAATAGTCTGCGTGGTGCCTGCATTACTAAAAATAAGATGCGAACTACATGTAATAATTAAAACTATAGACATGACCTATCACCCACCAGTTCTTTCATTGTAGAGTTAATGACTATTACTATTTTAAGTTCACACACAGTAATATATATATATATATATATATATATGCTAATTTAGAACTCTTTCATCCTAAGAGATCATTATTTTACATTTTCAATTATCATAATTAGCAAATCTAATTGCCTTAATTCCAAACACATTTTGATCTCTTCCAAATGTCATATCAATATAGATTATTATATATCTCTCCATCTTTACATTGTCACATTTCGACTTTCGATTTTTTCATAATCGAACTGATCGCAGTTTTGTTTCAGGTCAGAGGAGTCATTTTATGAAAAATATATAAAAAAGTATATTTCAATTCTTTTATTGGATATATTTTCTTTTCATGAAATATTATACAATACAAACAAAATATCTATGGTCAAAGTTCAACTATAAAAAGTAAAAATCAAAATGCGATAATCTTTTGCGATTTTAAGGAATAACAAATTATGTCAAAAATATTATTATATATTTTGATGTACTTTTTTTCAAATGTCATACATGCAACATTCATTAAAAATTATTCAATTCTAAAAAAGTCAATCAATAAAAATTTAAAATTGAATGATCGCTTAGTTAACGTAGATACTATTATATATTTGTGTTGTTGTCCTGACTTGCCCGGCCCCCTTCACTCACTTGTTCACTATTATAACTGTAGAATATATAAGCAGACATCTTCATTTCATTGGTTGAATAGTAAGCTACTATACATACTATATGTCTATATGCTTCAGCTTGTTCTAAATAATACGGAGTATAAGACTCTTTATTGTCTATAATATTTTCATTTTCTTTTTTACTCATATTTTCATTGATATGATGAAATCCGTTGAACTTTAGTGTCCTCATAAGTCTAAACTTACTCCTATCCACTAAGTAGATGACTGACATTAATCATGATCATTTCACACAACAGTGATAAATCAATAATAAATTTAACACTATATTGCCATGATCAAAATTGATTCGATCAATTTTTTTGGCACCTAAAATGGGGCCCGATGGGAATATAATAAAAAAAAACAAAGTGGCATCAAATCCACCAAAGAACTCGCCACCGGGCAAATTGGCCGGGTTAGTTGTTTTATTTTATTTTTCTCTTATTTTTAAAATCATTTTTTGTACAATAATTAAGCAAAAATATATATATATATATCACTATTTTTTATTTTTGAGATCTATAAATGTGCATTGGGCTTTATCATTTGAATTCCAAAAAAAATTTGATTTTTTACACAATTTTTATTAATTGTATTAAAATTATGAATTTTTTTGAAATTAAAAATATATATATTTAAACGAGGATAAAATTATATGGAATATAAAAATTAATTACACCCCTCGCACGCTTTGTAAAAAGCTGGGGTGTTATTTTGAGGCGTGTCGATTCAAGGTATAGGTTATCAATTTGACATCACCGCGGGATAAGTCAATGGCGTAGATCAAACGACGCCAATCGGCGATCATTTCACACAACAGATTAATCACACACCTGACACCATGCGCTAAGGATCAAGAATTAACTGGGATCAATTTTACAAAACGCGTGGCTCATGTAATATAATAACACAAAAACAAAAGGGTATCAACCACTGCCAGCCGCCACTTGGCAAACAATGTCAAGTTGTTTTATTTTTTTCTTCATTTTTAAAATTATTTTTTACAGAATAATTAAGCAAAATTTTCAAAAATATATACCATTATTTTTTATTTTTCGAGATCAATAACAGACAAAATAGATTATTCGATACCAAATTTTTTTTTGATTTTTTACACAATTTTTATTAATTGTATTAAAATATTATGAATTTTTAAATTCAAAAAATATATTTTAGAAATGAAATAAATGATATGGAAGAGAGAGAAATTAATTTGACACCCCGTACCGTTGGATAAAAAAGCGCGGTTATTTGGCGCTACAATGGACGCGACAAGCAGGTCAGTCAAATTTTACACTGCTACGCGAATTTCTGGACCAACTAGGCCCCTAGCCTCTCAATTCATTTGGGCTCAAGTAGTATATGCACAACTTAAATAAACAAATTAAAGTGTAGATTGCCATAGTTGTTGCACAAAACAGTCTCTCAGAGTTCTGAAAATTTGAGAGACAACACCACGTATGGTGAGCATTAAAAATATTGAGTCTTGATATATTGAGTCTCTCCGGAGTTCTTAGCATTAAAAATATTTATTTATGTAACTCAGTCTTGATGTATTTGTTCGACACAAACTTAAAAGATAGGTATCGATTTTGCTAAACTTGATTGATCGATTGACTGGTTGTTTACGCAACATCTTGTAATTTTTCAAAAGTCTTGATTTTTGTTATACTATGAATTAGTTTCGAATTTCAAGCAATTTTTACGCATACCTTGAAGTTTCAAAATTCGAGATTTGATCCATTCATTAAAACTTAAAATTGTGTCAAATATTTATATTATAGTCATTCTATGTAACTGCTAGAAAGTTACATTTGAATTCTCACATTTGGACTTTTCAATGCTCTTCAAGACACAACTTAAAAACGAAATATTTTTAATTCTTACGTTTGTAAAAATTATAAAAGTTGATATTTCAAAAATATATATCGAACGAATCTAAAGATCCTTACACGACTATAATTGTATTATTTATTATCGGCTAATGAGATTTCATGTCAAAAGCCAAAGCTTGATCCTAAAAAATTAAAACGCGATCACATTTACATTTTATGAAAGATATTTATGAAGATACATACCATCACAATCTAAACCTCTTTGGGAAACTCTTTACGCATAAAAACAATTTATCAAAAGATTGAGATCCAACTATCGCCTATTGCCTCTAAACGCACTTTGCCTACTTGAGACGCTGACTCTCGGGATTGACGTAGCCTTTAATCGATCTTTAATTTCGAGGCCTTGGATTTGGGCCTATTTGTATCGACCTGTGCTTGATTGGCGCTGGACCGCTAATGATTCTGTGTTCTGACTCGAATTTTTGTTTAGACGGTTATATGATCCTATGGTAGATTTGATCGCGCTTCAATCGGATGCTGGTGACGGATAGCAGTCCTGATCAACGTGGATCTTTAGACTTTGATAGAAGACTCGAGTCTTTGACTCGTCTTGACTTGATAATACCCAAGCCGTGAAAAGTCAAGCAACGATAATTCGCATTGTCTGACTTGGATCTTTAGTCTTTTAGACTCGAATGCAGGACTTACACTTGATTTGATATGTGTTCGCTAGGTGCCTTAACAAATTGATCACGCATATCTAGACTAAGTCTGTGTTTAGCAACTTATTCCCGATCTTCGCTTATCTAGTTGGATATGTTTGTACTGCTGCACACGATATGCTTCATTGTCGTAAGAGGATGCCTTAGCAGCATTCGTGTTTCCCGACGTATGCATGCGGTTATGCAGCCTTATATCCCGCCTATGATTTACTATGTGAGGAGTTATAGGTTAATCTTGTAGTTTATTTGATTTATAAGATCTCGAATGACGATTCTCACGCTTTTTGGTCTGATCCTCAAATTATCAAGTGTTTTGTGCACTAATTCAACTTTTTGTACCTAGTTCTAGGCACCTATTTTGGTCTCAAGTTGAAGATTTTTGTGTTTTTCTACTCAATTCTTCAATTTAGGCACTGCTTAGCTTTATATAAAGTCAAGAGATTTGATGTTTTATCCTCGAATAAGCAACAATCTTAGAGGTTTTCTATGAAGAATATCTTTCCGAAATGTTCTTACTAAATTCCCCATGAGCTTTTTGTTATTTTTTTTGTTGTATCAGATGAAATTTTAGTTATAATAGGGGGATATTTATAGACTTTCGGCTTTCTTCCGATTGGTTGATCCATAATCACCTCAATTTTGATCTTAACCATTGAAATTACTTTGCCTCCACTCCAAGCGCATGGCGCCTATTTTGATGAATCAGAAGGTTCCGAATTTTTTGCACAAAAGCAAGATTTCATATTACTCGACTCTTTGGAGTGTTCGCTTAAACCATAGCCGGACTCAGACTAAAATCCGCGTGCAGCAAAAAATTTAACCATAGTCAAAATTTACATTAACGTGAGTATTCATTACAAAGAAAATCTTTTGTCAAATTTTTGAAAATGTGCTAAAATTACATCATTACTAATACATCGATAATGATCTATGCGCTTATTTCAAAAGAACAAGCAGCCACAGTGACTTCTCGAATCTTAGGAGAAAGCATGGTATTGTTTTTTGGAGCAGAATTTAAAATATCACATAAATCTTTATTACTTTCCTTCAAAGTTTCCACCAATTCACGGAATGGACCCTTATAAGGAGAGTCGTCAGACTCGTCATCTCCTCGGAATGGAAAACCACACTTTAAAGATACTCTACAAGCATAAGGATGCTGTCACACGAGCTCTATACTCAATATTATTTTGGTCCTTATTCCTCATCAATGAATATGCAATATTTTGCTTCGGGTTCATAAGATCATGACAATTGTGCACGCAATCCCGATGAGAACTACCACTACCATTGACATGAGTACCAAACCTAACAGGGTTATTCCATTCTTTAAATCCAACACTCACAAAGGCTTCACCACCATAATCCGACACATTTTTAAACAAATAACAAGGCAAACAATATGCTTTATCTTCGTGAACACTATACTCAAGCCAACCAACAATATATTTATCATACCAGTCTGGATTAAATCGACGACGAAACTTACCAAATTGAGTCCAAGGAAAATCAATGTTGCGAGGTTGATGTGGACCTTTTTTCAGATAAGATTTCCTTAGATCATCTTGAATATCCGGACGAAACCTTTAAATTTGTTTCCCTTATCCCAGATCGCCTTGTAATGTATCAAAGCTCTACACTTATTTCTCTTTCATTAGCGGCGCGTGAAACTTCAACTTGTGATACTCAACTTGTGAACTTGAGCTAGATTCGCCTTTCTTCTTAGCATACACTTCGAAAAGCCTTTTTCATCCTATTAATCAATCAATTTATACAATTACATTAGATTAGAATTCATTAATCAACTACTAACTAAACAAGATATAGAATTACGTAAATAAAATAGAATTACAAGATAGAATTACAAAGATACGTAATTGGCAAGATAAATGAATTACATGAGACTAGAAATAGAATTACATGAAACTAAAATTTATCAATTCAACAAAGAGATTACCTGTATTAAAGATATATAGTTACGTATTCTACAAAGATATACTGAACAATATACAGTATATATGTTTCACTACTAAATAAAATTACATGAGACTAGAAATAGAATTACATTAGACTAGAATTTATCAATTAAACAAAATGAATCAACAAATAAATTATCAATTAATCAACTAAAAACTCAAACAATTTATCTATTAAACTATATTTAGCCAAAAAATTAAACATCTAATCATTAAACTAATTTTTAAATCATATTGAGAAATTTTTTAAACTAGGTTAGAATTTAAAAAATTAAAACAAAAATAAAACTAAAGATATTTACTCAACGAGAAAGTCGGGGATTTGTCGGTTTCCATGACGGAGATGCACTGCCGACAACTTGACCAGAGAAGCGGGTGATATTTACCTAAACATCGTTGCTTGTGTTTCTTATTTCTCTCTGCCCACACTCTCGATAATAAACATTGTGTCCTGGCTGTGTCAAGGCCATGGCCCAAATCAAAACCAAAGAAATTTCAAATCAATTTCAAGGCTAACCACTTTTTCCCTCAATCACTTTTCCCAAATCACCCTTTTGTCCAAATCAATAAACGACGCTGCTTTGCTTCAAAATTAATTTTTTACTTAAATCAAAAATCGATTTTTTTTCAAAAAATTTTCAAAAAAATTTTTTGTGGTGCAATTGCACCACTCAGACTACTAGTCCCAGCTATGGTTTAAACCCGTCATTTAAAGTCTTTATTTTAAGCCCCGAAGCTTCCGGAACTTCCATTTCATGCCAAATAGCCGAAATTGATGTAATAAATTTGGGGATTTTCGAGCCTTAGCTTCGATTGACATTTAATTCGGGGCTATTTTCTCGTGAACCCTCGTTTGAAATAAAATTTAGGGTTAATTAATGTATAAAACCCTAATTTCGACTTTAATTTAATTTCAGGGGCTTAATTCCCGAAAACCCTTATTATTCCATACATGTCTGATTTTTATTGTGGCTCGGCCGAATCCCTAATTTTGACGTACTGCGGTGATCAATTTTCTTTAATCAATTTCACCGATTAAAATAAATCGATTTTTTATTTAAAAATTAATAAATTTCGACTGCCTACAAATGCCCCTTGAACTCGGGCACATACTGTAAGTATCGGGTTCGAATCTTTACGCCTTTTAATGTCAATGTGAATTTAGTACACGATACATCGCCTGAATCTTCATTTAATGTCATGCAGTGATTAACTCAGACTTATCAAAAGTCTGGTATTAATTTCATTTTTGGGAGTTAATTCCATATCGTGGGAATTTAACTCTAGTTGACATGAATTTAAGTCATGTCAAATCATTTAATGAAGCTAGTTCCAATCCCATGTGGATTTAGAAGCAACTTCACGCGTTTTCGAATTAACCTCCAAATCCTTTAGGGATAAGAAAAATTAATTCGGGATAGGTTTAACATGAATTTAAGTCATGTTAATTTTATGGATAATTAATTTTTGACCTCTTGTGGGTCTAAAATCATTTCAATATTTTTTGGAATTTTTCCGAATTTTCCAGAATTTTCGGGCATTTATTTGGATTTTTCCAAGATAACCAAACAAGATGCTGCATCCGGAAAGAAACGAACCTTAGACCCAAGCAATTCCAGGTGCCGAACCATGTAGGTGGGATGAGCTTTCATTTTCCTTTTTATAGCAATTAGGTTACTTTATTGCTACTTATTACCTGTTTTATTACCATAAGCATATTTCCTTTTAAGGTAATAAAGTGGATAATGAAATAACCCGAAAGTTTCCGGGACCTTGTGGAATTTCGGCCACCCCAATTTGGAAGGGTGATGGCCGAAAATTCCATATATTTTTATATGGAAACTCTATTTTTTGCCAACTTGCTACTTTACTTGGTGATCAAGTCGTCTTATTTTCATATTCTTCCACCACCTTTATCTAAATAAAGGCTAGTTTTTCAAAATTTGAGACAATTTCTTCCTTCTTCTTCCCCTAATTTTCGAACATCAAGGTGAGAGTAGGAATAAAATTTTTATCTTTTTAATAGCTTTATTTATTTATTTCAAGCTACTAACTCATGATTTTGGTTTGATTTCGAAGTATAAGTACTATTTGATTCTTGATTTTGAAACTTCCTTCTTCAAGTAAGTTTTCCTATATTTGTCATTATTTGTTCACATAGATATAGCTTAATAATTCCATAAATTCCTTTAATATCATGCTAATTACTTGGAAAATAATCATGAAATCAAACATCTATAATTTGAATTTGTTGCTGAAATTTTCAAGATAATGCAGTTTTTTCACTTCACGGTAATTTTTTTTCCGCTTGCCATTTATCGTATTGTTATGAAATTCATATGAATGATTCCCCTATGAATGTAGAGTATCCCTCAAGTGTTTCCTTAATTTTGAAAATTGTGAGGGTACGCTTCTAATCAAGCTTTTCACAGCTTGTCTCATTTTAAGTAACTCGCATTAAAAGTGACATGATGCTTCACTTTATCCATTTGAACAGATCCACGTATCAAATTGAAGGTATCGGGCAGGCCTATCTTTTGGCATTGGTTTCTTCACGTGGTCTACCCAGCAGTTTGCATTCATTCGCAATCTACAAATGATTTCTAAATTTCCGACATAGAACTTGAAAATTCATATCTAGTTGTTCGCTTATTGAATTTTGTAATCCAAGCTGCCATTCAAGGTCTTTGAATTTTCTATCATGCAGTATAGATCTAAAAATTTTGTGTTTTAGCCTGCTAGCCAAACTTTTCGAGACAAGGTTATTTTTCTTATTTTTTTCTTTTTGTCCTTGATTCTTTGCTTTTTCCATAATGTTTGAGTTTGGGGAACGTGGTTCACTCTTGATGTCTCCAATTTATGGAGTATCATACAAGACGCACGTATATATCGAATACCTCTGCCCTTAAATCGTTTAGCGGCTTTGTTTTATTTCAAGGCTAAAGTTCCATCGTTACTTACCCCAAGATTCATGTTCATCTCAATCCCATTCTCCCTTTTTCTTTGCTTACTATGGTCTTGAAGTTAGCTCATGGGAGTAAGGTTCAACACTCATTCCTTGTTGTTCTATTTCTCATGAAAGCCACGTGCTTCATGTGATGAAGTTATTTTCCTCAGAATCATGAAATGTTAAGTAACAACTTGTGTGAGTAGGACTTCAACATTCACTTACTATGATTGTTCTGTGTCGCCCATTTAGGCACATCTCGGGCCGACACACGTTGCCTCTTGCGCGCGCCTCGCGCATCGGGCGCGTTCGATCCCCTCGGCAAGATTGGCATCATTACGTAATCCGTGGTCGTGTTTCTGGTTACGGGTGACCCGCTAGTGTCGGGCGCTGTACGGGTGGCTACGACCCATCCGAGGCAATACCTCGATAACCTCCCCACATTGGTGATGGACTAGCCACGCGGCTTCCTTCGCTGAAAAGTATCAACGTATATTTATCGTTTCGTGTCAGCTTTAATGCATGTATTTCATTTCACCGATGCGCTTATTGTTGCAGGGATCTCATGACCCACTTCTTCCGCGGATCAGGTCTTCTATGGAAGTATTCATAGCCCGGTTGCTAATGGATTTGTCCTCAACTTTCTAGTCCTAGACAACTTAGTTTTAGATCATAGTATCTCTCGTCATGTAGACGCAGCTTCTCATGGATCGCATACTGAGGATCAAGATCTATACTACGTTGGACTTAGCGTAATGTCCAGACTTCTAAGTAAAGTATACCACGTGGCCGGGAAACGCCTCAGAGGCCTCGGTCCCGAGGATTTCTCCCACGTTTTTACTCACTTACACCGAAAGTATATGCGCGTATTCTTTTAACTTCCTAATTCATTTATCCTTTAGTATATTTTATTGCTTTATGCTTCATCTTCTCGTTGTAAGAGTTTGCTCTACAAAACATGGATATGGGTGATTTCAGGTGGGTAAAGATGTCGCACACCGCTTTTGCACTTACTACCTTCCTCGCTACGAACTCGCATTTATTCATGGCCGAGTTCGATGTTTCTATTTGGTAACAGATGTATCCATCGTCCATGCCAACCGGTTCTAGATCACAGCCTTCCCGCCTATTGACTTTTAGATCTTCCGAGGTCACGACACATATGGGATCGTGATGTGAACTAGTTTGTCATTGGCGAGATACCTTTTCTCCATCTAAGATATCCCATTTTTGAGATATACTTTCATAAAGGCTCAAGTCCTCGAAAATTTGTTGTATTAATTTGGTTATTATAATCGTCCGCATTGGGAGGACTGCTGAGACTACTTTACAACTTTTATTCTTCCATGCTCATTTTCTTTCTTAGGCAAATCATGTCTCTCTAACTCGACCTTAGTCCCGAGATCCATGCTCTTTGCATCTTGTCCAGAGTCACAATCTAGGAGCCTTAGCAAGATAATCCTATCTTGAGGTTGGAACTTCACCATAGGGATTTAGCAAAGATAATCCTCGAGGGTCATTTGTCGATGTAGACTTTGAAGTACCAAATATTGACTGTTTCAATCTGATCTCCAAATGTAGTGCGCTGGATGCCCTGTCAGGATAGGATTGGATATTTTTACTCAAGGGCTTTAGTAGCTTTATTTTGAGATGGTTTGAGCATAGCGAGGCTCATCCCCCGAGCTCCCCGCTTGATAGCTGTATTGCCTCCCCCAGGGTTTCTCGAAGCTCATGGTATCAAGGGATACGCCCGACCGCTTAGAGGCTTGTCCGATGAAATATATTCCTTGACCAAATTTTTAGCGCCTTTATTAGTCGATATCCATGTCCGACTTCCTTAGATGCTTATTGACAGCATGAGATATATTCCCCATCGGTCTTAGTAGCTTATTAGTCAAGATGACCTTGTTTGGCTTTCTTAGCGGCTTATCGACGTAATATGATATATTTCTCGATCGCCTTCAAAGCTTACTAGTCATGATAACCATGCATTCTCTCGACTAACTGTAGTGCCTTATTAGTCAGGATGGCACTGTCCGGCTTTAGAGGCTTATTGGACAGATGAGATATGTTCCCGACATTTTCGAAGCTTAGTAGTCGATGACCATGTTTTTTTACTAGCCTTAGAAGCTTATTAATCAGATAGCACTGTCCGGTTTTCAGGCTTATTAGACAGACGGGATATGTTCCCGATCAAGCTTTCAAAGTTTAGTAGCTCTGATGACCATGTTTTTCCGATTAGCCTTAGAAGCTTATTAATCGCAGATTTATTAATCGTCCAAGCAGGCTTATCGACGTGATGAGATATGTTCTGATCGCTTCTTAAAGCTTATTAGTCGGGATGACTATGTATTTCCATCTAGCATCACCAAATTATTAGTCAGCCGATTGCTTGTATGAATATTCATGTGTTGAATATTCGTAGACCCCAAGAATTGTGGTGTTTCAAAGCGGGAAGCATCCTCAAATTTCAGAAGAGGATGTATTTTCTCAAACCTCGACTGTTCCATGTGGTAATAACTTGATGTACTCCATGTTTCAAATATCCTCCTGACTACTGGGACCATAGTCCTCTGAGTCTAGAAAGAATATTCTAGATAGAAAGTGAATTTGGCTTCCTCTTTGTGGTATCATTGTCATGCACGAGTCCCTTTTTCTAAAAAATTTTCCGACTATTTGGGACTTCATCCCTTGACCAGAGAACCACGACGAGGGAGAGGATAGAGAGTCTGGTCGCTTCCATCCTCTCAGCTACTGGAGGCTTGAGACCTATTCACTCTCGGCTCAAGACGTGTAATGCACACATGCAGAGTATCTTTGATTTTGTGATAGTTCCCGTGATGGGGGAAAGTTATTAGCAGTGTGTGCTTCAACTAGGTAGGTGTTTTATACTCTCACCAAGGAGCTTGGAACAAAATAGGATTTGTTTATGGTTATGACTGCACTTTGGGATTTCAAGTTGCCTACGCACTAAAGCGGATCAAATTAAACGAAGTTCATGGGGCTTGATCATTTAGCCTCAGACGGGCAGAGGGTAGTTCGGGCAGCTTTTATACTGCTTAGAGTTCTATAGACAATCTAACCTCGCATACGAGAGTGGTCGGGATGCTTATTCTCTTGTTCAGAGTCTATAGGTGTTTAACTCGCACTTTGCAGGTTGGATAGTTTATACCATATTCAGCCTAGGCAATTTATCCTCATGCTTGTGAGGTGCGGCGCTTATCCTCAAGCTCGTAGGGAGTTTCTTAGAAACATCGAGACTTTGGGCTTTGATCGATGTGCTGCCTTTACCTTGTTTTGATAGTCATGTCGAAGCTTGAAGCCTCAATCCATCAATCACTTTCATGAAGCATTAAGGTTGCTGACTTACATATTTGGGCATTGTCCTTCGGGGAGGACATTCATTCCACAATGTCTGCTCGTGGACGTATTTGTATATTGGGTTGTCTTGGTGCCTTTTGAGGAACTCGTCCAGGATGTCACTCGGTCGGTCCCAGATCGAGTATTCCCAAATGGTCTGCCTATAGACATAAATACAGTATGCCTACCTCTTCTAGTTATTCTAGTGGGAACAACAATGCATAAGACTTGTATCCCCGGGTTCATATATCAAGCATCCCGTCTTGTTGTCCTTCCTTACTGATAAGCATGGAAAGGTGGACATAAATTTGGCCTTTCTCACTCTTCCTGTGGACGGACCTTTTACTTGCTTGGTTGAAGCAAAAGATAGTTTATCCGGGTATGCCTCTTCTTGTTCTTGAAATCCCAACCCTTCGGTCATAGTAGGGTGTTGGTGATTTTCATACCCAGGCGCCATTCTACGAGGCGGACAGTCATTCCACAGTGTTTGCTCGTGGATGTACTTATATACTAGGTCGCTAAGGCTGCTTGGTGAACTTGTCCAAGATGCCATTTGGTTGGTCACTTCCTGAGTATTCCCATATGGTCTGCTCATAGACGTAACGTTGGATTTCTAGTTCCTCTACCTCCTCTAGGGAGTACCCGTGTCCAGGGTGTGCGTCTTTGAATTCACGCACTACATTCCCCGTCTCTAGGTCCTTTCTCACTGATATGCATGGGAGGTTAGTCATAAACCTTTCCTTCATTACTTCCCAAGGATGAGGACCTTGCTTGGCTATGAAGGCGACCCTGTCCAGTATGCCCTCGTCTTCTTCTTCTTCTTCTATGTTGAAGCATGAGGCTGAGCTTTCTTCCTCTTCTTCATGTCTTTTAGGAGTCGGCTTTTCGAGTCTGTCAAAGATAGATTTCATTCTGGGGTCGACTTTGTTCTCAACTTGCTCCCAAATTGCCGAAGATGCATCTCCTCCGACCGTATAAGGGCTTTTGTTCTTGCCCCCGCCTCAAAAGACTAACTTTCGTTTATTTGCTTTCTCTGCCCTTCAAGAGGATTCTTCTACCACCGAGCATGCTGTAGTTGTTTGCCCACTGACAAGACCCACGTAGGAACTTAGAACATATCCGAGTCCAAATGGTGGACTTCTTGACGGTATGCCTTTTTGCCGCACATTTTATGCTTTCATTTAGACCGTGTATTTTGTCCCCGGTAACTTCTGGTGGCAATTCTCTCACGGTTTTGCCCTCTTTAGGGTCGTACCCGGCCTTGACTAAGAGGTCATACGCCTTTGGTCCCATGGTTAAACGCCGACTTTTAATCCATTGGCCGCGGCACAAAAACCTTTAAAGATGTCGGCTTACCTTTTCAAATGGGGTCATATAGTGAGCCCTTCTAACGCTGTGAGTTCATCGGCCCTTTCGGTAGCGATCAGTGGACTCGACTGGGCATTTTTAAGGCTTCTTGCATTTGAGGCTCGCTTATTTTCTTTTTTCTCGATAGTACTTACCTCTCTCAAGAAAGTCATGATTCTTCTCGACTCAAGGATTTTCATCGACTTAATCGCTCTTTCAGAAGCTACCTCTTTGCAAGATTTCCGCATATCAATGTAAGGTCGAGGAACTCCATTACCGCTTATGGATCCGTGATCTCCAATAGCACATTGTACGTGACTGGCATCGATCACACGGAACCAACCATAAGGTAATCTCCGCCAAATTTCTATTATCGTCATAGGCTACTTTCCTAAGGCTCTTGGGCCGCTTTGATTGAACCTCAGATCAATATATGAGACCGTTGTAACTCACAAATGAGATTCCTAAGAGTTTTAGTGTTTGGAGTTTAGGATGTTTGGCGATTAACCTTACATCTACCAACATCCTCACGATCCTTCTTTCACATATGTATCCGGTATTACATTTGAGAACATCGAACACCTAGTGGTTAAGGAGGCCTTCAAAGGACTTAGAAGTCCTGGTTTGATTCTCATTGTGGGGCGGTGGGTGGATTTTTTAAAAAATATTAAAAAACGATCCGCACACATAAAAGAGGTCGGTCAGCGATAATCATCTTCGGGGTGTTTTCATCTCGCTAAGGTGATAAATAAGATATGGACATTACTCAGGCGGCTTTAGCGCCTCCTTGGTCCTCTCGTTGCTATGGCCGAGTCTTCTTTCATCTCGCATTGGCCACGATATGACTCGGGTCGGAGTCACTTCGAGTAATCCGCCTCAAGCTTCCGTGTTCTAGCTTACCTAAGTCATTCGTACCTGACCTCGTGAGGTCGGATGACTATGCAGAGTGGTGTAATTAGCCGAGACGTTGTCTTCCTCCAAAGAAGATTACCCCCCGTCAGCTAAGTCCATCACCTTCTTCTTTAAATATGAGGCACTTTTCTCTTGACGACCCAATACTTTCAAGTGGTACTTGGTAAAGAATTTTTCAGGCTTCTATTTTCTTCCTCGGGTGATGAGAGTTCTCGGCGGCTCTAATGAAGCCGCTTTAGCGATTCTTTGAACATCCTCAAATGTCAAAGCATAAGAATGGATATTCTTTGGGCCTGCATTTTTAGTGACAACCATTTCTTTTCACCCGAGATCAAAGCATCCTCTATTCTTTTAGCTTTCAAGGAAAATCTCTTGGTTGACTTCTCAAGTCATCGTGACGCGATTCCTTCTTCCTCGCTTTGGGGGTTGGTTTTTGGTCTTGAGCCTCAGATTTGGCTTGGGAAGGTGTCGTTATCAGCACCACCCCTTTCTCCTTTATTTGCAGCTATGTCGCCCATATCAATGCAGCCTCTCCTGCTGATACCGCTTCGAATGCTCTGGTAGTGATAATTCCTCGCAGTAACGTATCAAGGTCCCATTGCATCCCCTGTATGCACATGCTGATAGCTGATGTTTCCGACAACTTATCTTGCATTTACAATGCATTTCTCCATCGGTTTATGAAGTTCCGGCTAACGCTCATTTTTACGCTGTAGTCAAGTTAGCTCTATCATGCTAACCGCTTGTCGGGTGTCAAATAAGGAGCAAGGAACCGTGATTCACCGTGTCCAAATTAGCCGGTTCCAGTCAGTATACCACTCAAACAAGCGCTTCCCTTTGAGGATCGGACGAACCGCTTGACTATGTGATCCCCATTCGCATTCGCTATAATGCCCCAAAAGCCGAAGCTACGTGTTGCTTTAGGTTTCCAACTCCATCAAACTGCTGAATTTTGGGTGTTGATAGTCGTGAGGCATTTTTAGTCGGTCTATGGAGGCGTAGGCTTGATATGAGTACAGAGAGTGACTCGCCATGATTATCTTTTTATTTCCCCCAAAGATGAACTCCCTAAGTCAGGTTGCAGGATTGTTTCATCAACTCGGTATTAAATCGGTGCACTTCAGAGCTCGTGGTTGGTCGCCTTTATATGTCGAGTCTTGATGTGGAGATGTTTGAAGTGTCTCTGTGTGCTTTGGAGGAGTAGAGCACCCTGGGCCTTCCTCAAGGCCTTCAAGCTGCTCGATGCCAAGGACGATCACTTTCCCAACCTATGGACAAATGAGTCGTCTTGGCGTTGTACTTGTTGGCCAAGTCCTCGATCACTCTTATGAGAGCAGCTACTTGTTCTTCCAGGGTTGTTACTCCCGTCATCATTGCTAGCACATAGGAGCTAGTGGAGTCGATAGACTCTCAAGACGTACCGGGACGTAAAATCACACCGGATTGCATGAATACTGGAAACAGTAGGCTCAGGCCTCCGTGATATTCAAGCTCAGGTTCCACGGCAGGCAATTCTCTGTGGAGCCTGTGAGGTTTGCCTTGTAGTTATCCATGTAGCTTCTAAGGCTTCTCGGAAATATGTTTGCATTGTAGACCTTAGCGTTAAGCTTATGTTTCAAAGATTTCTCCGAGTCAAAAATGATGAAGAGTGTAGATAATTCCTGACAATGCCAAGATTTGTAACCGCTAGATAGATTTTATTATTTGTAAGTATGCGCACCAATATAATCAAACCCCTTTGGGAAAATCCTATCTAGATACAAAAATAATTTATCAAATCCATCAGGTCCGACTCATCGGCCTATCAGCCTCTAAGCCGCACCTCCGACTACTTGATATGTTGACTTGGACTACGTATCCCTCGACTGACACTTGGACTTGAGGTCTCGATTTGGGTGCCTATTTGTGGGTGGATTTATCCTGATTTGTGCCTGACCGTTGTATGATTCTAAGATGGACTCAATTTGTGCTTAGACCGTCAGATGATCTTAAGTTGATTTTGATTTGTGCCTCAATTTGGATGCCAGATCGATAGGAGTTCTGATCAATATGATCTCTAGATCGATAAGACATGAGTCTTTGGACTTGGTCTCGACTTGATATGCTCCGAGTCAGCCTAAGCACTTAAGTCACAGATATCCGTGATGGTCGCCTAGACTCGATCTTTAGTCTTTTAGACTCAGCCAAGGACTTGCACTCTGATTGGCCGCTGCAGGTCTAGCTACGGTGCCTTAGCAGCTGATCCCGTGATACCAGACTAAGCTTCAAGTGCTTAGAGCTTACTTCTCGATCTTCTCGTACGCTATCCAAAGGATATGCCAGATCAAGTTAAAAGCGATATGTTTGTATCTACAAGATGATTCCTTAGCAAATTTTACTTTGTATTTCCCGATGATGTATTGCGGTTATGTTTATATCCGCCTATGATTTACCACATGTGAGCATTTATTTTAACATAAGAAATTAAAATTATATAAAATAATTGAAACTTAGATTCATAAGAAATCTATCACGAACTTCAATTTATGAAAAATCGAAATGAAACTAGAAGGAAAAAATGAAAACTGAAATGAAAACGGAATAATCAGAGATGAGGAGGTTGGGTTTAGGTTGAGTGCTGATTAAAGAATACCTAAATGCTTAAAAAATTTGGCGAATGACTCTTTTGCTCCTAAATGGAAACTTCTTCTAACACAACACTTACAAATATGGGGGGTTAGGATGGTAATTTTGATTGAAAATCAATAGTTATTAAATTTTATTAATTGAGAGTCTCCTGTCTGCCCATTTCTAAATAGGTTGGATCGACGACAAACTGTCACTGGGATTGACCAAAAATCAACATTATTCTCACTGTCAAAAATAGATGGACGTAAATTACTGGAAATCTTGTTAACATGAATGATAGAGATAATATGATTTTTGAACAACATGATGAAATGAATTATATTACGGAGTATTAAATACTCGTAATATTCAAAGTATAAGATTATTATTCTCCGAGAATCTGAAAAGAATTTATATATCAATAAAAAACAACTAACAAATGAACAAATAAGAATGAAAAAATAGCATTGAAATTTATAGAAATCTGAAAATGAATTCCAGCAAAGTACAGTAACTTTAGCCTTGTCGAGCACGGATGCTAAAAACACAACCAAACAGTGTTAAAAAAGGGGGTGAAATTATTTTAGCCCCCAATTTGAAAGTGTAGTGTTTGAGAAAATTTAATTTTAGGGGGCAAAATAGACATTTCTATAGCTTTTATAACACTGTTCGGGTGTGCTTATAGAGGGAAAGTACATTATTTTTCGAGACGAGCTTATTAAACGGGATCAATAAAATAGAAGACTTATCATTGTTATAGAATCCAATTAGAATTAAACATCAATAAAATAACCTATCAAATGGACAACAAGAATCGGCGTTATTTAATATAACTAAGAACAACGAAATAAATGTAGAGAATAATAAATAAAAATAAGTAATATCTTTTATCAAGCTTGCGTTGTCGCTATAGAACACAATCACAAACGAAATGACTATTTATGTGACTTTCAAGATACAATAATAAGGTAACTAAGTAACTTGGGTAAATAAGTAGCCTGTTTGCTCATCAAATTGTTCTATTTTTTGCAAACAAGACGAATTTAGTTGACAAGACATCTACCATATATATTATTTCCATAACACTCCCCTTGAATGTCTAGTAACAAGAATATGTCTCAAGACTTTACTAGGAAAAACCCGTCTGGGGATAAAAATCCAGTGAAAGAAAAAAATACATTATTATTAACATCCGATTATAATATTGACTCATTAAAACCTTATCAAAAAAACTCATTTGGGACAAAACTTTGATTAAGGAAAAATAGTACAACGTGTATTAACTTCCTCTCATGACGATATCACTTTACATCACTTAGTCGACGTAGTCCTATACTTTTGATAGCTAATATCGAGGTAGTGTGGTTTACTTAGTTAAAATATCTGCTGGATTATCACAAAATCGAATTTGTTGAACATCGATTTCACCATTTTTCTGAAGATCGTGGGTAGGGATCGATTTCACCATTTTTCTGAAGATCGTGGGTAGGGAAGAACACCAATATATATTGTTCTATCTCATTTGACATGTCAGTCTTTTAACTGTGCAATACATGTACAATTATTATCATAAAGATCGTCAAGACCAACTTTCATATGATAAATGACAATTAATATGGATCTGCTGGATCATATCCCCTAACCAAATACATTCACGACTTTCTTCTTGCATTTCAAGATTTCTGCGTAGTTTATCGTTTAACCAACTTTGGTTAAATAGTCACTAGGAAAAACCGTGTAGGACAAAAAACCTAGTGAGATAAAATATTATATTCTCTTTAGATATGCTTCAGGTAATTGTCTCATTAAAACCTTACCAAGAAAAACCCAGTGGAAAAAAATTTGTGAAGGAAAAGAGTACAATGCATATCATATCTCCTCTCGATAAGATCATTCTATATCATATCACCCTTGACGAGATCACCAGCTTTAGATTATTCTGCCAGACATCCAAATAACGCTACAAGTTGCTTGTCAATATTGCATGATTATGCAATTATGTATCGCTTGTAAGATATACATTGTAATTGGTACTTCAGTTAATTAAGTTCATGTTTTACGGACGAGATAATCGAAGTTATTCTTATGAATCTCATCTAATTGAGATTAAACATTTCTACCATGTATCAAATATGATATGAATTTATACTTACATGCATAATTGTCATGTATATATCTTTACAAAGTATTTAATTTTAAATCAGATTATAGACATCTTGTCTGACAATTGTGAACTCTACAGAGTACGAATTTATATAATTACATGCCCATAATTGGTCAGATATACTCATATATATAAGGTATTTGATTCCAAATAAGATTATAAACATCTTGCTTAACAATTGAGAACTTTACGTGAGTCCTTATAACTTATTCATGATAATTTATTCAAAGCAATACGTAACTGAACGAAGTACTGAT